>CM042146.1:80841003-80906003 GCA_023376005.1 Doryteuthis pealeii | reverse complement strand
TGCCGAAATTAGGAAAAAAAAACTTTGAGAGCAAAATCTGCAAGTATGCGTGGCCGCGAACAGTGAACCGTGAATGGGTGAGGATATACTGTACTCTGTAAGTTTTTCTATTGCCTCATTTTACATTGTGAACTGTATTAGAAATATTATTGAGTTTACATATCTAATCTATAAATATGTAAAGGGTAGTTGGTGTGTATGTATGTATGACCAGATAAAACTACGAGAATAAAACAATTAACGACAAAGTAAATATATATACACATTCACTATCACCAGATTCTTGCTTTTTGACCCAAAATAATGAAGATTTGATTTATATTCATGAAGATAATTAAACAATAAAATTTAGATAGTAACAGTATGGAATTAGATAGATAGATAGATAGATATAGAAAAAACTGAGGTAAATTAGGTTTAAATAGATAGATAGATAGATAGATAGATAGAGATGAAAAATCTAAGATAGATAGATAGATAGATAGATAGATATGAACAAAATGAGATAAATTAGGTTTAAATAGATAGATAGATAGATAGATAGATAGGTAGAGATGAAAAATCGAAGATAGATATTTTTTTTTACATTTAATATTTTAAATACGAAACATTAATTTTTATTTTCAGATTGTCTTTGCTCTTTTTTTTTTCTGATGCCTCACTAGGCCAGATCAATGCAAGGTCTTCTTTACATAAGGACTTTAATGGGGGCATCCTGTGAGGATCCAACTCGTGATTCAATAATAATGGATCTGCAAGACTAACTTTTTTGCTCTTTCCTCTACCCAGGTGACGTCGGGTAGCTGCTTCTAGTCTGTAATAAAGCCAGAGTATGAAAGTGTTATTTACATATCTCAAACATTGAATTATTGAAGTATTCCCTGTATATGTGTTACATAGTCTATGCATAGATTATTGTCAATCCCCTGTATTTCTGAGGGGATGGCCCTTTTCATATCATGGGCGGGACTTTCCATGGAATATTACAGAAAGCCTTTCGAAATACATGAAGTCACGTGGGACCTGGTTGGGACTTCAGTTTCAGCTTGGACGTCAGGCAGATAAGATATATCTGCTTAGCTGAGGCTCACTGCACACGCGCGTTGTGTCTAGTTAGGGAAATATGTTTAGTTAAGTAAATAAAGGTTTAAATAAATAACATGGTTTTGAGGTTGATGAATGTCTTGGTAACAAGACTGATCTAGAAGAAGAAATGAATTAAGTGCGACCGACCACCAAGACGAAGTCCAGACGCTAGGAGATGAACGTAAGATACCAAAGATGAACAGAAGAAGAATAGAAGTAAGGAAAGAAGAGTATACAATATATGATTGCCATCTTTTACAGCAAGCCTTCAATCAGGTCTTCTTCCTGCTGAAATATGTCAGATCCAAATTGGAAGTATATTATTTGTACACAGAATGTTAACATCTCCATGGGTTTGGTTTGATTTGTTTTGTTTTACGGCATATCAACCTCAGTGGGTCATTTAATGCCGATAAAGTTTTGAAATAAATCAAAAGTAGATGGGACCCTAACAGGTACTACCACTCCGGGTCAGAGTGGACCAGGGAGCAATGGTGATGAAGGGTGCTCCACATTCCCCAAACCTCCAAAACTGGAACCTCACCATCAGATAGGGTTTAACGTCATTACATGTAGACCTGCAGCCACCGCCTTCTAGCACCCATATGATAAAAGGGGTTGAGGCTTGCCATAAGGGCAATAGGGTTTCATATAGGTGCTAGGGCTTGACGTGACCAGCCGATTGAAGGGGGCCTCTCCGATAGTCTAGCCCAAGATCCAAAGTGGAGTATTGCATGTCATGAACTGCTCATCCACCTGGGCTCTATCCTTAAGCATTGTGGCCCATTAAGTCTTCCCTCTGCAGAGGTGCATGCATTCTAACGCCCCAGCCGACAGGCGGATCTCCATGGGGTTATCTATGAGAATACAGGTGCATTCTCTATGATTTCAGTATATCATGAACTAAAGAACTGTAATAACGTTGGTGTCATCTCTATATCTCAGCCACATGGTTGTCTCTTAGTGGTGTCAGCCTTAAAGCTTTTTCATTGAAGTATTACTGGAAATAATGACAAGCCTATATTTACATATACATATATACATAGGCAAATTAAGAAGATACTAATACAACAGAATCATATGACTGTGTGTTGAGGTTTCTAGCTCAGTCTCCTTCAGGCATTTGTCAAATCCAATTTTTAACATTCAAATGAAACTTTCTTCATTTTTTTTTATTTGAACATTTAAAGAGAATGGATACTGTAAGAATTACATATTTTACTTGCCAGTTTTTTTCAGTTAGGTTTGGTTTTGTTTGGTTTGTTTTATGGCATATCAACAGCGGTGGGTCATTTAATGCTGACAAAGTTTGGAAATAAATTAATTCTTAATGGATACACAATTGTTTTTATAACCACATTTTTCTATTTAACCCATAGATGGGACCCTAACAGGTACTATCACACCAGGTCAGAGTGGACCTGGAAGCATTGGTGATGAAGGGGTGCTCCACATTCCCCAGAACTCCAGAACTGGAACCTCACCGTCAGATAGAGTTTAACATCATTCCCAGGACATGAAGACCCTCAGCCACTGCATTCTAGCACCTATATGATAAAAAGGGTTGGCACTTGCCATAAGAGCAATAGGGTTGGGGTAATCATATAGGTGCTAGGGCTTGACATGACCAGCTGATTGATCAGAGGGGGGCTTTCCGACCGCACATCTAGCCTAAGCAAGGGACTAAGTGGAGTGTTCATCCACCAGGATTCTGGGTTGCCTCTCACAGCCAACAGGTGGCCCCATTGGAGGGGGGTCTTACCCTCTGCAGAGGTGCAGTTGGTGTATTCTTAAACCCCAGTCAACAGGACTATCTTTAATTAGGTGTGTGGTAAGCAGCCTTATAAAACCAGAAGCACCAAAGACAAAAAATCTTTCACCTAGCTTCAACAAGGTAACATGCATGGATTACATCTCCTGTCTACATGATGAGGGGTGTTCTTGCCCCCAGCAACCTTGTGGTAAACAAGAACATTGCTCAACATGTAAGTGTTTAATTTTCATCTTTTACCAACAGGCTCAAGACTTTATATTCTAAAAGACTCTTTTCCTATTAGGACATTTCTCTTATACAACTATGTATTAGTTCTTCTTTGTATCTCCTGTAATTTCTATATTCAACTCTATTAAGTTTGCTCAGGCAAATAAAACTTGTTCTTGTTCATTTGTTATGAATTTTCAGTCAGTAGAGCACCCGACTAGGAATTGCAAGGTTCCGAGTTTGATACCGGTCCCTGCCAACTCAGCGTATGAGTAGCACAGATTGGGTAATCTGATCTGTGTGGTAAAGTGGAAAGCTGGTGGTAGGTTTGGCGCTCCACCTCAGCAAAAAACAATCTCCCTGGTCAAAAAGAGGATAGACTCCCTTGCTGCCGGCTGATACCGACAATAGGCCACTCCAACAACTTTCCTTTTTTTTTTATATCTCCACACAAGGATATATCTTATTACACAGTGTCTATGGAACGTTCACTGGATGCCTCAATTTTTATATGCAACCAACTTCAGGGCAATGTTAAGAAGCAATGTTATGTTGCTTCATCCAAAAAGGGATTTTATATGCAACCAACTTCAGGGCAATGTTAAGAAGCAATGTTATGTTGCCTCATCCAAAAAGGGATTTTTCAAACAAATTATATTAATTTTTTTCTTTTTAATAAAATCATCAACACTTTTTCCATTCTCTGTTTTTGTTTTTTTTTTGTTGTTTTTTTTTCTGGGGGTGGGGGTGTAATTATGCAGCAGAAACTCTGAAGATCCCAAAATGCCCTAAAAGCCCTTTCTCAATTCAACAATCAAATCAGATTTGTTATGAAACACTAATTTACATTTTGATTTGCAAAAAATGCAAATTACTTTACTTTATCTTAATTTTTGCTCCTTTTACAAATTGCTCACTTGTTTCTGATTTGCAATTAAAGAATAATTATGTTTGTTGTTATTATTGTTGTTGCTTTTGACATTTTCCATTTATTTTCATTTATTTGACTCACAAAATGAAAAGAGAAAATCTTGGTTTTTGGAAACCAAAAAATAATTAATGGTTAAAAGTTGGTAATGTTTCAACATTGCCAATTAAACTCAACAAATCTTAAACATACAAACATTGAATCAAAAAAATCTACAGATATTCAACAGGGACTTGAAATATGAGGGTAATCCCAGAGGTAAGGTATCCAAAATGCTGGGGACACAGGGAAATTGTCTGTGCAACTATTGGCAACACTGTTGTATTTGTTGTACATACATCTGCACTTGGCCTACATGCACCTCACTGCCATGCTCAGTCTTGGTTTGGCAGTCGTTTCTGATTAAGTTACTGACTGATTCTACTGCTGAGTGTGAAGTTCATACAGTTATTCAGTTTTTGAATGCAAAAGGCATTAAACTGATTAAAATTCATCACAAATAAACGGAACTGTATGGTGAGTCATACATGGATGTCAAAAACATTGTAAGTGGTGTAGGGAGTTTGCAACAAAGATAAGGTTTAGCACTTCCTCAAAAACATGGTGGTATCACATGGGCATACAAAAACTGCCACAGCGTCTACACAAATGCACTGATTGAAATGGGAATTATGTAGAAAAATAGATACATGTCCAAAGTTTGAAATGATTTAAATATCATTGAGAATAAACAATAAACATTTCTGTGATTTCTAAATATTTTGGAGACCTTACCTCGTATCATATTTTAGAGGGAAGTTTTGGGAACTATTGAGGTTCAACATTTTCTCAACAATATGGTGATGAGCTGGTATGACATGGGCATATAAAAACTGCCACAACACCTACAAATTGAAATGGCATTTATGTTGAAAAATAGATATATGTTGAAACTTTAAAATGATGTAAACATCATTGACAATAAACAATAAACATTTCTGTGATTTCTAAATATTTTAGAAACCTTACCTTTGAGATTAGCATCATATGAGTTAGTCAAAAGGTAATGCCATCTTCTTTATTTCATGTGAAGTCTTTTATAAAACTAAGGCCTACATTGACACCCTAACCAGGCTTAGAGCAAGAATCTGACGAGTAAGATCCAGCTTGCCAATCATCAATGTCCTCCTGCATGACAATGCTCCACCACACAAGCATCAGGACAAGAGAGAAAATTGCCTCATTTGGTGGACAACTTTACCCATCCTCCATACTCACCAGATTTAGTGCCTTCAGACTATCATCTCTTTGGTCCCATGAAAGAGGATTTAAGACAACGTTATACCAGTGACGAGGAAGTGAAATCTGTTGTGAAGAAGCGGCTCAAAGAACAATCAACAGAATTTTACAAGGCAGGGATATATTCTCTCATTCGAAAGTGGAATATTGCTATTGAGAGAAATGGTGACTATGTGGAGAAGTAAGGATGTGATCCATAGAGGACCAGCTTCATTTTGATGTAGGATACATGTTCCTGTGTTGGTAATTATACCTGTCCTAAACAAAATGGCATTACTTTTTGACTCACCCTCGTACTTAATGAGTGTTGACCTCTGAAAGATGACCAGTTGGGGAGTAATCAGTGGTCAGTTGATTAAAGGTCAGTGAGGAAGGAGGAAATTGAGGACCACTGAAATAAGAATTGATTAAATGAGATAAGATCAGTTCAAGAGTGACCAACCAGAATGAGAAAAAAATGAAGTGGTCAATCATGGATGGAATGATTAGTAGAAGAGAGATAATGAGAAAAGTGGTCAGTTGAAAAATGGACCTGAACAGTTAAGGTGTGGTCAATGTTAAATGATTATAGTAATGGTCACTTGAAGAGTCGATTGATGAAAACTATAATTTTGGAATAATCATTAAGTCATATCATCATCTATTTAAGGGTGGTCAGTTTGGGATTGATCCCCCAAAAGATGGTCAGTTGAAACATGATCAGATGATAAAAGGTCACTTTGTAGATGACTGAAGTAGATGGCAACAAGGTCATAATTTGGACCCCTCTGCACAAGTAAGATGTGACACAGAATCAATCTCTTAAGCAGAGTTTAACAGGTTTGAATTCAGAGTTTTCCTTCTCCTAACCCTAAAGAACCCAATCTGCCCTATTATTAGCTGAAGGAAGAATAGTTGGATTCATACCTTTCCTAAGTATATTAGCACTATGTGAAATGCAAACAGCCACATCCAGGATTTGAACTCAGGTTGCCTAGTCCATTTCCAAGGACAATAATCATTACACCTCTACTGTTGTATACCTCTTTCCTTACTTACTTCTATTCTTCTTCTAGCGTCTCTTCTAGTGTCTGGACTTCGTCTTGGGGACTTCGTGTCAGGTCTTCCATTGGGGATTTCTCTTTATCAGAAGCCCTGTGTCATTGGTAGTTTTTAGATAATAACACAAGACTTCGATTTACTTAGATCATATTTTATTTCGAAATCCCCACCAGACTACCTGCGTAGATTGACTCGGAGCGTGCATAACACGACTTACCATAGTCATGGTCTTTGGCCGAACTGACTAAAAATCTATTTCTAATCTAAACCGGAAGAGGGTCTTCTCCACCGATTCTCACGGTATCCACCGGAAGGAAGGATCAGGACTGAGGTCAAGCCTTGTCACTCATCCTTCAAGGCCACTGGCTGCAACTTATAATAGCCATTTTGATTTCTACACTACTGTACATAAATATTAGGAATCTAATAATTATGTAACACTACCTCCACCTCCAGATGTCTTTATAAACAGAAAATAAGCTCTAACATTTACCTATAGTTGGAGGGAGAACAAAATAATGTGTCATGCCAGTCCATGTATCATAACTGAATCCTTTCTCCACTTTCAATCTCTGACCAACAATGCACTGTCATTGGAGGTAAATCTCCTGTATCTATCCATCATATCTATTGTCTTTTCAGTAAATAATAGGGCAGACCTAGGCTCTTTAACCTTGGTTAGGTAACCAGTCTAGGAGAAGAAAAACTCTCAATCTAAATCTGTTAAAACTCTGCTTAAGAAATTGACCATGTGCCACACCCTACACGTGCAGAGTCATTAGTAAATATGCATAAAAGAAAAAAAATTAAAACATTCCCTTCAAGTTTTGAGGTTCATGCCAGTGAATTGTTAGCTCTTTATCTCAGTATCAAGCATTTCTAAAACCTCCTCAATTATATCAATCTTTTGGTTTTACTGGAATCTTTTTACCATATATATATATATATATATATATATATATATATATATGCAGTAAAAATCATTGTCCAATGAATTTTCATAGTAATACCATTGTCCAATGCATTTCTATAGTAAAAATAATTTCCAATGCATTTCATAGTAAAAATCATTTCTAATGCATTGTCATAGTAAAATCATTGTCCAATGCATTTCTATAGTAAAAATAATTTCCAATGCATTTTAGTAAAAATCATTGTCCAATGCATTTTCATAGTAAAAATAATTTCAAATGCATTTTTATAGTAAAACTCATTTCCAATGCATTTTTATAGAAATGCATTTTTATTGTAAAACCATTTCCAATGCATTTTTTTTATAGTAAAAATAATTTCAAATGCATTTTTATTGTAAAAACCATTTCCAATGCATTTTTTAGTAAAAATAATTTTAAATGCATTTTTATTGTAAAAACCATTTCCAATGCATATTTTTAGTAAAAATAATTTCAAATGCATTTTTATTGTAAAAACCATTTCCAATGCATTTTTATAGTAAAAAATAATTTCAAATGCATTTTTATTGTAAAAACCATTTCCAATGCATATTTTTAGTAAAAATAATTTTAAATGCATTTTATAGTAAAAATAATTTCAAATGCATTTTTATTGTAAAAACCATTTCCAATGCATTTTTTTAGTAAAAATAATTTTAAATGCATTTTCCAGATCTTTTTATTTAAATGCTAACAATGTTTTGAGCTGTACCCATTGAGGCCATAACTGGAGAAGAGTCCATTTTGACTTGACTGTGGAAGTCTATTTTTAGCTTTTGTTGTTGCTGTTGTTGTTGCTGTAAGAAAAACAACAACAACAACAAAAGAAGTTGAGTAAATATTGAGGACAAAGAGAAATAAATGAATTCTACAGACAAAAAATGGAGTAAAGGAAAGATTCTAAAATGACTTTGTGAATAGTAAGAGAATAAAATTTGAATAAATGAAATCAGATCTTGTATTTGTGTCAATGAAGCTGATGGTTGAGGAATAAGTGTTTTCTTGGGGTTTTTTTAGTCTAGAAATGAAAAGAGAGAAAAGATAAAGAAGGGAAAGAGAATAAGAAAGAGAGAAGGAGAAAGACAGACAGATAGACAGAGAGAAATAGTGAGTGATGAAGAAGAAATTGAATGAGAGAGCGAAAAAGAGAGAAAGAAAGAAAAAGGAATGTGGAGAGGAGAAAAGATGGAGTGAGACAGATAAATGGGAAGGATGAAAAGAGGAGCAAAAAAAAAAAAAAAGAGAGAGAAGAGAGAAATTAAAGAGATTGTAAACAATAGGGTCTAGAAGAGACTGAAAGAAAGAAAAAATGATGGAAAGAGAGGGAGTGATAGAATTGTGTAACAGAGAGAAAAGAAAGGAACAGAAGAGCATGAGAAGAGAAAGAAAGAAAGAAAGAAAGAAAGAAAGTATTGAAGTCAGTCAGTCAGTCAGTATACTGTTGGTTTGGACAACACTGACTGGCTAAGCACAACTGAACTAGTGACCAATACAGCTGGTACTTATGGAACTCAAGAATAGTCCATTCATGTATTTTGGGTGATTCCATTCCTTGAGTCCTGATTGGCTGCTTGGTTTCTATGATGTTACAAGGCTTCATAAATACTCTGGCATTCTGCAGTAGGATTGCAACAAGATTAGATCTATATTGAGTTACGGCTACTTGTTGCCTTGTCTTACCCATTCGATGGTAATTGGAACTTAGTATGATTATTCTGCAGAAAGAAAGAAAGAAAGAAAGAAAGAGGAAGAAAAAGCATGGTATAACAATGTATGACAATTGTTCAGTAGGAATTACATTCCTTACTTGCCACAGTTCTCCTATTTGACATTAGAGCACATGAGAGATAATTACCTTCTATGTCTGCCAATAGGCACGAGGTGATGTAGCAAGCACTAGTATAAAAGTGGAATTACCAAATTCAAAGGTTTCTTTTTTACCTTCTGGCCTTGAGAGAAGAACATGCACCAGTTGCATCTCCTCCTGTACAGTGGGGCTTTGAGTCCCCTAGCATTTTGTGTCACATAGCACATGAGAACATGCTCCAACATGTAACTGTTTGTACTTTCCTCTTTTACTGCAGCAATGCTAGCTTTCAAGAGCTCCAAAAAGAATGCCTCTTCAAAGGAAGTACAGAAACTTTTGATATTTGACTCACTTCTCGACTCAGCACTGGGCTGACTTGAGATCAACTAACAAAATTCTTATGGATATTATCCACACTTAAGCCAGTTGTGCTCAGTTGGTAGAGCATCCAACTAGGAACCACAAGGTTCCAGGTTCAATACCTGTTGACTTTTCTGTATATATATATTTACCAACCCCTCCACACGAGTAGGATGCGACACAAGGTCAATTTATTAAGCGGAGTTTAACAGATTTGAATTCAGAGTTTTCCTTCTCCTAGACAGGTTGCCTAACCAAGGCTGAAGAGCCCAGTCGCCCTACTATTTACCCATAGCTGGAGGGATAGTAGGATTCATACCTTTCCCAAGAGTATTAGCGCTATATGAAATGTAGACAGCTAAGTCCAGGATTTGAACTCGGGGCGACGAGTCCATTTCCCATGACTTTAACCATTACACCACGCTATTCCTAGACTTTTCTGTATATAAGGTGTGTCTTAGATGCCTACTCTTATTTATAGACTCATCGATAATCATGTGACCAACCTATTGGCCAATCACTGGCAGTGCTCTGCTGCTGATATTATTATTTATACTGGCTGTTCTGATCTTAGCCACTCAATTGCCTTTGAGCCTTCGTGGATGACGGAACATAGGATTATATCACTGGACCTTTTACACTATGTAGGATTCCAGAACTCAGGACTTATTCACTTACCAAAGGATTCTATAACTCAGGACTTACTTACTTATTTACTTTAAGTTCTTTACAACTGGCCAAGGATGGCGGCCAGATACTTAACAATACCAATATCAATACTCATCAAATCAGCGCATGAGTGACACAGCTTGGATCTGTGTTGTAAAGTTGGGAGCTGATGGTAAGTGTGGTACTCCACCTCAGCTGTGAAAAGAACATGCTCATAAGACTAACAACAGAAAAGATTCCAGACTTACAAGAAAGACTTTAGGAATTTTGGTTTCCCTTTAACTTCACCAAAAGGAATAAATGGTTTGTAGTAAAATCCAAGGTTGTCTTGCTTCTTTTATTTAACAATTGTTTTGTTTTTTTTATATGGGAACGTGGGACCATATGACCTTTAGGCAGCCCTTTTTGATCTCGATTCAGAAGGACATGTTTTTCATTTACACTGTCAATATCCGGTTGTTTGTTAGAGGTTAGGGTTAGGGATTAGGGTCCGGAACATGCACTGTCTTAATTAATAAATTCTAATTCCTGGATATTTATTCATTTTATATTTGATAAACAGGGAAGACCATGTTGAAACTTGGTATATTTTCATCACACTCAAAAAGGGGTGCTAAAGGTCATATGGTACGGAACATGCACTGTCTTAATTAATAAATCCTAATTCCTGGATATTTATTCATTTGTAGAAACCTATTCAGTTTTAGATTTAATAAACAGGGAAGACCATGTTGAAACTTAGTATATTTTATCACACTCGTATCAGATGCAAAACAGAAACATCGATTTTTATTTTTATATCAATTTGTTTTTTGTTTTTTACTGGATAATGTACATGCTAATTCACATGACAAAAAAATGTTTTTCTCAATGGCAGAGGAATAAGAAAGAAAAGGAATAATGTTTTGTCCAAAAGAGTCAGGAAATATTAGCATTTATAAATCATTATTTAAAAAAGAGAAAGATAAATTGATTGTCCAGCCAGACTGACATTTCAGCAGACTAAATGACCAAGATGGCTGCACAGATTATCAGGTTGGAAATGGAAAAAAATATAAAAAAATAAAATAAAATTCTTTATCAGGAAAGAAAAACAATTGATTGGTCATTGCAGAAAAATAAAAGCTAAAATGTATAAAGTTGGTTTGGTTTGGTTTGTTTTACGGCATATCAACCTCAATGGGTCAATTGATGCTGATACAGTATACCCTCACCCATTCACGGTTCACCGTTTACGGCCCCGCATACACGTGGATTTTGCTCTCGAAGTTTTTTTTTTCATAATTTCAGCAATTTTGTGAATTTCTTAGGCCATTTTTTAGCAGAAAAAGGCTCACATTCACCCTAACTGGTAAATAATTTTAAAATAACAATGTCAGTTAATATAAAATAAAAAATTAGAAAAGAGAGATGATACAATATAACTGGTAAATAACTTTAAAATAACAATGTCAGTTAATATAAAATAAAAAAATATATAAAATAACAATGTCAGTTACCAGCTTTCATTTCTCCTTCCTGCTGATGCATTATTACTGTTTTTAATTTGGGCCGGGTTAGCTCAGTCGGTAGAGCGTTCGGCTAGAAACCACAAGGTTCCTAGTTCGATACCGGTCCCCGCCAACTCAGCGTATGAGTAGCACAGGGATCTGTGCGGTAAAGTAAGGAACTGATGGTAGGTGTGGTGCTCCGCCTCAGATGCTAAAAACAATCTCCTTGGTCTAGCGCTATTGAAAAGGGGATAGACTCCCTCGCTGACTGGCTGATACCGACTTTAGGCCACCCCGTTGACTTTACCTTACTACATTATTACTGTATTAATGAGTAAGACTGTCTTTAGACTGTGTTTGGGAAGCATATTTTAGCGTATATAATATCATACATAGGCGTTTTATAACTGCATCAATAATTCGCGGATTTTTGGGATTCGCAGGAGAGGAATGAATGTACCGCTGTAAACGTAATTTAATGCTGACAAAGTTTTGAAATAAATTCATTCTTAATGGATACTCAATTTTTTATTATAAACACATTTTACTAATTAACGCATAGATGAGACCCTAACAGGTACTACCACTCTGGGTCAGAGTGGTAGTATCTGGGAATAATATCTGGGAGCAATGGTGATAAATGGTTAGAAAAGAGAGATGATACAGTATAACGAGCTGTTTTCTCGTGGGGTGTTGTTTCCACATCTTGTTCAGGATCACACGCAGCATTTTTGTGCAGCTCCCATCTAGTTTATTCTCAAGTCACTTCGTTAGGGTCCAGGTGGTGCAGCCATACAGCAGTACTGACACAACAACGGTCTGGAAGAATTGTCTCTTTAACTTGTCTGTGAGTTTGGATTTCCATATGACTGATAATTTATTCATAGCGGACCATGTCTTTCCTATGCATGCATTAACATCATTTTTGTGGAGGAGATATTACTGCCTATATATATATATATATATATATATATATATATATATATATATATGTGTGTGTGTGTGTGTGTGTGTGTGTGGTTGAGAATAAAAGAAATTGTGAAAATAACAACACAGACAATTGAATTCAATTGATATTTTATCTCATTGCGAAATATCAACTGAATTCAACTGTCTGTGTTGTTATATCCAAATTTTCCTCTATTCTTTACTACATTTTTTCGGATTTATTCAAATCCTTCACTCCTCATATATCAGTCGGTAGAGTATTCGGCTAGGAATCACAAGGTTCTTGGTTTGATACCGGCCCTTGCCAACTCAATGACGTCCTCCTGTGGAAGTCAGCACATGAGCACACCAGTGTGGGCCGACCAGCAAAGACGTACATTGACCAGCTCTGTGCGGATACAAGATGCTCCATAGAGGACCTCCCGAGAATCATGAGTGATAGGGACGGATTGAGAGAGATTGTCATGGATATCCATGCTGATTACAATTATAATAGCATGACATGATGATGATGATGATGATATATATATATATTGAGACTGATAATGATGATGATGATGATGATGATATATATATATTGAGACTGATAATGATGATGATGATGATATATATATATTGAGACTGATAATGATAATGATGATGATATATATATATATTGAGACTGATAAATGTTATGTTAATACTCAACAATGGAAAGTGCTTTGTTCAGAATGTGGTTTTATTTCAAAGTAACTCCTTTCTAAATGAAAACATTTCCTGTAAGAATTGCTTAATATAATAAATGTTTTCTTTACTTTTGTCAGGCAAAAGATGCGTTTACCTTAAACTCTCTGAAAGTACATGAAGCCACATAGGATCCCTTCAGAGGTGACAAAAACAAATGAGCCACCTAGCTTTAAAAAAAAAACAGCAGATTTTTGCAAAGATATAAGTGTTCACTAAATTATAAAAATCATCACAAAATATATATTTCCTGGCTGTTTACACACACACACACACACACACACACATATATATATATATATATATATATATATTAGCTCAGTCGGTAGAGCGTTCGGCTAGAAACCACAAGGTTCCTAGTTCAATACCGGTCCTCTCCAACTCAGCGTATGAGTAGCACAGGGATCTATGCGGTAGAGTAAGGAGCTGATGCTAAAACAATCTCCTTGGTCTAGCACTATTAAAAACGGGATAGACTCCCTTGCTTACTGGCTGATACCGACTTTAGGCCACCCCGACGACTTTACTTACTTTACTTACAGAGATGCTGATAGGTATGCGTCCTACGTCCCTGATGCACAAATGTCTAAAAGGATGCAGTAAAATAATATCTATGCATCCTAATGTTTTTCTTTTTTCTTCCCTCAACATTTCAAGCTAACAGTAAGTACATTTCAATAATTTCTTTGAAACAAATTACACAGGATAGGTTACAAGGTAGGAGTTAGACGGCTTTAGTTGTTTCCCAAGATCATAAATAAAAACCCTACAATTTATTAAGAAACTTTAGTTGGGACCCATAAATTTTCCCATGGGTTCATTCAAAGCAAATATCTGCATCCCAGGACACACTAAATCAAAAAGCTATCAGCATCACTGACATATATATATTGAGAGAGAGAGAGAGAGAGAGAGAGAGAGAGAGAGAGAGAGAGAGAAAAGATTGTTGTAAATCCAATGAGAGAAATGTAAATCTTTCATAATAAATGGTTTGAATTCCAGATTCAGCAAAATATCAGTGAAAACATTGTGTCCGGGTTATATGGTATAGCTCAGTCGGTAGAGCGTTCGGCTAGAAACCACAAGGTTCCTAGTTCGATACCGGTCCTCGCCAACTCAGCGTTATGAGTAGCACTGGGATCTGTGCGGTAAAGTAAGGAGCTGATGGTAGGTGTGGCGCTCCCCCTCAGACGCCAAAAACAATCTCCTTGGTCTAGCGCTATTGAAAAGGGGATAGACTCCCTTGCTGACTGGCTGATACCGACTTTAGGCCGCCTCGACGACTTTACTTACTTTACTTACATCTAGTGGTGAAGTTCCAATTATGAAGCTCTGGGGTGTGTGGAATTCCCCTTCATCCCCATTACTCTTAAGTGCACTCTGACCCGGAGTGGTAGTATCTATGGATTAAACAAAAAAAAAATGAGTTTAAAAAATGTGTTTTAAAAAAATTGAATTTTAAAAGAATTGTATATCCATTAGGAATGAATAAAAGAAAATATTTTTTGGCATAAAATAACCCAACAAGGGTTGACATGCCATAAACACCAACCAACCAAAAAACCAGACAGCAAGAGGCATTGGCCTCTATGAGAATTCAGATACAATGGATTTCATGTGTTTTAAACAAATGGAGACATCTCCACACTGGATGGTAAGCCTCTCATACTAGTAGACTAGTTCACATACCAAGGTAGTAATACCTCATCTACAGAAAGCAATAATATACACATAAAAAAGGCAAGGACAGATTATTGATCCCTTGGAAATCTGATCTCTATGATAAAAATTATTCCCAATTGTAATTGTGTCAATGCTACTGTATGGCTGCACCACTTTGACTCTTGTTATATACCCCTATCAGATATCTCGGGTATATAGTGGAAAGAGAGAGACAGATGGAATAGAGATGGGATGATGGGCTCTTACTTGTTAACTTGGCTTGTTAACTTACTTGTTAACTTGCGGGGATCTAACAGAACTACATGGTGTTGACATATTTTTCATTCATTGACTCGGAACTAGCGAAAACTCATTTTTAACAAACTAGAAAAAAATGAAAAAAAAAAATGAAAAAAGCCTTTTCAAAATAGATGAAATAAATATGATTGGGTATAGTTTATTAATATTGGATAGGATTACTTGAACCCATACAATTGTGAGCAAATTATTTGTATTAGATAGGAATACTTGAAATTATCAACTATGTGCAAATTATTTGTATTAGATAGGAATACTTGATATCATATGACCATGTGCAAATTATTTGTATTATTTTTATTAAAAAAACTAAATTGTACCACTACTGTTCTTCTACAAGGATAGCTTTGGTATTCTTCAGGGCTGATCTCTTGGACTGTTTCTACTTCTTTCTGTTGATTTCTTTGGGCTGGTCATTTCTTGTTTAAATGAATCAACAAGACTTTGTTGTTTTTCTTGAGTCTTTTATTTAAAACAACCCAACGCCGAATTTAACCGCGTGGTAGAGAAACGACCCTCAGAGTGACAACAGCATGCCTGCTCTCGGTCAGCAACTAATTGCATCTAATCTAAAACTTAAACTAATCTACCATGCCTATAAGGGCACGTTTTTCAAGGGGTCAAGTAAACAGGATATTACCCATCAATAACCGTCGAGGTAACTTTCCACTGGACACCTGTTATTTTGAATTTAACAAACCCTGATTTAAAATATCTTACTACAGTATGTACAAAATTCATAAGCTACCTATTAATTATGTAACACTCTAACAAAACGCTTTGAGAAAAAGTTAGATAGGTAACTTTCCACTGGACACCTGTTATTTTGAATTTAACAAACCCTGATTCAAAATATCTTACTACAGTATGTACACAATTCATAAGCTACCTATTAATTATGTAACACTCTAACAAAACGCTTTGAGAAAAAGCTAGATAGGAACTACACAAAGGATGCTCTGTGCTGTCTTGAACAAATCTTGGAAGCAGTACCCCACAAAAAAATCAGCTTTACAGCCATGTACCTTCAATCACAAACATCCAAGTAAGACAGACTGTTATATACCCTTTACATCGGGTATACAAATGTGAGAGAGACAGGATGAGGATTTAATGAGTGGATGATAGATTCTGGTTCTTGTTTTCTCTTTTGCTTGCTAACTTGTCCGCTGCCATATTCTTCAGGGCTGATTCTGTGGGTTGCTTTCTTCTTTCTTGTTCAGGCTGGGTGTCATGAATTCTTATTTGTTAATTAATAAAGATTGTTTTGTTTATAGCTTTTATTAAAACAACCCCAGCCCAAACCCCACAGCGTGAGAAGTGACATCATGAAAGAACATTTTTTCTTGATGAGCAGGTGGTTGCCACTAACAAAAAATGTCACACACCTCTACAGGTGCATTTTTCGGGGGGTCAAGTGGATGTCACCACATGTCAATCATTGGCAACAGTAATTTTCCACTTAACTCCATCCGATTTGAATTTTCTAACGAATTTTGATTCAAAATTTATACAAGGTAAAGTATTTACATAATTCATAGGCTATCCATGAACTATGTAACAAGACAAGACATTCTGGAGGACACTGTTGGAGAAGCAAAGACAAACTCATAAGTGATTTTCTCCTGTGAATACCTACACATGAACACACCAGTGTGGGTCAACAATCAAAAACTTATATCAATAAGGTCTGTGTAGATTCTGGATGTAGTGTGGAAGACCTGCCAGGGGGCTATGATTAATAGGGATGGTTGATGAGAGAGTCATGTGAATCCATGTTGTCAGCATGACCTGATGATGATGATGATGATGATGGTCAGTCAATCAAGTCAAATGATAAAAGTTCAAAATATTTTGATTAAGCACTTAATTGGTCGATCAATAATTGATCAATGAAAACTAATCAACAAAATTTGATCCAGATTCACAAAGATTCTAGATAATCCATAATGATATGGATCTGAGATTTCAAAGCTGAAAATTGAAAACTCCATCTGTCGGAGTTCTTCTCTTGTCCATTCTATTATTATTATTATCATTATTATAAGGTTTTCACACCTGCCGTAGCT
Organism: Doryteuthis pealeii; assembly: GCA_023376005.1. Lineage (NCBI taxonomy): Eukaryota > Metazoa > Mollusca > Cephalopoda > Myopsida > Loliginidae > Doryteuthis > Doryteuthis pealeii. Next base: position 80,888,690 of record CM042146.1, on the reverse strand, counting down.
GGTGGTTCACTGGAGGCTGAGTGACAGCAAGTCTTCTCAGCTCTCCGAGACTCTTCTGAGTATTCTAGCCAATCTTAACAGTGCTGTAGTTTGAATGGACTTGATCCTTTCCAATTCACCCAAATTCTTTTCCAGACCTTTGGGACCATTCCAAGGGCACCAATTACAATTGGTACAACCTTCACCCACAGTTTTCTCAGTTCTCTGGCAAGGTCCAAGTATTTGTCTATCTTTTCGCTAATCTTGTATTCTCTTTGTGCTAGTTTACTGCATTCACTAATTATATGATTAACCTTTTTGTCTCTGTCTCTACTCAATTCTGTACTTGCTATTCTGCTGCATCTTATCTATTTTTTCCTATATATAGTTTGTTCTTATGGCATTGTTCTTATGGCTTTATTATTATTATTATTATTATTATTATTATTATTATTATTATAATCACATTATATTGTTATAATTATTATTATTGTTATCATTATATTATATTATCATATTATATCATTATAATAATAATAATGATTATTATTATCATTATTATTTGTTTGTTATGCCTCCTTGGTCATCTCTCTTTTTAATTATCTTCTCACATCGACCTTAAAAAAAAGAAAAAAAGAGACTCTTTGCAGAGAACATATACAATATTAATACAGTATCTATATAGAATTGTTTTTTTATACTATTGCTGTTTTTTATCTAATTAGGCAATTTGTTCCAAAAATATATTTCTCTATTAACAAAAAGATCCAATTAGTTAATAGACCTAGTTTTTGATATCTGCCTTGATATATATATATATATATATATATATATATATATATATATAAATAAAAAAAATAAAAATTATCTATTATCAAAGTTAGGTTCTTTTTATTAATGATTACTTTTTTAATACTTCACCGTCTTTTTCAAAACAATAACAAACTAAGCTCCGAGAAAATTTTCAACATGTTAGCGATAAATAATAACACTTTATTTTTGCAATACAAAATTATTTTCTACCATAACCCCTAGAAAAATCAAATATCCAAATTCTAACGGTCTATTTCAGCGTTCCAAATGTGATTTTCAAAAAAAATTCTATTCGAACATTTCCAAAGTTCTCCGTTGTTCCCCAACAAATTTTTTCATTCAAAATAAAATTTCACTCTGATGAAGGTCGAATCTTCTCTGTGTGCGAAATATTTTCACACAGATAAACTGACCGAAACACATGTGTAAGTGATATTGATTAAATTCATCTTTTATTATCTTTTCTTTATTCTTTCTTCCTCATATATACATATATATATATATATATATGATGGACTCTCCCGTCGATTTCAACGTATGAGGTTCAGACAACCTCTTTCATCTAACCTTGTGTGTTAATCGCAGGAGACATTTCAGCCCTGCCAATGACTTGCAAAGAAGTCCACAGATGGAACAAGTGTGTGCATTATTTGAATGTATTGCTGGGACACTAGCCAATACTCTAGTCCTTTCTCTAGCTTGATGCAGCTTGGCGACCTCCGATGCTGCAAAATCCTTAATACCATTATAACACAAAGTCCTCCACATTCTATGATTGAGTGCTGTGCTCTCAAAAGTAGCGTAATCTATATTTGCAGCTGAGAGGTTACTTTTCAGCTTGTCTTTAAATCTGAGCAATGGTCGAACCACGTTTCTTTTACCACTTGTCAAGCTGACTATACAACAGAATCTTTGGTATTCTGTCATCATGCATTCGCAAAACATGACCAGCCCAGCGCAATTGTGATTTTATGAGGAAGCTCTCCATTCCGTCAATGTTACATATGGTGAAAAGGTCAGCATTAGACATTCTGTCTTCGAGGGTGAGTCCACAGATTGCTTGTAGGCAACCTTTGTGGAAAACGTCTAACTGCCGAATCTGTTTTCGATACAGTGTCCATGACTCCAAGCCGTACAAAAGCCGTATATATATATATATATATATATTGAAATAGAAAATTTTTTTTTTTCGCTCGTTTTTATAGTAAAATATAAAAACGAGCGAAATATAGTAAAATATAAAAACGAGCAAAAAAAAATTTCTATTTCAATATGCCCTGAGCGGGGAATTGCTTGTTTTATAGTATTAAAAAGGAAAAAAAAAAAAAATAATAATAAATTCCTTTATAAAAAAAAAAAAAAAAAAAATTAGAGTAAAAAATTTAAAAGAAAAAAAAATGATTTCAAACGTCCCGCAAATTTAACAACTCACGGACTTCAACGGACTTACACGAATGCTACCGAATTTGAAATCTTAACAGAAGATTACGACCACTTCTAAATTTCATATCTCCAACAACTCAACGCTACAATCAAGTTGATTTTAAAAAAACACAGATGGAACATTTTCAACTCTATAATAAATTCTCTGAAGATGGATTTTATCCGAAAATTAAGAATTCTTCAATAAATATGTTTTTCAACATGAATCTGCATTATTTTGCCTTCAAAAAAAAAAAAAAAAAAAAAAAATATATATATATATATATATAGTATTATTCTACACACATTTAAAAAAAAAAATATTTCACATTAACATTCAAATTTCTGATACAGCAACATCATGTTTGACATTCAACTTTCGAAATGATGCAATAGCATTCATTCACTGTGAAACGGTTTTGAACAGTCATAATTGCAATATTCACTTCCGCAATTAACTATAATTAAGCAATATCTTGATTAATTCATTGGAATTAACCCTGAAGATCCTTATGGTGAAACTTGAGTAGGTTATTTCAATACACACTGTAATACTAAATACACTCTACTGATGTATCAAGCACTTTATATTGTTATAACACTGACTTATCCAGTTAATACTTGTATCGACCATCAATATTGCGATTAACTCGATATTTTTTTTCCCAGTAAGTCATTCCCTTTATCATATATATATATATATATATATATATATATATATATATATATTCAGCAAAAATATTTGGGGGTTTTGGATCGTTTGTTTTTCAGTTAGGAACTATTTTGTAAAGTGAATAAAATAAGCTATTTATTTATTTATCTATTTGTTAAGTCTCATTGGGCATCTCTCCTTTTTCCTATCTTCACTGATCAAGTGAAAAAAAAAGAAGAAGAAAAAAAGACTTTTTGCACAGAACATATACAATATTAATGCAGGGGCCGGGTTAGCTCAGTCGGTAGATCGTTCGGCTAGAAACCGCAAGGTTCTTAGTTCGATACCGGCCCTCGCCAACTCAGCGTATGAGTAGCACAGGGATCTGTGCGGTAAAGTAAGGAGCTGATGGTAGGTGTGGCGCTCACCTCAGATGCAAAAACAATCTCCTTGGTCTAGCACTAGTGAAAAGGGGATAGACTCCCTCGCTGTCTGGCTGGTACTGACATTAGGCCGCCCCGACGACCTACTTATATATAGAGAAATAAATTTCTGTTAAGTAATTCATCCGACATTTCCCCAAAATGCCCTCTTAAATTCTTTTTCTTATTATTATTATTTCTGAAATTATCCAATTTAATTTTAACATTTTAGGTCAATTACCTTTTTTATCTTTATGCCAGGATGCAGACATTGTATAATTGAATATGTTATTTAAATGCCAAAACTTGAACCGAAAAAAAAGAGGACAATGAAGAAATGAATAAAGGGTGTGTTTACTTTATTTGTGAAAATTTATTTTCACAGGCATAATTTAATATGATAATTTAATATGATAATTTAATATGATAATAAAAAGCAATAATGATAAGATTAAATAAAACTAGTAATAAAATAAGTTTTAAAAAGTCTATTAATTCAACAATAAGAAAGAGGTGAAATAATACTAATTGATTAAATATGATAATAAAAAGCAGTAATGATAAGATTTAATAAAGCTAGTAATAATAGTAATAATAAAAAAGTCTCTTGATTCAGCAATAATAGTAATAAAATAATAGTAACTGATTTAATATGATAATAAAAAGCAAGATCGTCAATACCAAACCATTTAAAATAAAAATCTGTTCTTTTAAAGATACCACTACTCTTTTTTCAAGAGGAAAATTAGATTAATTCTTTTGAGAAAAATATTTCAATCAGTCATGTTTTTTGGTAAACATATCAATTGAATAACCACCAAAGGAGATAAAAATATTGAGAGACCAAAAAAAAAGAAAAAAAAAAAAAGGAGAGAGTATATAAATAATTCTGTCTGATGAGAGATTTCCAATTTACTAACATTTCTCGTGTAAGGTATTTTTAAAGATTGGATTAGCTATTCACTTAGTTGATTATCCCCAGATTAATTTCCCTCAACAATCAGGATCAATCATCACTCATTCTATCCAATTAAATGTTCAAACCACAGTTAATTAAACTCACAAGAATATTCCTTCTCTACTAACAAAGTACATATGATCCAATCAATTATTTCCTTTTCTTTATTTTGTTTGAATTTGATTAAGATGAACATTTGATTACATTTTCTAGAAATAGAAATATAAAAAAAAGACAACACTTTTATCTAGTTCTTTTACCAATTTAAAAAAAGAAATTATTGATTTTTTTTAAACAAACAGTTTATATATATATATATATATATATATATATATATATATATATATATATATATATAAAACAAACTCCAAAGCACTCCCTCTATTTATTGGGAGACACTCCAAACCCTGTTTCTACCTAGGGTTCATACCCCCCTTTCCCCCTTTTCTTTTTTCTTTTTTTATTTGTCCCCCTCTGGCTCACCCCCATTCGTTTCTTACAAAATTCTTGTACAATCTGACTTTTATTCGTCACCGGTGTATCACTTGAAAAGTACCGGTTGAAAAAGCCCTCGTGTAACCCCTCCCCATTTATATTTTATATTTTATTACTTAATAAAATATTCTCCCAAATTACATATGATTCCTCCACTTTTAGTGTTATACAAATTCTCATGTACCAAAAACCTATTCATATATATATATATATATATATATATATATATATATATATATATATTTCTTGGTAATTTCTGATGGTAGGTGTGGCGCTCCACCTCAGACGCCAAATTAATCTCCTTGGTCTAGTACTAGTAAAAAGGGGATAAACTCCCATGCTGTCTGGGTGATACCATCTTTAGGCCATGCCGACAACTTATATATACATATTTTTCTTATATATATGTATATGTATATATATATATATTAGCTCGTGCTATCTACTGAGATAGCATAATCTCTGCTGGCTGAGCCATGTCTACCAGATGGACAATGAGTGAATTCCTAAGGACATCCTCTATGAGGAATTATCACCTGGCAAGAGACAGATTTATTTCCCAGCTGGATGTCTGTAAATACAATCTCAAGACCTTTAACATCAACCCTGCAAGCTGGGAAAATTTGGCTCAGGACTGCCTTTGGTGGTGGCAGGCTCTCAGTGGGTTATTCATGTCTGAAATCACCATGAAGCAATGAGGACAAAGAGAATGCAACAGCAACAGAGCCCCACCACACCATCAACAACTTGGTGCGGTTCCAGTTCTGGAGGTCTGGGGAATGGGAGCACCCCTTTATCACCATTGCTCCCAAGTCCACTCTGACCCGAAGTAATAGTGCCTGTTAGGGTCCCATCTATGGGTTAAATAGAAAAACATGAGTTTATAAAAAATTGAGGATCCATTAAGAATGAATTTATTTCAAAACTTAATCAGTATTAAATGACCCACTGAGGTTGATATGCCGTAAAACAAAACAAACCAAACCACTCTGACCTGAAGTGGTAGTACCTGTTAGGGTCCCATCTATGGGTTAAATAGAAAAACACGAGTTTATAAAAAAAATTGAGTATCCATTAAGAATTAATTTATTTCAAAACTTAATCAGCATTAAATGACCCACTGAGGTTGATATGCCGTAAAACCAAACAAATCAAACCAAACCAAACCTCTCCTCTCTCCCCATTTATATACCCGATATGAACGGGTATATAACACGAGAAAAGAGATTCTTTCTTCATCCTTCTGAGAAAATGATTTGGCATTTGAACTAAAAGTTTCATTTATTCATTGCTGATTTAATGAGAATAGAATGTTTGTGGACATAACAAGAAAAATATTCCTATGTTTCTAGCAGACTGAATAAAAAGAAACAAAAGTCTGAAACTTGGCTGAGTTTCCACATCAACAAATCATTGACAATGTCCTCACAAAAAAGATTGAGTATAAGATTTTTGTGACACTTTGAAGACAGAATTAATAACAGCTGAGAAGATGTATTGAGCAGCGTCTGACTGAATGAGTAGAAAAGTTCATTTATTGCATGAAAAGAGATTAAAAATGATAATTATCAACCATCTGTGTCCCTGTTTTATGAATGTCAATATATTCGTAGGAATTTATTTAGTCATTGATGTGTATAGATCTGACGTCTTTGAATATTTATAAGTTTTTATGTGATTATGTTTGTCACCAACTGGAATCAATCTATTTGATGCCAGATCAGGAAGTAGATTCAACAAAATTCTCATCTCTGCATTCAATGTTCTTTCCGTACAAATTCTTCAAGAAAGCAAAAAGTGTTATTTTTTAATATATTTCTATACTGCCAAGCACAGGGTTTGAACTCACAACCACCACAAGCAGGATCTCAATAATTTGTGAATGGCACTTATGAATTAAACTTTTTGAATTAAACAAACGTTTTATTGTTTGTTTTGTTTTGTTTTACGGCATATCAACCATGGTGGGTCATTTAATGCCGGCAAAGTTTTAAAAGATTCATAGAAATAGATTGGAAGAAAAATTTTTATACTCAATTTTTTAAAAAACAAATTTTCTATTTAACCCATAGATGGGACCCTAACAGGTACTATCACTCCGGGTCAGAGTGGACCTGGGAGCAATGGTGATAAAAGGGTGTTCCACATTCCAAACACATCCAGAACTGGAACCTCACCATCAGTTACAGTTTAACGTCATACTCAGGACATGAAGACCCTCAGCCACTACCTTCTAGCACCCATATGATAAAAAGGGTTAGGGCTTGCCATAAGGGCAATAGGGTTGGGACAATCATATAGGTGCTAGGGTTTGAAATGACCAGCTGATTAATCGGAGGGGGTCTCTCCAGCCACCTGTCCAGCCTAAGTAAGGACCAGAGTAGAGTATTGCCTATCATGGACTGCTCGGCTATGATTATTCCGTCCTTAAGAATCACAGGTCAGCATCCACGGCCAACAGGTGGCCCCAATAAGGGTGTCTTACCCCTCTGCAGAGGTGCAGTCGGTGTAACCTAGAGCCCAAGCTGACAGGGCTTCAAGATGTTGTTGTTCATCTCACTATTGAAATAAAAGCCTACATAACTAATCCAGCAGTCAAGTAAAACTTTTACAATTTTTGGTACACTGCTTGTTCTCGAAACAATGTGCACATTTAATCTGTTGAGAGATGTATGTATTAAATGTCATTTATGTGTATATCTCCTTAACTTATCTTTTCTTCCATTTATTCAGTGTTATTGTAGCACATATTTCTTTAACTATCTCTCATCATCTGTCCCAATCAGACATCACTCTTGGTAAGTCCTCTATATGGCATCCAGTGTCTGCGCAGAGCTGATGAATGTAAGTTTTCACTGGTCAATCAACACTGGTGGGTTCATGTGTAGGAGTCTATAGAAGAACAACACTTTGGAGTCCATCCTTCTTCTCCAGTAGTGCCAAACATTTCTTGTTCGTCTTACTTTGGTGGTTTGTTAGTTGGGAGGTGAGTAGCCGTATAGCTGTTGATTTGTAGGTACTGCTTCCTGGATTTATTCAAAACGACATGCAGAATCCTTATGTGCTTCTCATCTAGCCTTTTCTCCAAATGCTTTGTTAAAGTCCAAGGGGTGCAACTATACAGTAGTACTGACACTACTATAGCTTGGATGAATTCACATTTTATTTTAATGGAGAGATTGGATTTCCATTTGATTGTATACCCGTCAATAGCAGTCCATGCCTTTCCTATGCATATGCTAACATCGCTTTCTGTAGATGAGATGTTGACCCTTGGTGATTGGGGATGTGACTAAATATCCTCCCTACTATTAGATGTTACCAGTATCTGGTAACCACTCCAATACAACTTTCTGGTTGTTTTTTGCAAATCATTGAAAATATTTATTTAAAGAAGAATAAGAAATAAAATATATATTTACCAACCCCTCCACATGAGCAGGATGCGACACCAGTTCAATTTCTTAAGCAAAGTTTAACAGGTTTGAATTCAGAGTTTTCCTTCTCCTAGACTGGTCACCTAGCCATGGTTAAAGAGCCAAGTCTTCCCTACTATTTACTAAATATTTGCTGAAGGGAGAACTGGATTCATACCTTTCCCAAGGGTATTAGCCTCATGTGAAATGCAAACAACTTCATCCAGGAATTGAACTCAGGTTGACGAGCATTTCCTATGACTCTAACCATTAGACCATATGCCTCCATATGAGAAATAAAATATAGACTGCTTTATTGAAATCTCAGAAATGTGTAAATTATAACCAACTTGCATCTAAAAATATTTTAAAATATCGGTACTATTCGCAGAGTCTCCTGCCTTAAAAAACGCTAGGTGGTGACAACTGAAAAAAGGTAAATGCGATATTTTACCCCCTCCAGTCTTTTTTTGACAAGTAAATGTAAATATTTTAACCCTCCCCTTCTTTAGAATATTTTTGGGGAGGGGGATAAATATTTACATTTACTTGTTGATAAAAATTATAGCTTACTTTTAACACTAAAAAAAATAATTTGTCGATAAAAAATATGGCTTACTTTTAACACTAAAAAAAAATTATTTGTCGATAGAAAATATGGCTTACTTTTAACACTAAAAAAAAATAATTTGTTGATAAAAAAACAACAGCTAGGGTCTTCAGTTAAAATAAAAAAAGAATATCTAAATATTTTGATTTTTTATTTGAAATTGATAGTTGGAAATAAATATATTAAAATAAAATAAAAATACCGACAAAATGTTTTAAATAGGGGGAAGTTTAAGATATTTTGTCAGTATTTACTCATTGAAAAAGGAGTGGAGGGAGTAAAATATCGCATTAACGTTTTTTCAGCTATCACCGGCTAGCGTTTTTTAAGGCAGGAGGCTGGGACGGAATTCTGTGAAGAGCACCAAAATATCTTAATAGGAAATATTTGGTCTTTTAATATTTGTGCTCCATCTCAGATGATAAAAAATAATCTCCTTTTCTAGCACTAGTGAAAAGGGGATAGACTTCCTCGCTGTATGGCTAATAATGACCAATACCAAATGTTTGAATTGAACATAATCCAGTCATTATCAATAAGCATTTTTCATTCATCTTAATTTCAGTTGCTTTTTTTCACACTTGTTTTGATCAACAGTCCATGGTTGTCAGTTAACAACATGTAGTTGATATAAAGAAAGAAATTCCTGGTACGATTAGAAGAAGTAACGGACCATATGACATTTAGGCACCCCTTTTTGATCTTGATTAAGAAAGGACATGTTTTTCATTTACACCGCCAATATCCGGTTGATTTAACAGACGATTTTAAGATTTTTTTTTAAAATTATAAAACTAACCCCTAACCCTAACCCCTAACAAACAACCGGATATTGACGGTGTAAATGAAAAACATGTCCTTTCTTAATCGAGATCAAAAAGGGGTGCCTCGGTAGAGCATTCAGCTAGAAACCACAAGGTTCCTTCGAACTCAGCCAATGAGTAGCACAGGGATCTGTGCGGTAAAGTAAGGAGCTGATGGTAGATGCTAAAACAATATAGCGCTAGTGAAAAGGATAGACTCCCTCGCTGACTGGCTGATCTTTTAAGGTAATATGGTCCGAAATAACAATATTACCTTGATTTCATTTCATTTAAGATGAAGCATTGTCAACTATTTGTATTAATTAGAACTAGCAGGACCTGTGGATATACTACAGTGTGATAATTTAATTATTACAATGTTTGATTTGTTTATTTAACAGCTATTGAAATAATTCAATATGTAAAAAGTATAATAAACTTCATATAACTCTCTGTTATTCTTTTCTTTTTTCTTTCCTTCTTTTTATCTTTTCATTGTGTTCATTTCATGTGCTCACCCCCTCTCTATCACATTCTCTCTGTCTTTCTTTATTTCTTATTATATTTTTTCTGTATCACATGTCTTTTTCCTTCCCTTTCTTACTTTCTCATAAAACGGAATGGTCCATTATTTAGCTGAGGTGACAACGCTCATAAGAAATAAGGATTCAGCGGATAAGTGACACCATATAATCAGGATTTACATTTTTGCATTTCATCTTGGATGATTTGGATGGTCTGATTTTTAACCAGAGGGTTTGGGAAGTTGATAACGGTCAGAAGATTAAGGAATCAGCGCATTAATATATAGATTTTATTCATCTTAATTTTCGTTGTTTTTCATTGCATACTATCTGTCTGTAGTCAATAATAAATATGAGATTCAAGTTTTTGGAGGTCTGGGAAATGTGGAGCACCCCTTCATTACTGTTGCTCCCTAGTACACTCTGACCCAGAGTGGTAGTACCTGTTAGGGTCCCATCAATGGGTTAAATAGAAAAATGTGTTTATAAAAAGAAATTGAGTATCCATTAAGAAAGAAAATATTTCAAAACTTTGTTGGCATTAAATGACCCACTGAGGTTGATATGCTGTAAAACAAAACAAACAAACAATTCATTTTTTTTTATCATTGGCTGAGATTAAATCTTAGACATTGGGATAAAGTATTCGGACCATATGACCTTTAGGTACCCCTTTTTGATCTCGATTAAGAAAGGACATGTTTTTCATTTACACCGTCAATATCCGGTTGTTTTAACAGACGATTTTTAGATATTTTTAAAAATTATAAAACTAACCCCTAACCCCTAACAAATAACCAGATATTGACTGTGTAAATGAAAAACGTCCTTTCATCCGGTTGTTTGTTAGGGGTTAGGGTTAGGGGTTAGGGTTAGGGGTTACGGGTTAGGGTTGGGGTTAGGGTTAGGGGTTAGTTTTATAATTTAAAAAAATTGTCTGTTAAAACAACCGGATATTGACAGTGTAAATGAAAAATATGTCCTTTCTTAATCGAGATCAAAAAGGGGTGCCTAAAGCTCATATTGTTCAGTATTGCCCCCCCCTCTAAAACAGATAGCTGACACAATTTTTTTTATTAAGACAATTGATGACAATTGATGAAAATTGATGACAATTGATGAAAATTAATGTAGTTTATGACAAGTTAGGACAATTTATGACCACTTAATATTTGGTAAGGTATTCATTAGCGTCAATTACTGTCTCACAAGATACCAAATCAAGAAAAAGAAAATTCTTAGAATTTTCCTTCTTTTTTTTTTTTTTGGTATTTCTGGGAATTTTCTTTTTAGAAAATTATGACTTTTTGCTACAATTAAGGAAACTTTGTAACAATAATCAAGGAAAATATGGAGGCAACTGGTGTAATGGTTATCATCATAGAAAATGGACACAATAAGACAAGTTCAAATCCTGAATGAGGCTGTTTGCATTTCACATAGAACTAATATCCTTGGGAGTGGTATGAATCCAACTATTCTTTCACCAGCTATGGGTAAATAGTAGGGCAGGGGCCAGGTTAGCTCAGTCGGTAGAGCGTTCGGCTAGAAACCACAAGGTTCCTAGTTAGATACCGGTCCACGCCAACTCAGCGTATGAGTAGCACTGGGATCTGTGCAGTAAAGTAAGGAGCTGATGGTAGGTGTGGCACTCCATCTCAGATGCTAAAACAATCTCCTTGGTCTAGCGCTATTGAAAAGGGGATAGACTCCCTCGCTGACTGGCTGATACCGACTATAGGCCGCCCGACGACTAGAAATTAGAAGTTATATTTAGTTAGCAGAGATTAGTGGAATTGAGAGGACTAAATTTACATCTATGGCCCTGGCGGCCCTGACTTGTTTATAGAGTCAGTAAGTCATCGATGATAATAAATTTTGTGTATACATGGAAAATGTCTTTGTCATTGATCTAAGCAATGAATATTGAATAGCGAATTAGAGAAAGAATAATGTTTGGGTCACGATGGCAATGAGAAAACAACCAATGGCAGTGTAAGGGCATGATGGCATTACAACATTAGAAATGTGTCACATCCTGTTCATGTGGAGGGGTTAGTAAATATATAATCACGGAAAATGATCTTCCTATGTGAAAATGATTACTTTCTATTCTGGATATTTTGTCTCAGAGTCCATATATAGGAAAATGTAGACTGAAACATAATTATGGACCATGTCATACTGCATCTCATTGGCTGGCCAATGAGAATCTAGCTTTTATTGAAAGGGAGAAACTGAAGTTTCATTAAAATTTGTGGCAATAATAATAAAGAATAGTTCAGTTCTATTACTGTCTGTTTCTTTGGTTTTTCAAGATTTTCCTTCAATGTTGACAATTATTCTTCCAAGAAGACAATATTCCTTCTGGGTGTTAAATAATTTCCCAATTGAATAAAAGTGATTAATTTTGCATAATTGGATTCAGCCAATTATTTTTCATGTTAAAGAAAAAAACAAAAAAAGAAAAAAATCAATCAATTATTGATTAAGATAGTAAAATAGATGTGTCCTGTTTCCTGAAACTTGTCTGTTAAATAAAATAAAATAAAAAAACAGAATTGTTTTTATATAAGGCGTGTGGTAGATACTTACTCCTACATATAGGCTCGCCAATAACACGTGACTAGGGAAGGCAACCTCTTATCCAATCACCGGCAGTGCTACTGCTGCTGTTGTTTATTTATATTGGCTAATTCTAATCTTAGCTCATTACTACTTGGATCTTCATGGACGACGGAACGTAGTACTATACCACAGGACTTATTGACTTACCAAAGGATACTATACCACCGGATACTATTGACTTATTGACTTACTTACTTATTTACTTTAAGTCCTTTTACATCTGGCCAAGGATGGCGGCCAGATACTCAACAAAAATTCAAATAAAAAAATAACAAACTCCCATGAGCCTTCACCGGAAGAACCCTCTGTGCATGTGCAGGAAAAAGGACTGACTTCCGACTCCCAAGAGAATCTCTTGGTCATTTGAGTTTAGGCCTTAACTGGGGCAAGACACTACTACTGACCAGGGAGAAACTTCCTTGTCACATGGTGGCTATGACCCACGAATAAAGCCTAAATCATAAAACTACCTTTCGTCTTTTTCTCTTTCTTTTTCTTTCCTTGAATTTCTACCTTTTCAGCGGAACCACCAAATAAGAAGGGGTAAAAAGGCAAACCCTAGGAACACGCACCAAGAATAACAAGCTATCTTTTAAACCTAAAACATTAGACCATTTGCCACCCCACAAACTTTTCGACAATTGCTTCAACAACCTATTCTCTCTAATTATTTAGAAATAGAATAAATTCTTGCTCTTCAGAAAGCTATTGTTTTTTAACAAGAAATGGAATACTGTTAGGTTCAGAACTAATAAAAATAGAGTTACTCCCCTTGATCAGTGGAGGGCTGATGGGAACCCAGAAGTGGGGTTTCCACCATGACACTTTTGGATTGGGGTTTGTACCGAGTGGACATACGTGCACAGCACGGTTGAGCTAGTTAAGTCACTTTTTGGGTAGAAGCATTCTCTACCCTGTGTTAAATAAAACCTTGTCAATTTCCAACAACCTGGTTTTGCATTTTAATTCAGTGTTCCGTATTTTATCTGTTTGTAAAAACATAACAAATACGAACTCTCTTTCTTGGATGGAAAGAACCTGGATAATTGCAATATTTTCATATTGTTTTAATCACTTACTTACATTTGATCAATGTTTACCAATAACTCTATGAAATATACTGGATCCTCCTCAAAATGGACGTTTATTTTGCTTAACTTGATAACCTGACATGTTTTTAAGCTTTTTTTAAAAGTATAATAATCAGTGCTTTAATGAAATCTCTTCTATAATCTCTCATAATATGTTGAAATTTATTAGGGGTGTAGTCGTCAGGGTGGCCTAATGTCAGTATCAGCCAATCAGCGGGGGAGTCTATCCCCTTTTCAATAGCGCTAGACCAAGGAGATTGTTTTTGCATCTGAGGTGGAGCGCCACACCTACCATCAGCTCCTTACTTTACCGCACAGATCCCTGTGCTACTCATAACGCTGAGTTGGCGAGGACCGGTATCGAACTAGGAACCTTGTGATTTCTAGCTGAACGCTCTACCGACTGAGCTAGGGGTGTAACTGTCACTAAATTGATTAGTTAATTATAACTTATTTTTATATAGTCATTTTTGTTTATAAAATTAACTATAATCCCAATATCCAGTCTTAGAGTAGTTGTTGGAAATCTGATAGTTAAATTATCTCCCCCTGCCGCTAGGGAGCGAATCGCCAACACGAGGTTGGCGGGAGAATCAAACCCCATCACTTATCTGGAGATTGTCACCGAGGCGAGTCGCTAAAATAAGCACTCCCATCACCTAGCCCATAAAAAGGATAGTTACCCAGGCGGGTAGCTTCTAATAAGCACTTCTTACTTTTTACTTATCGCATGAGAACCGGTTGGAAGGACAGAACGCAAGCAATTCCCAACTCTTGACTTGTCTAAGAACTCCTAAGAGAAACGTTTATCAGCGACCAGAATTCCCTTTCTAGAACCACTTCTCCAACGAATTGTAATTTTCACCTCTCAGATAAGTCTTGTAGCAAATGACAACAAAATTTGCAACAATATTTTTTATACCCTTTGTCAATATATGTGTTAAATTCCATTGTGTTGTTTGTCTTCTTTTGTCTGAATAATTTGCCCAACTGGGAGAATAAGAGCTCCCCTAAACCATAAAATTCCTCTTATAGTTTAGTGGATTTTATTAATTCCATTTTGTGTTTAAACCCTACAGTCCTTTTCTTACAACCATAGTGATGTATATGATAACTGCCTCACCTCCTATGAATTTGAAAGGAGACATGGAAAAGAACAGGAAGAATTTGAAAATTCATGGCCACAAATTTAAGAAGTAAATTGAAAATTTCAACTGGTAGGGAAATCATTGTGGATACACTATGTACTTTAATGAGTGCAGAATGTAAGAAAATAATGAACTCACTTCCCAAACGGACTGCAAAAGACAAAAAAGATAATAGAAGGACTTATTAAACATTTTGTCACACAAATTTGTTCTGTACAAATTATTTGTTTTTAATTCTACAGAAACCAAATGAATCAAATGATGAATATGTTGCCCACACCAACAAAAATAAAATTAGTGAAATATATCACTAATTAGGTCTGAGCCTATTCTAGTAGTGACCACCCCAAGTAGAGTTTAACAGGTTTGAATTCAGAGTTTTCCTTCTCCTAGACTGGTTGCCTAACCAAGCTTAAAGAGCCCAGTCTGCCTCTACTATTTACCCATAGTTGGATGGAGAGTAGTTCGATTCATACCTTTCCCAAGGGGATTTGCGCAATGTGAACTGTAGCTTCGCCAAGATTTGAACTCAGGTCGACAAGTCTATCTCCTATGACTCTAACCATTACACCACAACCCCGACAACTCAAAGTCTTGTGAGTTTATTGTATTACAGGATTATTTATGCAAGACTGGATCGTCATTGGTACTAATGATAAATATGAAAAGGAACGCCAACTTAGGGACAGTCCGGTTACTGACCTCAATATGGTAATCCAGAGCAGTAGAAATCTCTAGAATACACAAGCAGGTGATAACAGAGAAGACATAACTAGACATCATTAATTACACGGAGAAACAGAATTAGAATTATGGGAAAGTCCAAAGAAACTGGCTAAAGCAAAGAAAATTACCATAAACAAACTTAACTCTTTACCTACCAAATTATCCCATGGATGTACTAAATTTTCTAGGTATTTTTACCTACTATTGAATTTTACCTAGTATTGAATTTTTACCAAGTATTGAATTTTCTAGGTATTTTTACCTGTATGATGGGATATTTCAAAGTTCACTATTCACCTCAGAACTCATTCTATTAAAAAGAAATTCCTATTATTATTATAACTAGCAAATATATGCACCCGCCGGGTGCAAGTATTTAAGTTTTGATATAATAAAATATCATATTAAATTAGAAAGGCTAATGAAACTGATTAAGAATGCAGATAAAAAGATCTGCAACAGAGGGGGTATAATCGAAAAATAGAACAACTTTGAAACTAACTATTCCATCATTTTCCATTACTCCCCTCTTTCATTGGTAAATTTTCCTAATTTAACTATTTAGTTAAAATAGGAAGTAAAGGATAATATTACAGTTATTTCTTCTTGTAAATAAATTTCTTTTAAGATTTATCCATGAGATGTTTGTTTATATTTCTTAAGATAAAACCAAACAATTAGAAATCAATAATACCAAGCACATATTTATTAAAATAAAATTTAAATATCAATATGCAAATTAGCCTTCTCGTTCAAACTGTAAACCGCTATTTTGTTGTATATATAAAATACAATTGCATGTTATTAGTACGTAGATATGGTCAACAGTATTAATAATGTAAAACAATTTTTATTAATAACTGAAGGTTTAAAAGAATGAAATCATGGAGAATTTGACGTAAATAATTAAGGGAATTGTGACTTGAGTAGTAATATAGTTTCGGTCACAGACAGAAAAACACACAATCTCCATTATAATAAGATATAAGTTCTTCTGCTCAATTATAATGATCTAACCATCAATTTTTGTACTTTGCTCGGTAGGTAATGTTGGTTGGTTGGTTGGTTGGTTGGTTGGTTTTTATGCCATATCAACTCCTGGGTTATTTTATGCCAAAGACGCTTTGTTTTATTAACTCTTGTTGAGTATTCAATTTTTTTTAAAACTCTTTTTTTTTAAAAACTCATTTTTTGATCCGACATAGATGTGACCCTAAAAAGGTACTACCATACCGGGTCAGGGTGGAACTGGGAGTAATCACAATGAAGGAGTACTTCACTCTCTCCACAGCTCCAAATTTGAACTTCACCATTAAATGCAGTTTAACATCATACCCAGGTCACTAAGGCCCTCAGGCACTGCCTTCTAGCACATATATGATAAAAAGGGTTGAATGTTTGCCATAAGGGCAATAGGGTTGGGACTATCATATAGGTGCTAAGGCTTGACGTGACCAGCTGATTGATCAGAGGGGTCTTTTCTGACTGCCCATCTAAACTAAGGACCAAAGTGGAGTGTTGCATGTCATGTACTGCTTAGCTACAAGGATTCTGTCCTTAAGCATCATGATTCGCCACCCACGGCCAACAGGTGGCCCCATTGGTGGGATTTTGCCCCTCTGCAGAGGTGCAGTGGATGTATCCTACAGACCCAGCCAACAGAGTAAAGATGCAACAAAATAAACCTGTGAAAATTATTTGTATTTTATCTTTATAATAAATTCTTTAATAAACTCATACAAGTTAATATCATCATCATCATGTCGCGCAATTAGCACGGATATCCATGACAATCTCTTGCCAACCTTCCCTATCACTCATTGCACCTGGAAGGTCCTCTGTGGAGCAACCAGTATCCTCGCATATTTGGTCAATGTAGGTCCTTGCTGGGCGCCCCACACTTGCATGTCCATGTGTTGGTTTCCACAGGAGAACGTTGCTTATGAGCTCGTCCTTGCTTCTCCAACAGTGTCCTGCATGCCTTGTCCGTCTCACTCGGATAGTTTGTGAAAAATTTATCACAGCATCACAGTTCACAACCCATGGCCAACAGGTGGTCCCATTGGGGGAATTTTACCCCTCTGCAGAGGTGCAGTTGGTGTATTCTACAGCGACAGCTGACAGGGCAGAGACAGTGTTGGCTGTTCTCAAAACTTGGCAGTTTTGATTGTGACCAAATAATTATATCTTTGATTCTTCTATCACAGACTTTTAAGCGGTTCTGTATATTTTAGATTTGGTGTTGTAATAGTTACAACTACTTCTTTTAAATCCTCTCTTTTAATAAACTATTTTAATAGCTAATGATGATACCATATCTTGTGTGCAATGTCTGAAAATTATATGTTTCCTTCCCAATTTAGATTCTAAGTATCGTTTATCGATTGATATTGAATTGATATTAAATCAGGGAGATAACAACATGAAGTATTTGATTTCATTTTGACTCATTGCCTTATCTTTTTGACCCCCCCCCCCACTACAACAACTGCCACAATTAATATTTGGACTTTTTGCATCAGTCATATCTGGTGAATTTCTCTGGAGATCAAGTGACAATAAATCTCATCAATGACCCCCCCCCCCACCCATCACTTTCTTCTAATTGGTTTTAGTAACTCTTTTGCCCGAATAGTTTCAGTTCTTCTTTATACATTCAATTCTTCTAGTCCTGCCAGTATCTTCAGGACTGATCCTAGTGCTCAGTCGGTAGAGCGTTCGGCTAGAAACCACAAGGTTCCTAGTTCGATACCGGTCCTCGCCAACTCAGTGTATGAGTAGCACAGGGATCTGTGCGGTAAAGTAAGGAGCTGATGGAAGATGTGGCGCTCCACCTCAGTCGCCCAAACAATCTCCTTGGTCTAGTGCTGTTAAAAAGGGGATAGACTCCCTCGCTGACTGGCTGATACCGACTTTAGGCCGCCCCGACGACTTCACTTTTACTTTTACTATCTTCAAATTCTACAATTCTTTTTTAATTCTCTAGCAAGGTTTATATATTTCTGATTTGCAGACACTTTCAATTTAACTCTATTGTTTGCTGGAATGGTGCTTTCCATTATCAGACACGTCTTCCTTTCTTTGTTTATAATGACTAGATGTCCAGGCCTATATTAGCTGGAGGTCCTTCACTGGAGTCTGTTGTTTAAATTTTCAAAAAATGGAAACTTCACTTACCTTGTGGCCAGAGAAAGAGTGGCACCCGAGAGTGACTCTCTTTTTATAAGAGTGCAGACTGGAAATGAGGGGCATTGTGGGAGTGGGGTAGGTGAATATAATGTTGAATATCTGGCAGAAGGGGTGGATTTTTCATTAAGGTGAGCTTCAGTGAACATTACAGAATTGCAAGAAAGTGACGTTTGGCAGAGAGTGTAAGGCTGAGAGAGAATGTGGTTGAGTTTGATTATACAAGTCAATTGAATTTGTCTGATTAACTATTAGTTTCCTTAGGTCTCCAGGACTGTTTTGAGTATTCTAGCTGATCCTAATAATTTTGTGGTCTGTATGGCTTTGATCAGTTTCTCCTTTTCTAAGATTTTGGGAACTCTTTCAAGCACACACACACACACACACAGACACACACACACCACACATATATATATATATATATATATATATATATATGGTCCATCTAATTAAATTGATACATTTTATTTTTTACAACTGAAAAAAAAAAAAAAGATTAGAGAAAAAATATTAAAAAAATAAAATAAAATAAAGCTAAGTATATGAATTTTTCTATGTGACCGTTTTATTTTAATTCAACATGGCTACTTTGTTGCAATATTCACCGGAAGATAAACAGACAATATTTATTTATATTATATTATACATATACAAGCAGGGTTCAAACATTTGATCTCAACAGATATTAAAAAAAAAAAGGAATTACAGTTATTCGCCCATTTTATTCATAACATAAAGAAAAAAGAAAGGAGGAGAAAGAAAAAAAATAAGAAAAAAAATATAACCATACAAAAAAACTTAAGCACGTACATTTCTGATATTCATCTCTGAAGATAAAGTTTTATACTTTGAAATCGATAAGACAAAAATAACATCTTTTTGTTTTTATTTTTTATACGCATTGTAATTGCCTTCAAATCATTAATATATTATAACATATTTAACAATGCTTCAAGCAAGCAAATTACCAATTACTTTTATATATATATATATATATATATATATATATTGATTAGGTAATAGTTTTCATTGTGATGTCAAAGCTCCAGTGCCTCTAAACATAATAAACATTGTTCTATCAATTTTGGAAGTGTAAATTCTATTGTTAAATGGAGCTCTTTAATATCAATTGATTGTGGATTTTCTTTTTTTTCTTCTTTTTTTTTAGTGTTTATTTCAAAATACAGAAAAATGAAGATAAAGTTTAGAATATGTAAAATAGAATAAGTAAAGTAATAATAATTATAATAACTACCAGGATCTGTGGATATACCATGGTATGCTAATTTTATTATTACAACATTTGAAATCTTTACTTAAGAGCTATTGTGTAATAGTTTAATATGTAAAAAGTATAAAAATCTTGATTTAACTCTCTCTCTCGCTTTTTGTTAAAAGTGGGGTTGTAAAATATTTACATTGATTCGCTGATAAACATTGGGGGGGGGGGCGTCTAAAATATCTACATTATTTTGCCAACAAAAAGTGACAAAAACATGACTCGGAAAATATCTAAGTTGGGCAGGAAATTTATCCGACACTGGCTCACTAAAACATAACGTAAATTAAGGCTAGAGGCCGGGATGACATAAAGTCAAAATTACCAAAATTGTTACATAATTATTAGATTCCTAATATTTATGTACAGTAGTGTAGAAACCAAAATGGCTGTTATAAGTTCAGCCGGCGGCCTTGAAGGATTGAATGACAAGGCTTGACCTCAGTCCTGATCCTTCCTTCCGGTGGATACCGTGAGAATCGGTGGAGAAGACCTCCTTCGGTTTAGATTAGAAATAGATTTTAGTCAGATCGGCAAAAGCCACAATGGTGGTAAGTCATGTTATGCACGGTGCTGACTCAATCTGTGCAGGTAGTCTGGTGGGGATTTCAGAATAAAATGTGATCTAAGTTAAATCGAAATCTTCTGTTATTATCTAAAAACTACCAATGACACAGGGCTTCTGATAAAGAGAAATCCCAATGGAAGACCAGACTCGAAGTCCTCAAGACGAAGTCCAGATGCTAGAAGAGACGCTGGAAGAAGAATAATAGATGTAAGAAAGTAAGGAAAGAGAGTATACAACAAAATATCTTGCGTAATTCACAATTTCAATATTACAAATAAACAAATATGTAACTTTTTTTTTCAATTCATTTCAATTTTACGTTGGGCATTTAAGCAATGCAAGACTATTTTAAAAATTTAGTGAAATAAACAGGACAAATAAAAATCTGCAATTAGTAAGTAATACCAGATAATCTGGATTTGATGATGAGTATGATGATGATGATGATGATGATGATTTCCAGCAGATCACAGGGTGAAGATGAAGGAAAACGAAAAGATAGACACATACCTGGACCTTGTCAGAGAATTGAAAAAGCTGTGGAATATGAGGGTGAAAGTAATACCAATTGTAGTTGGTGCACTTGGAACAGTCCCAAAAAGATTGGAAAAAAGACTTGAGGAACTGGAAATCAGAGGAGGAATTGAGACCATCCAGACCACTGCAGTGCTACAATACCCAGAAGAGTGCTGGATACATGAGGAGACTTGTTGTCACTCAGACTTCAGTGAAATACTATCAGCTAACGATAGTATGAAAAACTCTAATAATAATAATATGGGGATCGTGAAGGAAATGAATCATCATGCTATTAAATAGTATTTGCACAAACCGGAATCTGTTCTAGAGAATGAGACGCAATAAATTCTCTGTAACTTTGAGATACAGACAGATCAACTAACCCCGGCTAGAGGATGAAACGCAGTGTTAATTAACAAGAAGAGAACTTGTTATCTCGTGGATTTTGCCGCTCTGGTGGATCAAAGAGCGAAAGGGAAAGAAAACAAAAAGTCAGAGAACTGAAAAAAAATCCATGTAACATGAAGGTAAAGGTTGCTTCAATTGTAATTTGTACCCTTGGAACAGTCCCCAAGGCTTTGGAAAAGAGTCGGGCTGAAATAGAACTCAGAAGAAGTATCAAAACCAGCCAAACAACAGCATTTTTAAGATCAGATAGAATACTCAGAAAAGTCCTGGAGACCTGAGGAGACTTGCTGTCACATATATTCCAGTGCAAAACCACCAGCTAAAAAGAAAAAAAAATTGGAAAAAAGACTTGAGGAACTGGAAATCAGAGGAGGAATTGAGACCACCCAGAAAACAGCATTGCTGAAATCAGCAAGTATTCTACCTCAGAATAATCCTGGAGACATGTGGAAACTTGTTGTCACTCAAACTCCAGCGAAAGACCATCAGCTAACGCTGGTGTGAAAAACTCACAGGAATGATGATGATGATCATCATCATCAATATATATAATAATAATAATAATAATAATAATAATAATAATATAATTAAAAGAGAAACTGAATCACTAATAATTGCTGCACAAAATAATGCCATAAGGACAAACTATATCAAAGCGAAAATTGATAAGATGCAACAAAATAGTAAATGTAGACTTTGCGGTAAGAGAGATGAAACTGTAAACCATATACTCTGCGAATGTAGCAAACTAGCACAATGGGAGTACAAAACTAGACATGACTGGGTTGGGAAGGTGATCCACTGGGAATTATGCAAAAATTAAATTTTGACCATACAACAAAATGGTATATGCATAAACCAGAATCTGTTCTTGAGAACGAAACGCATAAAATTCTCTGGGACTTTGAAATAAAAACAGATCACCTTATCCCAGCAAGAAGACCAGACCTAGTGCTGATAAACAAAAAAGAAAGAACTTGTCAACTGGTGGATTTTGCAGTTCCAGAAGATCACAGGGTGAAGCTAAAGGAAAATAAAAAAATGGACAAATATCTGGATCTTGCCAAAGAACTGAAAAAGTTATGGAATATGAAAGTCAAAGTGATACTAAGTAGTTGGTACACTTGGAATAATCCCAAAAGGATTGGAAAAGGGTTTGGAAAGTCTGGAAATCAGAGGAAAGATTGAAACCATTCAGAACACTGCACTGATGCAATCTGCCAGAATACTCAGAAGAGTCCCGGAGACCTAAGGAGACTTGTTGTCACTCAGACTTTAGTGAAAGACCATCAGCTAATGCTGATGTGAAAACTCAAATAATAATAATAATAATAATAATAATAATAATAATAATAATAACAACAGCAAGAAGAAGAAGAAGAAGAAGAAGAGAAGAAGAAGAAGAAGAAAAAAGAGGCTATTGAACATTGAACTATGAACCTTTATATTTGTATTTACAATTTTCCTTTAAACTTTGTTAAACTTTTGTAAAAAAACATCTAGTTGTAAGGTTCCAATTCTGAAGCTCTAGAGAGTGTGGAGTACCCCTTCATTGCTATTACTC
The DNA here is from genome assembly GCA_023376005.1 of Doryteuthis pealeii. Classification (NCBI taxonomy): domain Eukaryota; kingdom Metazoa; phylum Mollusca; class Cephalopoda; order Myopsida; family Loliginidae; genus Doryteuthis; species Doryteuthis pealeii. Next base: position 80,865,479 of record CM042146.1, on the reverse strand, counting down.
CTAGGTCCACTCTGAACTGGAGTGATAGTACCTGTTAGGGTCCCATCTATGGGTTAAATAGATTAAAAAATGAGTTTTAACAAATTTGAATACCCAACAAGAATCAATAAAACATCTTTGCCATAAAATAACCCAAGGGTTAACATACCATAAAATCCACCAACCAACCAACCAACCAACCAACCAGCCAACCAACAATTTGTGGGCCATATTTGATTTTGGGTGACCTATTGCAATTTCAAGTCATAAACTTCAGTCCAACTACAGAAGAAAGATCCTTGCCTGTAATGGTTGCTTCATCATGATATTCTCTCTCTCTCTCTCTCTCTCTCTATGTCTCTGTCTCTGTCTGTCTCTCTCCTCTTGATTCTCAAAGAAGAAAGATCCTTGCCTGTAATGGTTGCTTAATCATAATATTCTCTCCCTCCCCCCTCACTCTCTCTCTCTATGTCTCTGTCTGTCTCTCTCTCTCTTGATTCTCAAAGAAGAAAGATCCTTGCCTGTACTGGTTGCTTCATCATAATATTCTCTCCCTTCCTCCCCCCTCTCTCTCTCTCTCTCTCTCTATGTCTAATGTCTCTGTCTGTCTGTCTCTCTCTTGATTCTCAAAGAAGAAGATCCTTGCCTGTAATGGTTGCTTCATCATAATATTCTCTCCCCACTCTCTCTCTCTCTCTCTATGTCTCTGTCTTCTCTCTCTCTTGATTCTCAAAGAAGAAAGATCCTTGCTGTAATGGTTGCTTCATCATAATATTCTCTCCTTCCTCTCCCCCCTCTCTCTCTCTCTCTCTATGTCTAATGTCTCTGTCTGTCTGTCTCTCTCTTGATTCTCAAAGAAGAAAGATCCTTGCCTGTAATGGTTGCTTCATCATGATTTCTCTCTCTCTCTCTCTTCTCTCTCTCTCTCTCTCTATGTTTCTATGTCTCTGTCTGTCTCTCTCTCTCTTGATTCTCAAAGAAGAAAGTTCCTTGCCTGTACTGGTTGCTTCATCATGATATTCCTCTCTCTCTCTCTCTCTCTCTCTCTCTCTCTTTCTTTCTTGATTCTCAAAGAAATTAAAACTGCAGGTTCACCATTCTAACCCTTTTTTGCCCTTGTTAAATTAATTGTCTTTCTGTCCCAAAATCTCCTCTTTTGTATCTTTGTGCCAAATGAAATGTGTACGGCTTTGCTTACTCATCTTTACTTACCCACAAATCAGCCTTTGTTTATTTTGATCTGGGTCAGGCTGACATATCTGGACCTCATCCCAGTTTTATAAAAGGAACGGAAGTGTTATGCAAAACAAGACAACCATTCTGATCACCAACAATTATAGCTCTTTTGTATGAGTCATACAAAAGAAAATGTCCACCTTTATTTGTATGTAAAAACATAATAATAATCATGTTTGTATACAGGTTTATTAACCCAGCATTTAATTCTTTGCCTACAAAATTCTCCCCAAGGCTGTACCAGATTGTCTGGTATTTTTTACCTGTATGATGAAATATTTCAAAGTTCACTATCTATTCACCTCAGAACTCATTCTGTTTAAATAAAGTCCTATTATTATTGTAATCTAAGTTGATTATAATAAACTAACCATCAGTTTTTGTACTTTGCTTTGGTGTGGTATGAGAGCCAACATGAGTGGCTTAAAGTGGGCAAAGAGTTAAAAGTTGAAGACTTGACAATCTGGTTACCTTCTGGCATTGGGAAATGAGATATTAGATATAGATTATCTGTCATGATTTGGAGGACTCAACTTAGATATTAACTCTAGGAAGCTACATATATTAACTGTAGAATGAACATCATACTCACCTTCACAGGAAGGCCATGACTAGCGTCCAGTCACCAGACAAAAAAATACAGAGTAACTGAATACTCTCTGTAGCAATTAAGAGGACATGGTCAAGTGTTCAGTATATATATATTTACCAACTCCTCCGCACGAGCAGGATACGACACAAGGTCAATTTCTTAAGCGGAGTTCAACAGGTTTGAATTCAGAGTTTTCCTTCTCCTAGACTGGTTACCTAGCCATGGTTAAAGAGTCCAGTCTGCCTGCTATTTACCCATAGCTGAGGGAGAGTAGGATTCATACCTTTTCCAAGGGTATTAGCGCTAAGTGAAAATGCAATTACACGTCCAGGATTTGACTCGGGGCGATGAGTCCTTTCCCATGACTTTAACCATTAACACACGCGCTTCTGTGTGTTTAGTATATATCGATAAAAATATACACACTAAACCACCAGCCAATCAAAATCCTGGAAATGGACTTGGCCATGTCACAAAGTAGAATAGCCCAAGCTGCTATTTAATCTAGACTTGGTAAGTGGTTTAAATATAATAATAATAATAATAATAATAATAGCCCACTGGTCTGGTGACTGGACGCCAGTCACAGCCTTCCTGTGAAGGTGTGTTAAGATGTACAATTCAACATTAACCTTAGTTGTATTCTTTGATAGACCAAAAGATATAAAACAGAAGATGTTGTAATAAGGGAACAAAAAATGAACACAAAATATTATATATTTTTAACAACATTATATACCATACAAGGTGTGTTCAAAAAAGTATCAAGACTGAATCTATATTTAACTAAGTTTGTTCAGTTATTCAGTTATTGAACACAAAAGTATTAAATCCATTGGAATTCATTGCCAATTAACAGAAGTGCATGGATGTTGAAAACGTCTGCAAGTGGTGTAGGAATTTACAATGACGATGATGTTCAAGGCTTCCTCAATGACATAGCAACGAGCTGGTTTGACATGGACATACAAAAACAACTACAGTGCCTGTAAATGGCAATTATCTAGAAAATAGGTACATGTTGAAAATTTAAAATGATGTAAATATCATTGAGATTAAACAATAAACGATACTGTGATTTCTAAATATTTTGGAGACCTTAGGGCCAGTTTAGCTCAATCGTAGAGCGTCCGACTAAAAACCACAACTCAGCGTATGAGTAGCATAGGGATCTGTGCGGTAAAGTGAGGAGCTGATGGTAGGTGTGGCTCCCACCTCAGATGCCAAAACCATCTCCTTGGACTAGCACTAGTGAAAAGGGGATAGACTCCCTCACTGTCTGACTGATACTGACTTTAGGCCACTCCGCGACTTTACTTTTTTTACCTTTGGGATTACCCCTCGTATATGTTAAATTTAAATGTGTTCACTTTGTTTTTCCTTCTGTTTATTCCATGTTAGTTTCGGCTAGAAACCACAAGGTTCCTAGTTCGATACCGGTCCTCGCCAACTCAGTGTATGAGTAGCACAGGGATCTGTGCAGTAATAAGGAGCTGATGGTAGGTGTGGAGCCCACCTCAGATGCTAAAACAATATCCTTGGTCTAGCACTATTGAAAAGGTGATAGACTCCCTCGCTGACTGGCTGATACTGACTTTAGGCCGCTCTGTCAACTTTACTTTTACTTTTTTTATATCACGGATATATTAATGCTAACATTGGTCCTATCCATTATGTAACGGTTACAGGATCATGTCAGATCATATAGATGAATGTTTAAAAAAATATCTTTGTCATCTCACTTCTGACTCATGCAATACTATTAAAGCTTCTTTTTTTCTGTTAATTGTTGTGAGGAAAGAGTTGAAGAAGAAAATAGGAAGTGTTAAACAACCAAAGGAATCACAGAAAGATCAATATGCTGGCAAACAGGTTGCTGCTGCTGCTGGAATATATGAGTATAAGGAAAGTCAAAGAATCCAGTAACAGAACAAGTATTAACATAACCTTTTCGGTAATTTTCACCTCTAGTTGTCAAAATTCCTAGCTAATAAGGCAATTAGAGTAACCTCCCTTGACTTTCACTTTGAACTAAACCGGTAGCTATTTTGAAAGTCTCCGTGCGAAATAAACAAATCTTAGAAACTTTTCGAAAACAATACAACTGCATGATTTACCACAAAAATATCATAAAATGTGTTCTTAAAAACAATTAAGTTCATTCCAGATAATTTTATGCTAGGAATTTAGCCAACTGACTTTCACTTTGAAACAAGACGGTAGCCATTTTGAATGTGTCCATGTAAAATATACAAATCTTAGAATCGTTTTGAAAACAATACAACTGCATGCTTTAACACAATAATATCATAAAATGTGTTCTTAATAACAATTAAGTTCATTTCAGATAATGCGCACGCACAATTTTATGCTAGGAATTTGACAACTAAAGGTGAAATTACCAAACTGATAGATAAAAATGGAAAAACAAGAAAAACTGAATGAGTGACAAATAAAAGCTCTACATTTAGAATCCAGCTGTAGAATTTTAAAAAAAATCAATTTAATTAATAATGGTTTGACAAAGTTAACTAAATCTAAATGACTATTAATTTTGATTCAGTTCTAACTGGCTTGTACATATTTACTAAGCCCTCCACACAAGCAGGATGTGACACAAATCAATCAGATTTATACATTTTATAAATATGAGGGTTGGCTGATCAAGATGCCCTCATGGAATGTGACCAGCAGGTTTATTTTCTCAATGTAGTCCCCCTTTTTGGTCCAAACAATTCTTCTGTTAGTGTTGCAGTGCTTGGATCCTATTGGTCAAAAAAGTCATCAACAGCAGATATGATATCATTATATGAACTTTTCTACCCTACCTCATTTTTTTGTCTTTTCACTTTTTAAAAATTTTCATTTTAATATCATCCGCTGGAATGGCAAAATTCACTAGCTGACAAGTTCTTTTTTTTTTTTCAATATAGTTCCACTTGTATTCCACACACTTCTATGAACTTTTCAGCCCCCTCCCCACCTCGCCTCACCTCGCCCATACATCAAAATAACAAAGAATTATTCATAGCATTTGTACCTTTTTTTAAGCACGATTATTTATTGCTTTTTCAATGGAATCAAAACCAATGATCAAACATGAAAACATTTCTTACATTTTTTGATCACATCAAACTGATTTGTATGTTATCTGTTATGTCTGATCATAATAAATTCTTTCTTAGACATACTAAATGGCACAGATGTACTAAATGGCACAAACGGGATTACAAAATTAATAATCAGTATTTATGTACTTGAGGTTCCTGTTGTAGAGAGATTTTTAACAAGTCGTGCAAGCCATTAGAAATTAGATCAAGCTACACTGAGAACCCCATTATTTGTGGCCTTGTGTCAAACAATATATAGTCTTTTTCTTACACTTCCAAAGTTGATAAAAGGATGTTTACTATGTCTAGAAGCATTGGCATTGGAGCTTTGACATCACAATGATGTTTGTTTGTTTGTTTTGTTTTACGGCATATCAACCTCAGTGGGTCATTTAATGCCGATAAAGTTTTGAATAAATCAATTCTTAATGGATAATACATTTTTCTATTTAACCCATAGATGGGACCCTAACAGGTACTACCACTCCGGGTCAGAGTGGACCAGGGAGCAATGGTGATGAAGGGGTGCTCCACATTCCCCAAACCTCCAAAACTGGAACCTCACCATCAGATAGGGTTTAATGTCATTCCCAGGACATGTAGACCACAGCCACCGCCTTCTAGCACCATATGATAAAACGGTTGGGCTTGCCATAAGGGCAATAGGGTTGGAAAAATCATATAGGTGCTAGGCTTGACGTGACCAGCCGATTGATCGGAGGGGGCCTCTCCGACCGCCCGTCTAGCCCAAGATAGGCCAAAGTGGAGTATTGCATGTCATGAACTGCTCATCCACCTGGCTCTATCCTTAAGCATCATGGGTCGCCACCCACGGCCAATAGGTGGCCCCATTGGGGAGTCTTACCCCTCTGCAGAGGTGCAGTCAGTGTATTCTAACGCCCCAGCCGACAGGGCGGAGTGAGATTTGGATGATTCCAAATAGAATCATCCCCTACATTTGGATTATCTTACATATATATTGGTCAATTGGATTATCTTACATATATATAATATACATATTGCAATAGTGTATGGTTCACTATCTCACTTGGTGAGCCAAGAATTGGTGGTATTATTAGAGGAGTGTTGAATATCAGTTTGTAGAGCTCTTATACAATATATATATATATAAGAATAGATATAGTTTGTGTATATATATTTATTGCATGAAAGTGATTCAGTCTCCTTCATGCATTCATTAGACACTGTTTGATGAATGCCAAAATGAATGGGTAGGTGTGGCACTCCTGCTCAGCAAAAAGCAATCTCCTAGTCTAGCATAGCAAAAGGGGATAAACTCCCTCGCTGTTCAGATTACCTAATCTGTGCTCATGCGCTGAGTTCACAGGGATCAGTATTGAACCCGGGACCTTGCGATCTGAGGTGGGTGCTCTAACGACTGAGCTAAACCGTCTTAAAATGTAATACAAGTTAATTTTGAGTAACATTGATAACCTCCCCACACAATCACAGTTAGCATTGTAGTTACCTGTAAGTAGGTATGTAAGAATATATTAATGCATAGACATGAATTACATAAAGATAAATGAATAAACAAAGTACCAAGATATAATTTCAATAGTACAACTTGTACAAGTACAAAATATAAAAAGAACTAAGTAAGATTTTCTACATTTTGAGTTGTAAACAAATGTTTCTTGTGAATCAGATTTTATTGAATTTCTATGCCAATTAATGTATAGAATCGGTTGTGAATGAAGAAATTATTTAAGTGAAGTCTTTTCTTTACTCCAATGTTTGTCAGCAGGGGTCCGGCTTAGCTCAGTTGGTAGAGTACTCACCTAGGAATCGCAAGGTTCCTGGTTCAATACCGGTCACCAACTCAGTGCACGAGTAGCACAGATTGGGTAATCTGATCTGTGCAGTAAAATGCGAGCTACGGTAGGTGTGGCACTCCACCTCAGCTAAACAATCTCCCTGATCTAGTGCTACGGAAAAAGGGGATAGGCTCCCTCATCGTCCAGCTGATACCAACAATAGGCCACTCCGCCAACTTTTCTTTTTGTCAGCCAAGTATTGGAACAATGGATGGATTGTCTAGGAGAGAAAATGTTTGAGTGATAAAAAGATTGACAAGTGATATAATGAATATGTAAATACCTTGGTACCCCCTTACTATAATCTGATTGGACAGTGTTATGGATAAATATTCGACAATGTGTTGGTTCTAGACCTAATGCCTACAAGCTAATTTTACTCGCTAGACGACACCACAACTGCTCTCAGACGGATTGCTATTCAATGTACCAATTACTACTGCGATAATATACCAACTACTAACTTCAAGAATATATCCCTTAACCCGGATATATCAACAAGTAACCTGGGATATAGTGGTTTCTTTGTTTTAATGGCATTTCAACCTTCATGGGTTATTTTAATGTTAAAGCCATCCTTGTAGAAGAACAGTAGTGTATTATTTAACCCACATCTGAGTGGATGAGGGCAATTCATACCTTTCTGAAAGGTATTAGTCTGAAAGTGAACGTAATATTGTGACTGGAGTTTGACTTCTTACTACATGTCGCAGCCCACACGTTAGCCTCTATGCATTAGGTCTAGAACAAACATTGTCGAATATTTATCCATAACACTGTCCAATCAAATTATAGTAAGGGGTACAAGGTAATTTCATATCATTTATCACTTTGTCAAATTCTTTTTATCACTTAACATTTTCTTCTCCTATGACATCATCCATTGTTCCAATTATCTTGTGCTGACAAAAGCAAGTGTGCTGAGTGGCCTATTGTTTGGTATATTAGCTGGATCGATTGAGGGATGCCTGATCCCTTTTTCGTATGCACTAGATAGGGAGATTGTTTAGCTGAGTGGAGTGCTCATCACTAACCGTTCAGCTCGCATTTTTACTGCACAGATAGTATTTTACCCAGATCTGTGCTCCTCGTTGCACTGAGTTGGTGGGGACCGGTATTGAACAGTACCTTGCGTATTTCCTCAGTGAGTTACTCTACTCAACTGATGCTTAAGCCTGGACCCTGCTTGACAACTATTGGATAAAGAAAGACTTCACTTAAATAATTTTTCATTCACACGATTCTATACATTAAATTGGCATATGAAATTCAATAAAATCTGATTCACAAGAACATTTGTTTTACAAATCAAAAATGTAGAAAAATCTTACTTGTGTTCTTTTATTTTTGTACTTGTACAAGTGTAACTATTGAATTTATATCTTGGTATTTGTTTATTCATTTATCTTTAGGTAATTCATGTCTATGCATTAATATATTGCTACATACCATACTTAGAGGTAACTAATGCTAAAACTTGGATGGTGTGGGGAGGTTTATCAATGTTACTCAAAAATGACTTGTATGACATTTTTTAAGACGGTTTAGTCAGTCGGTAGAGCACCCACTCTCTAGAATCGCAGGTCCCGGGTCAATGACTGATCCCTGTGAACTCAGCGCATGAGCACATGATTAGTAATTGACACGAGGTTTATCCCTTTTGCTAGTGCTAGACTAGGGGATTGCTTTTGCTGAGCAGGAGTTGCCACACTCCCATCATTTGGCATTACATCACAACAGTGGTTAATGAATGCATGAAGGAGACGAATCACTTTCCATGCAATGAAATATATAGTACACAAACATATCTATTCTTATTATATGTATACTAATATTATTAGAGCTCTACAACTGACTATTCACACATCCTTAATAATCCACCAAGATTCTTGGCTCGACAAGTGAGATATGTGATAACCATAACACTATTGCAATATGTGATATATATATAATATGTAAGATAATCAGATTGAACCAATTATATATGTAAGATATTCCAAATTGTGGGGATGATTCTAATTTGAATCATCCAATCTCACTCCGCCTGTCGGTTGGGGCGTTAGAATACACTGACTGCACCCTCTGCAGAGGGTAAGACTCCCCAATGGGGCAACTATTGGCCGTGGGTGGGCGACCCATGAGCTAAGGATTAGGAGCCCGGTGGATGAGCAGTTCATGACATGCAATACTCCGCACTTTGGCCCTTCTGGGCTAGACGGTGCGGTCGGAGAGGCCCCTCCTATTTTCTAATCGGCTTGGTCACGTCAAGCCCTAGCACCTATATGATTTTCCAACCCTATTGCCCTTAACTGGCAGCCAACCCGTCTTATCATATGGGTGCTAGAAGGCGTGGCTGTGGGTCTACATGTCCTGGGAATGCAGTTAAACTATCCTGATGTGAGGTTCCAGTTTGGAGGTTTGGGGAATGTGGAGCACCCTTCTCACCATTAGCTCTGGTCCACTCTGACCCGGATGTGGTAGTCCTGTTTAGGGTCCCATCTATGGTTAAAATAGAAAAATTGTATTAGTCCATTAAAGAAATTGATTTATTTCAAAACTTTATCGCATTAATGAACCACTGAGTTGATATGCGTAAACAAACAACAAACAACATATTGTGATGTCAAGCCCAATGCAATGCTTCTAGACATAGTAAACACCTTTTATCAACTTTGGAAGTGTAAAGAAAAAGACTATTATATTGTTTGACAAAGGCCATCAAATTAATGGGGTTCTCAGTGTAGCTTGTCTATATTTCTATGGCTTGCACGACTTTTACAAATCTCTTCTACAACAGGACCTCAAGTACATAAATACTGATTAGCTTAATTTTGTAATCCCTTGTGCATTTGTACATCTGTGCCATTTAGTATGATCTAAGAAAGAATTTATTATGATCAGACATAAAGAATAACATACAAATCAGTTTTGATGTGATCAAAACATGTAAGAAAATGTTTCATGTTTGATCATTGGTTTTGATTCATTGAAAAAGCAATAAATAATCGTGCTTAAAAAGGGTACAGTCTATGAATAATTCTTTGTTATTTTTGATGGTATGCGGCGAGGCGGGCGAGTGGGGAGGGGGCTGAAGAAGTCATGAGAAGTGTGTGGAATACAAGGGAACTATATTGAAGAAAAAAAAAAGAACTTGTCAAGCAGTGAATTTTTGCATTCCAGCGGATGATATTAATAAATGAAAATTTTAAAAAAAGTGGGAAGACAAACAAAAGGGTAGAAAAGTTCATATAATGATATTCATTCTGGCTTTGTGACTTTTGTTGACCAATAGGATCCCCAGCACTGCAACACTAACAAGAAGATTGTTTGGACAAAAAGGGGGACTAACATGTTTAGAATAAACCTCAGCTGTCACATTCCAATGAGGGCATCTTTGAATTAGCCATAGCCTCATATTTATAAAATGTATAAATCTTGATTGATTTTGTGGTCACATCTGCTTGGTGGAGGGCTTAGTAATTATGTCAAGCCAGTTAGACTGAATAAAAATTAATAGTCATTTAGATTAGTTAACTTGTCAAAACCATTATTAATAAATTGATTTTTTTTAAAATTCTATACAGCTGGATTCTAAATGTCTGAGCTTTTATTTGTCACTCATTCAGATTTTCTTGTTTTTTCCATTTTTATCTATTCAAGTTTTGGTAATTTTTCACCTTTAGTTGTCTACAAATGTCCGCATACAAAATTGTGCGTGCGCATTATCTGAAATGAAACTTATTGTTATTAAGAACACATTTTATGTATTAGTTGTGTTAAAGCATGCAGTTGTATTGTTTCAAAACGATCTTAAGATTTTGTATAATTTTACATGGACACATTCAAAAATGGCTTACCGTCTTGTTTCAAAGTGAAACGTCAGTTGGCTAATTCCTAGCATAAATTATCTTGGATGAACTTAATTGGTTTTTAAGAACATTTTATGTATACTTTTTGTGGTTAAATAATGCAAGTTGTATTGTTTTTCGAATAAGTTCTAAGATTTGTTTTATTTCGCACGGAGACTTTAAAATAGCTACCGGCTTTAGTTCAAAGTGAAAGTCAAGGGAGGTTACTCTAATTTGCCTTATTAGCTAGGAATGTTTGACAACTAGAGGTGATTACCAGAAAGGTTATGTTAATACTTGTTCTGTTACTGATGTGCTTTTGACTTCCTTATACTCATATATTCCCAGCGCAGAGGCAGCAACCTGGTTTTGCCAGCATTATGTGATCTGTCTGTGATTCTTTGGTTGTTTACACTTCCTATTTTCTTTTCAACTCTTTTCCTCACAACATTAAAGAAAAAAAAGAGCTTTATTAGTAATTGCATAGAAGTCAGGAAGTGAGATGACAAGATATTTTTTTAAAGCATTCATCTATATGATCTGACATATCCTGTAACCGTTACATACCATGATAGGACCAATGATTAGCATTAATATATCCGTGATTTAAAAAAAGTAAGTAAGTTGAACAGAGCGGCCTAAAGTCAGTATCAGCCAGTCAGCGAGGGAGTCTATCACCTTTTCAATAGTTGCTAGACCAAGGATATTGTTTTAGCATCTGAGGTGGGGCTCCACACCTACCATTCAGCTCCTTATTTTACTGCAACAGACCTGTGCTACTCATACACTGAGTTGGCGAGGACGGTATCGAACTGGAACCTTGTGGTTTCTAGCCGAAACCTAACATGGAAAAACAGAAGGAAAAACAAAGTGAACACATTTAAATTTACATATACGAGGGTAATCTCAAAGGTAAAAAAAGTAAAGTCGCCGGAGTGGCCTAAAGTCAGTATCAGTCAGACAGTGAGGGAGTCTATCCCTTTTCACTAGTGCTAGTCCAGGAGATGGTTTTTGGCATCTGAGGTGGAGAGCACACCTATCATCAGCTCCTCACTTTACCGCACAGATCCCTATGCTACTCATACGTGAGTTTGTGTTTTTAGTCGGACGCTCTACCGATTGAGCTAAACTGGCCTAAGGTCAAATATTTAGAAATCACGTATCGTTTATTGTTAATCTCAATGATATTTACATCATTTTAAATTTTCAACATGTACCTATTTTTCTAGATAAGTGCCTTTACACACTGTAGTTGTTTTTTGTATGTCCATGTCAAACCAGCTCGTTGCTATGTCATTGAGGAAGCTTGAACATCATCGTCATTGTAAATTCCTACCACTTGCAGACGTTTTCAACATCCATTGCACTTCGTTAATTGGCAATGAATTCCAATGGATTTTAATACTTTTTGTGTTCAATAACTGAATAACTGAACAACTTAGTTAAATATTAGATTCAGTCTTGATACTTTTGAACACACCTTGTATGGTATATAATGTTGTTAAAATATATATAGATATTTTTTGTGTTCATTTTTTGTTCCCTTATTACAACATCTCTGTTTTTATAGTCTTTGGTCTATCAAAAGAATAAACTAAGGTTAATGTTGAATGTACATCTTACAGACACCTTCACAGGAAGGTGTGACTGGCGTCCAGTCACCAGACAAGTGGGCTATTATTCTTATTATTATTATTATTAATTTAAACCATTACCAAGTCTAGATTAATTAGCAGCTTTGGGCTATTCACTTTGTGACATGGCCAAGTCCCTTTCCAGGATTTTGATTGGCTGGTGGTTTTAGTGTGTATATTTTTATCGATATATACTTAAACACACAGAAGCGATGGTGTAATGGTTAAAGTCATGGAAATGGACTCATCGCCCCGAGTTCAAATCCTGGACGTGGTAATTGCATTTTCACTTAGCGCTAATATCCCTTGGGAAAGGTAATGCAATCCCCCTACTCTCCCTCAGCTATGGGTAATAGCTAGGGCAGACTGGACTCTTTAACTCATGGCCTAGGTAACCAGTCTAGAGAAGGAAAACTCTGCAATTCAACCTGTTTGACTCCGCTTAAGAAATTGACTTGTGTCCGTATCCTGCTCGTGCGGAGGAGTTGGTAAATTATATATACTGAACACTTGACCATGTCTCTTAATTTGCTACAGAGAGATATTCAGTTACTCTGTATTTTTTTTGTCTGGTGACTGGACGCGTAGTCCGGCCTTCCTGTGAAGGTGATTGTATGATGTTCATTCTAGCGTTAATATATGTAGCTCCTAAGAGTTAATATCTAATGTTGAGTCCTCAAAAATCATGCAGATAATCTATATCTAATATCTCATTTTCCCCATGCCAGAAGGTAACTCAGATTGTCAAGTCTTCAACTTTTAACTCTTGCCCACTTTAAGCCACTTCATGTTGGTCTCATACCACACAAATGCAAAGTACAAATAACTGATGGTTAGTTTATTATTATCAATCTTAGATTACAATAATAATAGGACTTTATTTAAACAGAATGAGTTATGAGGTGAATAGATAGTGAACTTTGACAATATTTCATCATACAGGTAAAACATAACCAGCAATTCTGGTACAGCCTTGGGCAGAATTTTGTAGCAAAGAATTAAATGCTGGGTTAATAAACCTGATCAAACAGATTATTATTATTATAGTTTTTTACTACAAATAAAGGTGGACCGATTTCTTTTGTATTGAGCTCATACAAAAGAGCTATAATTGTTGGTGATTCAATATGGTTGTCTTGTTTTGCTAACACTTCCGTTCCTTTTATAAAATCTGGGATGAGGTCGCAATATGTCAGCCTGACCCAGATGAAAAATAAACAAAGGCTGATTTTGGGTAAGTAAAAGATTGAGTAAGCAAAGCCGTTATCAACATTTCATTGCACAAAGATAAAAAAGAGGAGATTTTGGGACAGAAGACATAATACTTAACAAGGGCAAAAAAGGGTTATGAAATGTGAACTGCAGTTTTAATTTCTTTGAAGAATCAAGAAAAGAAAGAGAGAGAGATGACAGAGAGAGAGAGAGAGAGAGAGAATGATCATGATGAAGCAACCAGTAAGGCAAGGAACTTTCTTCTTTGAGAATTCAGAGAGCGAGAGACAGACAGAGAACATAGAAACATAGCGAGAGAGAGAGAGAGAGATGAGAGAGAAATATTCATGATGAAGCCACCAATTGACAGGCAAGAGCTTTCTTCTTTGAGAATCAAGAAGAGACAGACAGACAGAGACTGTAATCATCAGAGAGCAGAGAGGAGGGGGGGAGAGGAAGGGAGAGAATATTATCGATGAACACGCATTACAGGCAATGGATCTTTCTTCTTTGAGATCAGAAGAGAGAGAGACAGAACAGAGACATAGAGAGAGAGAGAGAGAGGGGGGGAGAGATATTATGGATGAAGCAACCAATTACAGGCAAGGACTTCTTCTTTTGAGAATCAAGAGAGAGACAGACAGACGAGACATTAGACATAGATGAGAGAGAGAGAGGGGGGGAGGAGGAAGGGAGAGAATATTATGATGAAGCAACCATTAACGGCAAGGATCTTTCTTCTTAGAGATCAAGAGAGAGACTGGAGACAGAACAGAGACATAGAGAGAGAGAGTGAGGGGGGGAGGGAGAAATGATTATGATTAAGCAACCCATTACAGGCAAGGATCTTTTCTTCTTTGAGAATCAAGAGGGAGAGAGACAGACACGAGAGCAGAGAACATAGAGAGACAGAGAGTGGAGAGAGATGAGAGAATGATCATGAATGAATCAACCATTACAGGCAGGATTCTTTCTTCTGTAGTTGGACTGACCAGTTTATGACTTGAATTGCAATAGGTCACCAACAATAAATATGGCCACAATATTGTTTGGTTGGCTGTTGTGGTGATTTTATGGTATGTTAACCTCTTGGTATTTTTATGGCAAAATGTTTATTGATGTCTTGTTGGGTATCAAATTATGTTAAAACTCAATTCTTTAATCTATTTAACCCATAGATGGGACCCAACAGGTACTATCAACCAAGTTTAGAGTGGACCTAGATAATGAGCAATGAAGGGGGTAACTCCACCAATCTCTGAGCTTCAAGAATTGGAACCTTACCACTAGATGTTTTTACAAATAGTTTAACAAAGTTTAAGAGGAATTATTGTAAATTACAAATACTAAAGGTGTATAGTTATGTTCAATAGGCTCTTTTTTTCTTTCTTCTTTCTTCTTTTCTTCTTCTTCTTCTTCTTGCTGTTGTGTTATATTATTTTTTTTATTATATTATTGAATTTGAGTTTTTTCACTATCAGCATTAACTTGATGGTCTTTCACTAAAGTCTGAGTGACCAGCAAGTCTCCTTAGGTTCTCCGGGGACTCTTCTGGTATTCTGGCAGATATTGGCATCAGTGCAGTGTTCTGAATGGTTTCAATCTTTCCTCTGATTTGCCAGACTTTCCAATCCCTTTTCCAATGCCTTTTGGGATTATTTCCAGTGGTACCAACTACTTATGTAATTCACTTTGACTTTCATATTCCATAACTTTTTTCAGTTCTTTGGCTAATGCTCCAGATATTTTGTTCCAGTTTTTTCAATTTTCTTTAGCTTTACCCTGTGGATCTGCTGAGGTAACTGCAAAATTCACAGTTGACAAAGTTCTTTCTTTTTTTGTTTATCAGCACTAGGTCTGGTCCTTCTTGCTGGGAAGGTTGATCTGTTTTTTTATTTCAAAAGTCTGCAGAGAATTTTTATGCCGTTTTCTGTTCTCAAGAACATGATTCTGGGTTTATGCATTATACCAGTTTTGTTGTTGGTTCAAAATTTTAATTTTTTGCATATTCCTCAGTGGATCTACTTCCCAACCCTAGTCATGTCTTGTTTTGTACTCCCTATTGGTGCAGTTTGCTATCATTGCGCAGAGTATATGGTTTACATGTTTCTATCTCTTCTTACCGCTAAAGTCTACATTTCACTTTTTGTTGCATCTTTAACATTTTCGCTTTGATTAGTTTGTCCTTATGGCATTATTTGGTGCAGCCTTATTAGTGATTCAGTTTCGTCTTTTTAATATTTATTTTTATTATTATTATTATATTATAATATGTGAGAGTGATCATCATCATCATTCCTGTGAGTTTTTCCACCAGCGTTAGCTGATGGCTTTCGCTGGAAGTTTGAGTGACAACAAGTTTTCCACATGTCTCCAGGATTATTCTGAGTAAATACTGCTGGATTTCAGCAATGCTGTTTTCTGGTGGTCTCAATTCCTCTCTGATTTTCCAGTTCCTCAAGTCTTTTTGTTCCCAATTTTTTTTCTTTTTAGCTGGTGGTTTGCACTGGAATATATGTGACAGCAAGTCTCCTCAAGGCCCAGGACTTTTCTGAGTATGTCTATCTGATCTTTAAAATGCTGTGTTTGCTGGTTTTTGATACTTCTTCTGATGTTCATTTCAGCCCCGAACCTTTTTTCCTTTCAAAGCTTGGGGGACTGTTCCAAGGGTCATTACAATTGGAAGCAACCTTTACCTTCAGTTACATGATTTTTTTTTCAGTTCTCTGACTTTTTGTTTTCTTTTCCCTTTCGCTCTTTGATCCACCAGAGCGGCAAATCCACGAGATAACAAGGTTCTCTTCTGTTAATAACACTGCGTTTTCATCCTCCCTAAGCCGGGGTTAGTGATCTCTGTATCTCAAATTACAGAGAATTTATTGCGTCTCATTCTCTAGAACAGATTCCGGTTTGTGGCATATACTATTTAATAGCATGATGATTCATTCCTTTCAGATCCCCATGATTATTATTATTAGAGTATTTTTCATCTATCGTTAGCTGAATGTATTTCACTGAATGTCTGAGGACAACAAGTTCCTCCTCATGATCCAGCACTCTTCCTGGGTATGGGCAGCTGCCAGTGGTTGATGGTCTCAATTCTCCGTCTGAATTTCCAGTTCCTCAAGTCCTTTTTTTCCAATCTTTTTGGGACTGTTCAAGTGGCACCAATTACAATTGGTATTACTTTCACCCTCATATTCCACAGCTTTTTTCAATTCTCTGACAAGGTCCAGGTGTGTTCTATCTTTTTCCGTTTTCCTTCATCTTCACTCCTGTGATTCTGCTGGAAATCATCATCATCATCCTCATCATTCATTAACTCCATCATCAATCAGATTATCTGGTATTACTTACTAATTGCGAGATTTTTTATTTGTCTGTTTATTTCACTAAAATTTTTTAAAATAGTCCTTGCATTGGCCCTTAAATGCCAACGTAAAATTGAAATGAAATTGAAAAAAAAAAGTTACATAGATTTTGTTTATTTGTAATATTGAACTTGATGAATTACGCAAGATATTTTGTTGTATACTTCTCTTTCCTTACTTTCTTACATGTATTATTCTTTCTTCCAGCGTCTCTTCTAGCATCTGGACTCGTGCTTGAGATCTTGAGTCTGGTCTTCCATGGGGATTTCTCTTTTATCAGAAGCCCTGTGTCATTGGTAGTTTTTAGATAAAACAGACGAGTTTCGATGTTAACTTAGTCACATTTTTATTCTGAAGTCCCACCAGACCTACTGCACGATTGAGTCACCGTGCATTAACATGACTTACCACCGATTGTGGCTTTTGCCGATGCGACCTATAAAATCTATTTCTAATCTAATACCGGAGGAGTTGTCTCCCACCGATTCTCACCGGTATCCACCGGAAGGAAGGATCAGAACCTGAGGTCAACCCTTGTCCATTCAATCCTCAAGGCCCGCCCGGCTGAACTTATAACAGCATTTTGGTTTCTACACTACTGTACATAAATATTGAGGAAGTCTAATTATTATGTACATTTTGGTAATTTTGACTTTAGTGTCATCCCGGCTCTAGCCTTAATTTACGTTATGTTTTCCGTGAGCCAGTGTCTGTAATTACCTGCCCAACTTAGATATTTTCCAGTCATGTTTTTTGTCACTTTTTGTTGGTCAACATAATGTTAGATATTTAGATGCTCTCCCCCCAAGATGTTTTATCAGCGATCAAATGTAAATATTTACAAACCACTTTTACAAAAAATGCGAGAGAGAGTTAAATCAAGATTTTTATACTTTTTTCATATTAACTATTACACAATATGCTCTTAAGTAAAGATTTGCAATGTGTAATAATATAAATTAGCATACCATGGTATAATCCACAGATCCTGCTAGTTATTATACATGATTAGATTATTTTACCTTATTTCTATTTACATATTTCTAACTTTATCTCTTTTTCTGTATTTTCAAATAAATACTAAAAAAATAGAGAAAAAAAAAGAAAATTCAACAATCAATTGATATTAAAGAGTCTCATTTTTAAAACAATAGAATTTACATTCCAAAATTGATAGAACAATGTTTATTATGTTTAGACGCCTGGATGCTTTGACTCACAATGAAAAATATTACCTAATCAATATAATTATATATATATATATATAAATCATATGTATATATAAAGTAATTGGTAATTTGCTTGAAGCAATTGGTTAAGTATTTTAATATATTAATGATTTGAAGGCAATTACATGCGTATAAAAGTAAACAACAAAACGCTTTATTTTTGTCTTATCTGATTTCAAAGTATAAACTTTAATCTTCAGAGACTGATATCAGAAATGTATGTGCTTAAGTTTTTTTGTGGGTTAATTTTTTTCTTATTTTTTTCTCTTCTTTTTTTTTTTCTTTTGCTCCTTCTTTCTCTTTTTCTATTGTTATTGAATGAAATGGGCGAATAACTGTAATTTCTTATTTTTTTTAATGATCTGTTGAGCTCGAATTGTTTGAACCCCTTGTCTTGTATATGTGATCCAATATTGTCTGTTTTTCTTCCAGTGAATATTACATACAAAGTAGCTATGTTGAATTCAATAAATAACGGTACTATAGAAAAATTCATATACTTAGCTTTTATTTATTTTTATTTTTTTTTAATTTTTTCTCTAACTCTTTTTTTTTTTTTTCAGTTGTAAAAAATAAAATGTATTAATTTCAATCCAGATGGACATCTATATATATATAGATGTGATATATATAGTATATACATATAATGTGTGTGTGTGTGTGTGTGCTTGAAGAGTTCCCATTTAGACAGGAGGACTGATGCAAAACCCTACAGACACAAAATTATTGGCCCGCTAGAAACTTAAAAACCAGTCGCTGGAGACCTAAGGAAACTAATAGTTAATCAGACAAATTCAATTCAACTTGTATAATCAAAGCTCAACCACGTTCTCTCTCAGCCCTACACTTCTGCCAAACGTCACTTTTGCAATTCTGTAATGTTTCCTGAAGCTTCACCTTAATGAAAAAATCCACCCCTTCTGGCCAATATCCAACATTAATATTCATCTCCCACTCCACAATGTCCTCATTTCCAGTTGCACTCTTATAAAAAAAAAGAGTCTCTCGGGTGCCACTGTTCTCTGGCCACAATTGGTATTGTGGAAGTTTCCATTTTTTAAAAAATTTAAAGCTACAGACTCCGTGAAGGACCTCCAGCTAAATGATAGGCTGGTACATTCTAAGTCATTATAAACAAAGAAAGGAAGACTGTCTGATAATGGTAACGCACCATTCAGGCAAACGAGAGTTAATTGAAAGTGTCTGCCAAATCAGAAATCTACCTTGCTAGAGAATTAAAAAACGAATTTGTACGATATTTGAAGATAGTAATGAGTAAAAGTGAATTCCAATCGGGCAGCCTAAAGGTCGGTATCAGCCAGTCAGGCAAAAGGGTCTATCCCTTTTCAACAGCACTAGACCTAAGGAGATTCTGTTTGGGCGACTGGGTGGGGCGCCACACATTTTCCTAGCTCCTTACTTTACCACAGAATCCTGTGCTAATCATACACGAGTTGGCGAGACGGTATCGACTATGAA
Source organism: Doryteuthis pealeii (assembly GCA_023376005.1). Classification (NCBI taxonomy): domain Eukaryota; kingdom Metazoa; phylum Mollusca; class Cephalopoda; order Myopsida; family Loliginidae; genus Doryteuthis; species Doryteuthis pealeii. Next base: position 80,845,951 of record CM042146.1, on the reverse strand, counting down.
ACCTTGTGGTTTCTAGCCGATCGCTCTATCCGACTGAGACTGGATCTGTTTCCTGGAATGATACTGGCAGACTAAAGACTTGGATGTATAAAGAAGAACTTAAACTATTCGGGCAAACAGAGTTACTAAAAACCAATTAGAAGAAAGTGATGGTGGGGTGGGGAGTCCCTTGAGAGATTTATTGTTCACTTGATCTCCAGGATTGCACTCAGATATGAATGATGCAAAAAGTCCAATAATGATAATTGTGGACAGTTGTTGTAGTGGGGGGGGGGGTCAAAAGATAAGGCAAATGACGTCAAATGAAATAAATACTTCAATGTTGGTTATCTCCCTGATTTAATATCATTCAATATAATGATAAAGCGTATAGCTTAAGAATCTAAATGGAAAGGAAACTATATATTTTCAGACATTGCACACAAGATATGGTATCATCATTACTAGTTAAATATAGTTTATAAAAGAGGGATTTAACAGAGTAGTTGTTAACTTTACAACACAAATTCTAAAATATACAGAACAGCTTAAAAAGCTTGTGATAGAAGAATCAAAGATATAATTTTGTCACAATTCGAACTCCAAGTTTTGAAGAACAGCCAACACTGTCTCTGCCCTGTCAGCTGTCGCTGTAGAATACACCAATGCACTTGCAGAGGGGTAAAATTCCCCCAATGGGACCTACCTGTTGGCTCATGGGTTTGTGACTGTGATGCTGTGATAAATTTTTTCACAAACTATCCGATGGATCGGACAAAGGCGAGCAGGACACTGTTGAGAAGAAGGAACTGGCTCTATAGCAAGACGTTCTCCTTGTTGGACCAACACATGGACAATGCAGTGTGGGGCGCCCAGCAAGGACCGTACATTGACCAAAATATGCGAGGAAATGATGGGTTTCTTCCACAGAGACCTTTCCGAGGTGCAAATGAGTGATAGGGAAGGTTGGCAAGAGATTGTCTATGATATCCGTGCTAATTGCGCGACATGATGATGAGAATTTAACTTGTATTGAGTTTATTTAAAGAATTTATTATAAAGATAAAATACAAATAATTTTCACAGGTTTATTTTTGTTGTATCTTTATCTTTGGCTGGTCTGTTAGATACATCCACTGCACCTCTGCAGAGGGCAAAATCCACCAATGGGGGCCACCTGTTGCCGGGGTGGCGAATCATGATGCTTATGGACATGAATCCTTGTAGCTTAAGAGTTACATGACATGCCAACAACTCCACTTTGGTCCTAGTTTAGATGGGCAGTCAGAAAGACCTCTGATCAATCAGTGGTCACGTCAGCCTTAAAGCACCTAATAGAATACGTCCCAACCCCTAATTGCCCTTAATGGCAAAATCATCCAACCCTTTTTTATCATTATATGTGCTTGAAGGCAGTCTGAGGGCCTTAGTGGACTGGTATGATGTTAAATGCATTTTAATGTGAAGTTTCCAAATTTGGAGCTGTGGAGAGAGTGAAGTACTCCTTCATGTGATTACTCCCAGATTCAACCCCTGACCCGTATGGTAGGTACCTTTTAGGGTCACAGTCTTATTTCAATCAAAAATGAGTTTTTAAAAAAGAGTTTTTTAGAAAAAATTGAATACTCAACAAGAGTTAATAAAAGACACAAGAGCGTCTTTGGCGATAAAATAAACCAGGTTGATATGGATAAAAACCAACCAACCAACCGACCAACTCAACCAACATTACCTACGAGCAAAGTCAAAAAATTGTGGTTAGATCTATGAATTGAGCAGAAGAACTATACGTCTTATTATAATGGAGATTGTGTGTTTCTTCTGTCTGTAACCGAAAACTGATAAGTGAGTGTCAGTCACAATTCTCCTTAATTATTTACTGTCTAAATTCTCCATTGATTTCATTCTTTTTAAACCTTCAGTTTTAATAAATGGTTTTACATTATTAATACTGTTGACCCATATCTACGTACTAATAACATGCAATTGTAATTATAAAATATAATACAAAATAGCGGTTTACAGTTTGAACGGAGGCTAATTTGCATATTGATATTTTAAATTTATGTTTAATAAAATATGTGCGTTGGTATTATGTGCTTTCTAATTGTTTGGTTTTATCTAAAAGAGAATGATAAACAAACAGTCTCATGGCTAAATCTTAAAAGAGAAATTTATTTACAAGAAGAAATAACTGTAATATTATCCTTTCTCCTTATTTTAATCTAAATAGTTAATTAGGAAAATTTTACCATGAAAGCGGGGAGTAATGGAAAATGATGGAAATATGTTAGTTTTTCAAAGTTGTGTCTATTTTTCGATTATTATCCCCCTCTGTTGCAGATCTTTTTATCTGCATTCTTAATCAGTTTCCATTTACCTTTCAATTTAATATGATATTTTTAATTATATCAAAACTTAAATACCTTGCCACCCAGCCGGGTGCATAATATTTGCTAGTTATAATATAATAGGAAATTTCTTTTTAATCGAATGAGTTTCTGAAGGTGAATAGTGAACTTTGAAATTCCCATCATACAGTGTAAATAATACCTAGAAAATTCATACCTTGGTAAAATTCCAATACTAGTGTTAAATTCAAATAGTGGTAAAATACCTAGAAAATTAGTACATCCTGGAATAATTTGCGTGGTAAAGAGTTAGTTTTGGTTTATCGGTAATTTTCTTTGCTTAGCCAGTTTCTTTGGACTTTCCCATAATTCTAATTCGATTTCTCCGTGTAATTTATATGTGTCTAGTTATGTCTTTCTCTGTTATCACCTGCCTTGTGTATTCTAGAGATTTCCTACTGCTCTGGATTACCATATTGGAAGGTCAGTACCGGCTTTCCTAAGTTTGGCGTTCTTTTCATATTTATCATTAGTACCAATGACGATGCCGTCTGCATCAAATAATCTCTGTATACAATAAATCTCACAAGAACTTTGATGTTGTCGGGTTTCGTGGTGTAATGGTTAGATCTAGGAGAGTAGACTTTGTCGACTGGTTCAAAGTCTGGCGAAGCTACAGTTCAACATTGCGCAAATCCCCTTGGAGGTATGAATCGAACTACTCTCATCCAACTATGGTAATAGTAGGGCAACTGGGCTTTTAAGCTTGGTTAGCAATCCAGTCCTAGGAGAAGGAAACTCTTGAATTCAAACCTGTTAAACTCTAACTTGGGGTGTCACTACTAGAACTCAGACCTTAATTTAGTGATTATAATTTCACTAATTTATTTTTTGTTGTGTGTGGGCAACATTTCATCATTTGATTCCATTTGGTTTCCTGTAGAATTAAACAAATAATTCTGTACCAGAACAAATTGTGTGAAAAATGTTTATAAGTCCTTCTATTTCTTTTGTTGTTCTTTGCAGTCCCGTTTGGGAAGTGAGTTCATTATTTTCTTACATCTTGCTACTCACTTAAGTCATTAGTGTAATCCACATGATTTACCTACAGTTGAATTTCAATTTATTCTTTTTGTGGCCATCGAATTTCAAATTCTTCCTGTTTCTTTCCCTGTCTCCCTTTCAAATTTCATTAGGAGGTGAGGCATTATCATATCGCGTCACTTAGTTGTAAGAAAAGGCTGTAGGTTCTAAACACAAAATGGAATTAAATAAAATCCACTAAATCTATAAGGGATTTTGATGGTTTAGGGGAGCTCTTATTCTCCAGTTGGGCAAATTATTCATGACAAGAAGAAGACCAAACATCACAATGGAATTTAACACAGTATTGACAAGGGTATAAAAATACTTGTTGCAATTTTGTCTGTCATTGTACTTAAGACTTATCTGAGAGGTGAAAATTTACTAATTCGTTGGAGGAAGTTGGTATCTAGGAAAGGGAATTCGGTCGCTGATCAAAACGGTTTCTCTTAGGAGTTCTTAAGACTAGTCACAGAGTTGGGGAATTCCTTGCTTCTGTCCCTTCCAACGTTTCTCATGCCTATATTAGTAAATAAAAGTAAGAAGTGCTTATTAAGTACCGCGCTGGGTAACTATCCTTTTATGGGCTAGGTGTGGCGAGTGCTTATTTTAGCGATCGCTCGGTGAAATCTCCAGAATAATGATGGGGTTTGGATTCTCCCGCCAACCCTCGTGTTTGGCGATTGCTCTCCTTTTGCGGCAGGGGGAGTAATTTTAACTATCAGATTTCCAACCACTACTCTAAGCTGGATAATTGCGGGATTCTTTAATTTTATGAACAAATATGACTACTATAAAAATGTAAGTTATAATTAACTAATCATTTAGTGACCAAGTTACCCCCTAGGCTCAGTCGGTAGAGCGTTTTTCAGCCTAGAAATCACAAGGTTCTAGTTCGATACCGGTCCTCGCCAACTCAGCGTTTGAGTCAAGGGAGATCGTGCGTAAAGGAGCTGAATGGTAAGGTGTGGCGCTCACCTCAGGATGCAAAAACAACGTCTCCTTGGTCCTACTGCGCTATTTGAAAAGGGGATAGACTCCCCGCTGGATTGGCTTGATACTGACATTAGCCACCTCTGACGACTACACCCCTAATAAATTTCAACATATTTGAGAGTTATAGAAGGATTTCATCAAGCGCACTGATTGATTATACTTTTAAAAAAGGCTTAAAAACATGTCAGGTTATCAAGCTTAAGCAAAATAAACGTCCATTTTGAGAGGATCCAGTATATTTCATAGAGTTATTGGTAAACATTGATCAAATGTAAGTAAGCTGATAAAACAATATGAAATATTTGGCAATTATCCGGTCTTTCCATCCGAAAGAGAGTTGTATTTGTTATGTTTTACAAAACAGATAAAATCGGAAACTGATTAAAATGAAAAACCCAGGGTTGTTTGGAATGACAAGCGTTTTATTTTTTAACACAGGGTAGAGATGCTTCTACCCAAAAAGTGACTTTTAACTAGCTCAACGTGCTCGTGCACGTATGTCCACTCGGTAACAAACCCCAATCCAAAAGTGTCATGTG
>CM042146.1:80662211-80840903 GCA_023376005.1 Doryteuthis pealeii | reverse complement strand
TATTCTAGAGATTTCTTACTGCTCTTGGATTGACCATATTGAGGTTTCAGTACCGGGACTGTCCCTAAGTTGGGTTCCTTTTCATATTTATCATTTAGTACCAATGGACGATCCAGTTTGCATAAATATCCTGTATACAAATAAACTACAAGACTTTGAGTTTCGGGGTTGTGGTGTATATTGGTTAGAGTCATTAGGGAGATAGGACTTTGCGACCTGAGTTCAAATCTTGGCCGAAGCTTACAGTTCACATTGGCGGCAAATCCCTTGGGCAAAAGGTATTTGAATCGAACTACTCTCCTCCAACTATGGGTAAATAGTAGGGCAGACTGGCTCTTTAGTTTGGATTAGGGCAACCAGGTCTAGGAGAAGGAAAACCTGAATTCAAACTGTTAAACTTACTGGGGTGGTCACTACTAGAATAGGCTCAGACCTAATTGTGATATATTTCACTAATTTATTTTTGTTGGTGTGGGGCAACATATTCATCATTTGATTCATTTTGGTTTCTGTAGATTAAAAAAAATAATTATGTACAGAACAAATTTGTGTGAAAAATGTTTATAAGTCGTTCTATTATCTTTTTTGTCTTTTGCAGTCCGTTTGGGAAGTGAGTTCCATTATTTTTTACATTCTGCACTCATTAAAGTACATAGTGTATCCACAATGATTTCCCTACCAGTTTGAAATTTTCAATTATTACGTTTCTTAAATTGTGCCATGAATTTTCATCTTTTCCTCGTTCTTTCCATGTTTCTCCTTTCAAATTCATAGGAGGTGAGGCGTTAATCATATACGTCACTATGGTTGCTAGAAAAGGGACTGGTGGGGTTTAAACACAAAATGGAATTAATAAAATTCCACTAAACTATAAGAAGGCATTTATGGTTTAGGACTCTTATTGCCCCAGTGCAAATTATTCGACAAAAGAAGAACAAACAACAACAATCGGAAATTTAACACATATATTGACAAAGGGTATAAAAATATTGTTGCAAATTTTGTTGTCATTGTGCTACTAGACTTATCTGAGAGGTTGAAAATTACAATTCGTTGGAGAAAGTGGCAGAAAGGGAATGTTCTGGTCGCTGATAAACGTTTCTCTTGGAGTTCTAGGACAATCAAGAGTTGGGAATTGCTTGCGTTCTGTCCTTCCAAACGGTTCTCATGCGATAAGTAAAAGTAGAAGTGCTATATAGAAGCTACCCGCCGTGGGTAACTATCCTTTTTATGGGCTAGGTGATGGCAGTTGGGCTTATTTTAGCGATCGCCTCGGTGGACAATCTCCAGATAAGTTATGGGGTTTTTTTTGTTGTTTTTGTTTGTTTTTTTTTTCTTGTGTTCTTTTTTTTTCTGTTTATTTGATTCTCCCGCCAACCTCGTGTTTGCGATTCGCTCCCCTAGCGGCAGGGGGGAGAATTTAACTATCAGATTCCAACAACACTACTCTTAGACTTGGATATTGGGGTTATAGTTAATTTTATAAACAAAAATGACTATTATAAATAAGTTATAATAATAAGCAATTTAGTGACAGTTACACCCCTAGGCTCAGTCGGTAGAGCGTTCAGCTAGAAATCACAAGGTCCTAGTTCGATTACGGTCCTCGCCAACTCAGCGTTACTGGAGTAGCACTAGGGACTGTGCGGTAAAGTAAGGAGCTGATGGTAGGTTGTGGACGCTCCACTCCAGATGCAAAAAACAATCGCCTGGATTAGCGCTATTGAAAAGGGGATGACTCCCCCGCTGATTGGGCTGATACTGAATTAGGCCACCCTGAGACTACACCCTAATAAACTTTCAACTATTATGGAGAGTTATAGAAGAGATTTCATAAAGCACTGATTATATACTTTAAAAAAAGCTTTTAAAAACATGTTCAGGTTATCAAGTTAAGCAAAATTTAAACGTCCATTTTGAGGAGATCCAGTTGAAAATATATTTCATAGAGTTATTGGTAAACATTGATCAAATGTAAGTAAGTGATTAAAAACATATGAAATATTTGCAATATCCAGGTTCTGTTCCATCCAAGAAAGAAGTTCGTATTTGGTTATTGTTTTTACAAACAGATAAAATACCGGATACACTTGAATTACAAATGCAACAAACCAGGTTGTTGGAAATTGACAAGGTTTTTATCTTAACACAGGGTAGGAGAATGCTTCTACCCAAAAAGTGGATTAACTAGCTCAACCGTTGACTGTGCACGTATGTCCACTCGTAAAACCCCAATCCAAAAGTTGTCAGTTGGTGGGAAAACCCCCTTCTGGGTTCCCATCAGCCCTCACTGATCAAGGGGAGTAACTCTATTCGTTTATTAGTTATGAACCTAACGTATTCCATTTCTTTGTTAAAAAACAATAGCTTTCTGAAGAGCAAGAAGTTTATTTCTATTCTAAATATTAGAGGAATGGTTGTTGAAGCAAATTGTCGAAAAGTTTGTGGGGTGCAAATGGTTCTAATGTTTTTTTTAGGTTTAAAAGATAGCTTGTTATTCTTGGTGCGTGTTCCTAGGGTTTGCCTTTTTACCCCTTCTTATTTGGTGGTTCCGCTGAAAAAGGTGAAATTTCAAGGAAAGAAAAAGAAAGAGAAAAAGACGAAAAGGTAGTTTTATTGATTTAGGCTTTATTCGTGGGTCATAAGCCACCATGTGACAAGGAAAATTTCTCCCTGGATCAGTATAGTTGTCGTGGCCCCAGTTAAGGCCTAAACTCAAATGACCAAGAAGATTCTCTTGGGAATCGGAAGTCAGTCCTTTTCCTGCACATGCACAGAGGGTTCTTTCCGGTGAAGGCCTCATGGGAGTTTGTTATTTTTTGTATTGAATTTTTGTTGAGTATTGGCGCCATGCCTTGAGCCAGATGTAAAAGGACTTAAAGTTAAATAAGTAAGTAAAGTTCAATAAGTCAATAGTATCCGGTGGTATAGTTCCTTTGGTAAGTCAAGAGTCCTGTGGTTATAGTACTACGTTCGTCGTCCATGAAGATCCAAGTAGTAATAGCTAAGATTAGAATTAGCCAATATAAAATAAATACAACAGCAGCGTAGCACTGCCGGTGATTGGATAAGAGTTGCCTTCCCTAGTCACGTGTTTTGGCGAGGCCTATAGTAGGAGTAAGTATCTACCACACGCCTTATATACCAAAACTCCAACAATTCTGTTTTAATTTTATTTAAGCCCACAAGTTTTCAGAAAACAGAAAGGGAATGACATGGTTTTTGACCTCTAGTGATCATCTATTTTCTACTTAATCAATAATTGATTGATTTTTTCCTTTTTTTTTTTTTTTTTTTTTTTTTTTCTTTAACATGAAAAATAATTGGGCTGAATCCAATTTATGCAAATTAATCACTTTTATTCAATTGGGAAATTATTTAAACACCCGAAGGAATATTGTCTTCTTGGAAGAATAATTGTCAACATTGGAAGCTAAAATCTTGAAAACAAGAAACAGACAGTAATAGAACTGAATATTCTTTATTTATTATTGCCACAAATTTAAGAACTTCAATCTCCCTTTCAATTAAAAGCTAGATTCTTCATTGGCCAGCCAATGAGATTTCTTCCCTGTCAATAAAAGCTTGATTCTCATTGGCCAAGCCATGAGATTGCAGTATGACATTGGTCAGAATATGTTTCAGTCTACATTTTCCTATATATGACTCTGAGACAAAATATCCAGAATAGAAAGTATCATTTTCACATAGGAAGATCATTTTCCGTGATTATATATTTAAACCCCTCCACATGAACAGGATGTGACACATTTCTAATGTTGTATGCCATCATGCCCTAACACTGCCATTTGGGTTGTTTTTCATTGCCATCGTGACCCAAACATTATTTCTTTCTCTAATCTCGCCGTATTCAATATTCCATTGCTTAGATCAAATGACAAAGACATTTTCCATGTATACACAAACTTATTTATCATCGATGACTTACTGACTCTATAAACAAGTCAGGGCCCCAGGGCATAGATGTAAATTTAGTCCTCTCAATTCCCTAATCTTCTAACTAATATAAACTTCTAATTTCTAGTCGTCGGCGGCCTATTAGCGCGTACTCAGCCAGTCAGCGAGGAGTTCTATCCCCTTTTCAATAGCGCTAGATCCAAGGAGATTGTTGTCGCATCTGAGATGGAGTGCCACAGCTACCATCAGCTTCCTTACTTTACTGCACAGATTCCAGTGCTACTCATACGCTGAGTTTGGCGTGGACCGTATCTAACTTTAGGAACCTTGTGGTTTTCTTTAGCCGAACGCTCTACCGACTGAGCTAACCTGGCCTGCCCCTACTATTTAACCCATAGCTGGGTGAAAGAAATGTTGGATTCATACCACTCCCAAGGATTATTAGTTCTATGTGAAATGCAAACGCCTCATTCAGGATTTAGAATTGTCTTATTGTGTCCATTTTCTATGATGTTAACCATCTAACCAGTTGCCTCCAATTTTCCTTGATTTATTGTTACAAAAGTTTCCTTAATTGTAGCAAAAAAGTCCATAATTTCTAAAAAGAAAATTCCCAGAAATACCAAAAAAAAAAAAAGAAGAAAAGTTCTAAGGAATTTTCTTTTTTTTGATTGTATTTGTGAACAGTAATTGACGCTAACGAGGGGGGGGGGGGGGGGGGGGGGGGGGGGGGGGTATACCCTTACCAAAATATTAAGGTCATAAATTGTCCTAACTTGTCATAAACTACATTAATTTTCTCACATTGTCCATCAATTTCATCAATTGTTCATTCAATTGTATACAATACAAAAATTGTGTCAGCTATCTAGTTTTAGAGGGGGGCAATACTGACAATATTGAGCTTTAGGCACCCCTTTTTATACTCGATTAAGACAAGGCATATTTTTTCATTTACACTGTCAAATATCCGGTTGTTTTAACAGACAATTCTTTTTTTTTTAAAATTATAAAACTAACCCCTAACCCTAACCCCAACCTAAACCCGTAACCCCTAACCCATAACCCTAACCCTAACCCCTAACAAACAACCGGATGAAAGGACGTTTTTCATTTACAACAGTCAATAGTCTGGTTATTTGTTTAGGGGTGTGAGGGTGTTAGTTTATATTTTTAAAAATAGGTTCTAAAAATCGTCTGTTAAACAACCGGATATTGACGGTGTAAAGTTGAAAACATGTCCCTTTCTTATCGAGATCAAAAAAAGGCGGTACCTAAAGGTCATTATGTCCGAATCTTTATCCCAATGTCTATAGATTTAAGTCTCAGCCAATTGATAAAGAAATTGAGTATCCATTAAGAAGAAAAATATTTCAAAACTTTTTGGCATTAAATGACCCACTGAGGTTGATATGCTGTAAAACAAAACAAACAAACAATTCATTTTTTTTTATGCATTGGCTGAGACTTAAACTTAGAATTGGGATAAAGTATTCGGACCATATGACCTTGGTAGTACCCCCTTTTTGATCTCGATTAAGAAAGGACATGTTTTTTCATTTACACCGTCAATATCCGGTTGTTTTAACAGACGATTTTTAGATATTTTTTAAAAAATTATAAAAAACTTAACCCCGTAACCCCTAACAAATAACCAGATATTGACTGTTGTAAATGAAAAAACGTCCTTCATCCGGTTGTTTGTTAGGGGTTAGGTTAGGGGTTAGGTTAGGGGTTAGGGTTAGGGTTGGGTTAGGGTTAGGGGTTAGTTTATTAATTTAAAAAAAAAAATTGTCTGTATAAAACAACCGGATATTGACGGTGTAAAATGAAAAATATTCCTTTCTTAATCGAGATCAAAAAGGGTGCCTAAAGCTCATATGGTTCAGTATTGCCCCCCCTTCTAAAACAGATAGCTGACACAATTTTTTTTATTAAGAACAATTGATGACAATTGATGAAAATTGATGACAATTGATGAAAAATTAATGTAGTTTGACAAGTTAGGGACAATTTATGACCACTTAATATTTGGTAAGGTATTTCATTAGCGTCAATTACGTCTCACAAACAAATCAAGAAAAAGAAAATTCTTAGAATTTCCTTCTTTTTTTTTTTTTTGGTATTTCTGGGAATTTTTCTTTTTTTAGAAATTATGACTTTTTGCTACAATTAAGGAACTTTGTAACAATAATCAAGGAAAATATGGAGGCACTGGTGTAATGGTTATCATCATAGAAATGGACACAATAAGACAAGTTTCAAATCCTAAATGAGGCTGTTGGCATTTCACTTAGAACTAATATCCTTGGGAGTGGTATGAATCCAACTATTCTTCACCAGCTATGGGTAATTGGTAGGGCAGGGCCAGGTTAGCTCAGTCGGTAGAGCGTTCGGCTAGAAACCACAAGGTTCCTAGTTAGATACCGGTCCACGCCAATCAGCGTATGAGTCGGCACTGGATCTGTGCAGTAAAGTTAAGGAAGTGATGTAGGTGTGGCACTCCATCTCAAGATGCTAAAACAATCTCCTTGGATCTAGCGCTATTGAAAAGGGATAGACTCCCTCGCGGACTGGCTGATACGGACTATAGGCCGCCCGACGACTAGAAATTAGAAGTTAGATTTAGTTAGCAGAGATTAGTGGAATTGAGAGGACAAGTACATCTAGGCCCTGGCGGCTGACTTGTTTATAGAGTCAGTAAGTCATCGATGATAAATAAATTTTGTGTATACATGGAAAATTGTCTTTGTCATTGATCTAAGCAATGAATATTGAATAGCGAATTAGAGAAAGAATTTAAGGTTTGGGTCACGATGGCAATGAGAGAAACAACCAATGGCAGTGTAGGGCATATGGCATTAAACATTTAGAAATGTGTCACATCTGTTCATGTGGAGGGGTTAGTAAATATATAATCACGGAAAATGATCCTCCTATGTGAAAATGATTACTTTCATTCTGGATATTTTGTCTCAGAGTCATATATAGGAAAATGTAGACTGAAACATAAATTATGACCATGTCATACTGCATCTCATTGGCTGGCCAATGAGAATCTAGCTTTTATTGAAAGGGGAGAATCTCATTGGTGGCTCTCAGCTTTTATTGAAAGGGAGAATTGAAGTTTCATTAAAATTTGTGGCAATAATAATAGCAAGAATAGTTCAGTTTCTATTACTGTCTGTTTCTTTGGTTTTTCAAGATTTTCCTTCAATGTTGACAATTATTTCTTCAAGAAGACAATATTCCTTCTGGTGTTAAAATAATTTCCCAATTGAATAAAAGTGATTAATTTTGGCATAATTGGATTCAGCCAATTATTTTTCATTGTTAAAGAAAAAAAAAAAAAAAAAAAAAAAAAAGAAAAATCAATCAATTATTTGATTAAGATAGTAAAATAGATGATCCACTAAGTCAAACCAATTCATTCCACTTTTCTGTTTTTCTAAACTTGTGGGCTTAAAATAAATTAAACAGAATTGGTTGGGTTTTTGGTATATTAACGGCGTGTGGTGATTACTTACTCCTACATATAGGCTCGCCAATAAACACGTGACTAGGGAAGGCAACCTCTTATCCAATCACCGGCAGTTGCTATGTGCTGTTTTATTTTATTTATTGGCTAATTCTAATTTAGCTCATTACACTTGGATTCATGATGGACGACGGAACGTAGTACTATACCACAGGATTATTGACTTACCAAAGGATACTATACCACCGATACTATTGACTTATTGACTTACTTACTTATTTACTTTAAGTCCTTTTACATCTGGCCAAGGATGGCGGCCAGATACTCAACAAAATTCAAATAAAAAAATAAACAAAACTCCCATGAGCCTTCACCGGAAGAACCCTCTGTGCATGTGCAGGAAAAAGGGACTGACTTCGACTCCCAAGAGATCTCTTGGTCATTTGAGTTTAGGCCTTAACTGGGCAAGACACTACTACTCAAGGGAGAAATTTCCTTGTCACATGGTGGCTATGACCCACGAATAAAGCCTAATTCATAAAACTACCTTCGTCTTTTTCCTCTTTCTTTTTCTTTCTTGAATTTCTACCTTTTCAGCGGAACCACCAAATAAGAAGGGGTAAAAAGGCAAACCCTAGGAACACGCACCAAGAATAACAAGCTATCTTTTAAACCTAAAACATTAGACCATTTGCCACCCCACAAACTTTTCGACAATTGCTTCAACAACCTATTCTCTCTATTATTTAGAAATAGAATAAATTCTTGCTCTTCAGAAAGCTATTGTTTTTTAACAAGAAATGGATACTGTTAGGTTCAGAAACTAATAAAAATAGATTACTCCCTTGATCAGTGAGGGCTGATGGAACCAGAAGTGGGGTTTCCACCATGACAACTTTTTGGATTGGGGTTTGTACCGAGTGGACATACGTGCACAGCACGGTTGAGCTAGTTAAGTCACTTTTTGGGTAGAAGCATTCTCTACCCTGTGTTTAAATAAAACCTTGTCAATTTCCAACAACCTGGTTTTGCATTTTAATTTCAGTGTTCCGTATTTTATCTGTTTGTAAAAATAACAAATACGAACTTCTCTTTCTTGGATGGAAAGAACCTGGATAATTGCAATATTTTCATATTGTTTAATCACTTACTTACATTTGATCAATGTTTACCAATAACTCTATGAAATATACTGGATCCTCCTCAAAATGGACGTTTATTTTGCTTTAACTTGATAACCTGACATGTTTTTAAGCTTTTTTTTAAAAGTATAATAATCAGTGCTTTAATGAAATCTCTTCTATAATCTCTCATAATATGTTGAAAATTTATTAGGTGTAGTCGTCAGGGTGGCCTAATGTCAGTATCAGCCAATCAGCGGGGAGTCTATCCCCTTTTCAATAGCGCTAGACCAAGGAGATTGTTTTTTGCATCTGAGGTGGAGCGCCACACCTACCATCAGCTCCTTACTTTACCGCACAGATCCCTGTGCTACTCATAACGCTGAGTTGGCGAGGACCGGTATCGAACTAGGAACCTTGTGATTTCTAGCTGAACGCTCTACCGACTGAGCTAGGGGTGTAAACTGTCACTAAATTGATTAGTTAATTATAACTTATTTTTATATAGTCATTTTTGTTTATAAAATTAACTATAATCCCAATATCCAGTCTTAGAGTAGTTTGTTGGAAATCTGATAGTTAAATTATCTCCCCCTGCCGCTAGGAGCGAATCGCCAACACGAGGTTGGCGGGAGAATCAAACCCCATCACTTATCTGGAGATTGTCACCGAGGCGAGTCGCTAAAATAAGCACTCCCATCACCTAGCCCATAAAAAGGATAGTTACCCAGGCGGGTAGCTTCTAATAAGCACTTCTTACTTTTTACTTATCGCATGAGAACCGGTTGGAAGGACAGAACGCAAGCAATTCCCAACTCTTGACTTGTCTAAGAACTCCTAAGAGAACGTTTATCAGCGACCAGAATTCCCTTTCTAGAACCACTTCTCCAACGAATTGTAATTTTCACCTCTCAGATAAGTCTAGTAGCAAATGACAACAAATTTGCAACAATATTTTTTTTATACCCTTTGTCAATATATGTGTTAAATTCCATTGTGTTGTTTGTCTTCTTTTGTCTGAATAATTTGCCCAACTGGGAGAATAAGAGCTCCCCTAAACCATAAAATTCCTCTTATAGTTTAGTGGATTTATTAATTCCATTTTGTGTTTAAACCTACAGTCCTTTTCTTACAACCATAGTGACGTATATGATAACTGCCTCACCTCTATGAATTTGAAAGGAGACATGGAAAAGAACAGAAAGAATTTGAAAATTCATGGCCACAAATTTAAGAAGTAATTGAAAATTTCAACTGGTAGGGAAATCATTGTGGATACACTATGTACTTTAATGAGTGCAGAATGTAAGAAAATAATGAACTCACTTCCCAAACGGACTGCAAAAGACAAAAAAGATAATAGAAGGACTTATTAAACATTTTGTCACACAAATTTGTTCTGTACAAATTATTTGTTTTTAATTCTACAGAAACCAAATGAATCAAATGATGAATATGTTGCCCACACCAACAAAAATAAAATTAGTGAAATATATCACTAATTAGGTCTGAGCCTATTCTAGTAGTGACCACCCCAAGTAGAGTTTAACAGGTTTGAATTCAGAGTTTTCCTTCTCCTAGACTGGTTGCCTAACCAAGCTTAAAGAGCCCAGTCTGCCCTACTATTTACCCATAGTTGGATGGAGAGTAGTTCGATTCATACCTTTCCCAAGGGGATTTGCGCAATGTGAACTGTAGCTTCGCCAAGATTTGAACTCAGGTCGACAAGTCTATCTCCTATGACTCTAACCATTACACCACAACCCCGACAACTCAAAGTCTTGTGAGTTTATTGTATTACAGGATTATTTATGCAAGACTGGATCGTCATTGGTACTAATGAAAATATGAAAAGGAACGCCAACTTAGGGACAGTCCGGTTACTGACCTCAATATGGTAATCCAGAGCAGTAGAAATCTCTAGAATACACAAGCAGGTGATAACAGAGAAGACATAACTAGACATCATTAATTACACGGAGAAACAGAATTAGAATTATGGGAAAGTCAAAGAAACTGGCTAAAGCAAAGAAAATTACCATAAACAAACTTAACTCTTTACCTACAAATTATCCCATGGATGTACTAAATTTTCTAGGTATTTTTACCTACTATTGAAATTTTACCTATTGAATTTTTACCAAGTTTTGAATTTTCTAGGTATTTTTACCTGTATGATGGGATATTCAAAGTTCACTATTCACCTCAGAACTCATTCTATTAAAAAAAATTCCTATTATTATTATAACTAGCAAATATATGCACCCGCTGGGTGCAAGTATTTAAGTTTTGATATAATAAAATATCATATTAAATTAGAAAGGCTAATGAAACTGATTAAGAATGCAGATAAAAGATCTGCAACAGAGGGGGTATAATCGAAAAATAGAACAACTTTGAAACTAACTATTCCATCATTTTCCATTACTCCCCTCTTTCATTGGTAAATTTTCCTAATTTAACTATTTAGTTAAAATAGGAAGTAAAGGATAATATTACAGTTATTTCTTCTTGTAAATAAATTTCTTTTAAGATTTATCCATGAGATGTTTTTTTATATTTCTTAAGATAAAACCAAACAATTAGAAATCAATAATACCAAGCACATATTTTATTAAAATAAAATTTTAAATATCAATATGCAAATTAGCCTTCTCGTTCAAACTGTAAACCGCTATTTTGTTTATATATAATTACAATTGCATGTTATTAGTACGTAGATATGGTCAACAGTATTAATAATGTAAAACAATTTTTATTAATAACTGAAGGTTTAAAAGAATGAAATCATGGAGAATTTGACGTAAATAATTAAGGGAATTGTGACTTGAGTAGTAATATAGTTTCGGTTACAGACAGAAAAACACACAATCTCCATTATAATAAGATATAAGTTCTTCTGCTCAATTATAATGATCTAACCATCAATTTTTGTACTTTGCTCGGTAGGTAATGTTGGTTGGTTGGTTGGTTGGTTGGTTGGTTTTTATGCCATATCAACTCCTGGGTTATTTTATGCCAAAGACGCTTTGTTTTATTAACTCTTGTTGAGTATTCAATTTTTTTAAAACTCTTTTTTTTAAAAACTCATTTTTTGATCTGACATAGATGTGACCCTAAAAAGGTACTACCATACCGGGTCAGGGTGGAACTGGGAGTAATCACAATGAAGGAGTACTTCACTCTCTCCACAGCTCCAAATTGGAACTTCACCATTAAATGCAGTTTAACATCATACCCAGGTCACTAAGGCCCTCAGGCACTGCCTTCTAGCACATATATGATAAAAAGGGTTGGATGTTTGCCATAAGGGCAATAGGGTTGGGACTATCATATAGGTGCTAAGGCTTGACGTGACCAGCTGATTGATCAGAGGGGTCTTTTCTGACTGCCCATCTAAACTAAGGACCAAAGTGGAGTGTTGCATGTCATGTACTGCTTAGCTACAAGGATTCTGTCCTTAAGCATCATGATTCGCCACCCACGGCCAACAGGTGGCCCATTGGTGGATTTTGCCCCTCTGCAGAGGTGCAGTGGATGTATCCTACAGACCCAGCCAACAGAGTAAAGATACACAAAATAAACCTGTGAAAATTATTTGTATTTTATCTTTATAATAAATTCTTTAATAAACTCATACAAGTTAATATCATCATCATCATGTCGCGCAATTAGCACGGATATCCATGACAATCTCTTGCCAACTTCCCTATCACTCATTGCACCTGGAAGGTCTCTGTGGAGCAACCAGTATCCTCGCATATTTGGTCAATGTAGGTCCTTGCTGGGCGCCCACACTTGCATGTCCATGTGTTGGTTTCCACAGGAGAACGTTGCTTATGAGCTCGTCCTTGCTTCTCCAACAGTGTCCTGCATGCCTTGTCCGTCTCACTCGGATAGTTTGTGAAAAATTTATCACAGCATCACAGTTCACAACCCATGGCCAACAGGTGGTCCCATTGGGGGAATTTTACCCCTCTGCAGAGGTGCAGTTGGTGTATTCTACAGCGACAGCTGACAGGGCAGAGACAGTGTTGGCTGTTCTCAAAACTTGGCAGTTTTGATTGTGACCAAATAATTATATCTTTGATTCTTCTATCACAGACTTTTAAGCGGTTCTGTATATTTTAGATTTGGTGTTGTAATAGTTACAACTACTTCTTTTAAATCCTCTCTTTTAATAAACTATTTTAATAGCTAATGATGATACCATATCTTGTGTGCAATGTCTGAAAATTATATGTTTCCTTCCCAATTTAGATTCTAAGTATCGTTTATCGATTGATATTGAATTGATATTAAATCAGGGAGATAACAACATGAAGTATTTGATTTCATTTTGACTCATTGCCTTATCTTTTTGACCCCCCCCCACTACAACAACTGCCACAATTAATATTTTGGACTTTTTGCATCAGTCATATCTGGTGAATTTCTCTGGAGAGATCAAGTGACAATAAATCTCATCAATGACCCCCACCCCACCCATCACTTTCTTCTAATTGGTTTTAGTAACTCTTTTGCCGCGAATAGTTTCAGTTCTTCTTTATACATCCAATTCTTCTAGTCCTGCCAGTATCTTCAGGACAGATCCTAGTGCTCAGTCGGTAGAGCGTTCGGCTAGAAACCACAAGGTTTCTAGTTCGATACCGGTCCTCGCCAACTCAGTGTATGAGTAGCACAGGGATCTGTGCGGTAAAGTAAGGAGCTGATGGAAGGTGTGGCGCCCCACCTCAGTCGCCCAAACAATCTCCTTAGTCTAGTGCTGTTGAAAAGGGGATAGACTCCCTTGCTGACTGGCTGATACCGACTTTAGGCTGCCCCGATGACTTCACTTTTACTTTTACTATCTTCAAATTCTACAATTCTTTTTTAATTCTCTAGCAAGGTTTATATATTTCTGATTTGCAGACACTTTCAATTTAACTCTATCGTTTGCTGGAATGGTGCTTTCCATTATCAGACACGTCTTCCTTTCTTTGTTTATAATGACTAGATGTCCAGGCCTATATTAGCTGGAGGTCCTTCACTGGAGTCTGTAGTTTAAATTTTTAAAAAATGGAAACTTCACTTACATTGTGGCCAGAGAAAGAGTGGCACCCGAGAGTGACTCTCTTTTTATAAGAGTGCAGACTGGAAATGAGAGACATTGTGAGAGTGGGGTAGGTGAATATAATGTTGAATATCTGGCAGAAGGGGTGGATTTTTCATTAAGGTGAGCTTCAGTGAACATTACAGAATTGCAAGAAAGTGACGTTTGGCAGAGAGTGTAGGGCTGAGAGAGAACGTGGTTGAGTTTGATTATACAAGTTGATTGAATTTGTCTGATTAACTATTAGTTTCCTTAGGTCTCCAGGACTGTTTTAAGTATTCTAGCTGATCCTAATAATTTTGTGGTCTGTATGGTTTTGATCAGTTCCTCCTTTTCTAAGATTTTGGGAACTCTTTCAAGCACACACACACACACACACACACATATATATAATATATATATTATATATATATATATATATATATGGTCCATCTGATTAAATTAATACATTTTATTTTTTTACAACTGAAAAAAAAAAAAAAAAGATTAGAGAAAAAATAAAAAAAAATAAAATAAAATAAAAGCTAAGTATATGAATTTTTCTATGTGACCGTTTTTATTTGAATTCAACATAGCTACTTTGTTGTAATATTCACTGGAAGATAAACAGACAATATTGGATACATATACAAGCAGGGGTTCAAACATTCGAGCTCAACAGATATTAAAAAAAATAAGAAATTACAGTTATTCGCCCATTTCATTCATAACATATAGAAAAAAGAAAGGAGAAAGAAAAAAAAAAGAAGAAAAAAATAAGAAAAAATATAACCACACAAAAAAACTTAAGCACGTACATTTCTGATATTCATCTCTGAAGATAAAGTTTTATACTTTGAAATCGATAAGACAAAAATAACATCTTTTTGTTTTTACTTTTTATACGCATTGTAATTGCCTTCAAATCATTAATATATTATAACATACTTAACATTGCTTCAAGCAAATTACCAATTACTTTTATATATACATATATTTATATATATATATATATATATATATATTGATTAGGTAATATTTTTCATTGTGATGTCAAAGCTCCAGTGCCTCTAAACATAATAAACATTGTTCTATCAATTTTGGAAGTGTAAATTCTATTGTTAAATGGAGCTCTTTAATATCAATTGATTGTGAATTTTCTTTTTTTTTTCTCTTTTTTTTTTAGTATTTATTTGAAAATACAGAAAAATGAGGATAAAGTTTAGAATATGTAAAATAGAATAAGTAAAATAATAATCATTATAATAACTAGCAGGATCTGTGGATATACCATGGTATGCTAATTTTATTATTACAACATTTGAAATCTTTACTTAAGAGCTATTGTGTAATAGTTTAATATGTAAAAAGTATAAAAATCTTGATTTAACTCTCTCTCGCTTTTTGTTAAAAGTGGGGTTGTAAAATATTTACATTGATTCGCTGATAAACATTTGGGGGGAGGCATCTAAAATATCTACATTATTTTGCCAACAAAAAGTGACAAAAACATGACTCGGAAAATATCTAAGTTGGGCAGGAAATTTATCCGACACTGGCTCACTAAAACATAACGTAAATTAAGGCTAGAGGCCGGGATGACATAAAGTCAAAATTACCAAAATTGTTACATAATTATTAGATTCCTAATATTTATGTACAGTAGTGTAGAAACCAAAATGGCTGTTATAAGTTCAGCCGGCGGCCTTGAAGGATTGAATGACAAGGCTTGACCTCAGTCCTGATCCTTCCTTCCGGTGGATACCGTGAGAATCGGTGGAGAAGACCTCCTTCCGGTTTAGATTAGAAATAGATTTTTAGTCAGATCGGCAAAAGCCACAATGGTGGTAAGTCATGTTATGCACGGTGCTGACTCAATCTGTGCAGGTAGTCTGGTGGGGATTTCAGAATAAAATGTGATCTAAGTTAAATCGAAATCTTCTGTTATTATCTAAAAACTACCAATGACACAGGGCTTCTGATAAAGAGAAATCCCCAATGGAAGACCAGACTCGAAGTCCTCAAGACGAAGTCCAGATGCTAGAAGAGACGCTGGAAGAAGAATAATAGATGTAAGAAAGTAAGGAAAGAGAGTATACAACAAAATATCTTGCGTAATTCACAATTTCAATATTACAAATAAACAAATATGTAACTTTTTTTTTCAATTCATTTCAATTTTACGTTGGGCATTTAAGCAATGCAAGACTATTTTAAAAATTTAGTGAAATAAAACAGGACAAATAAAAAATCTGCAATTAGTAAGTAATACCAGATAATCTGGATTTGATGATGAGTATGATGATGATGATGATGATGATGATTTCCAGCAGATCACAGGGTGAAGATGAAGGAAAACGAAAAGATAGACACATACCTGGACCTTGTCAGAGAATTGAAAAAGCTGTGGAATATGAGGGTGAAAGTAATACCAATTGTAGTTGGTGCACTTGGAACAGTCCCAAAAAGATTGGAAAAAAGACTTGAGGAACTGGAAATCAGAGGAGGAATTGAGACCATCCAGACCACTGCAGTGCTACAATACCCAGAAGAGTGCTGGATACATGAGGAGACTTGTTGTCACTCAGACTTCAGTGAAATACTATCAGCTAACGATAGTATGAAAAACTCTAATAATAATAATATGGGGATCGTGAAGGAAATGAATCATCATGCTATTAAATAGTATTTGCACAAACCGGAATCTGTTCTAGAGAATGAGACGCAATAAATTCTCTGTAACTTTGAGATACAGACAGATCAACTAACCCCGGCTAGAGGATGAAACGCAGTGTTAATTAACAAGAAGAGAACTTGTTATCTCGTGGATTTTGCCGCTCTGGTGGATCAAAGAGCGAAAGGGAAAGAAAACAAAAAGTCAGAGAACTGAAAAAAAATCCATGTAACATGAAGGTAAAGGTTGCTTCAATTGTAATTTGTACCCTTGGAACAGTCCCAAGGCTTTGGAAAAGAGTCGGGCTGAAATAGAACTCAGAAGAAGTATCAAAACCAGCCAAACAACAGCATTTTTAAGATCAGATAGAATACTCAGAAAAGTCCTGGAGACCTGAGGAGACTTGCTGTCACATATATTCCAGTGCAAAACCACCAGCTAAAAAGAAAAAAAAATTGGAAAAAAGACTTGAGGAACTGGAAATCAGAGGAGGAATTGAGACCACCCAGAAAACAGCATTGCTGAAATCAGCAAGTATTCTACCTCAGAATAATCCTGGAGACATGTGGAAACTTGTTGTCACTCAAACTCCAGCGAAAGACCATCAGCTAACGCTGGTGTGAAAAACTCACAGGAATGATGATGATGATCATCATCATCAATATTATAATAATAATAATAATAATAATAATAATAATAATAATATTAAAAGAGAAACTGAATCACTAATAATTGCTGCACAAAATAATGCCATAAGGACAAACTATATCAAAGCGAAAATTGATAAGATGCAACAAAATAGTAAATGTAGACTTTGCGGTAAGAGAGATGAAACTGTAAACCATATACTCTGCGAATGTAGCAAACTAGCACAATGGGAGTACAAAACTAGACATGACTGGGTTGGGAAGGTGATCCACTGGGAATTATGCAAAAAATTAAATTTTGACCATACAACAAAATGGTATATGCATAAACCAGAATCTGTTCTTGAGAACGAAACGCATAAAATTCTCTGGGACTTTGAAATAAAAAACAGATCACCTTATCCCAGCAAGAAGACCAGACCTAGTGCTGATAAACAAAAAAGAAAGAACTTGTCAACTGGTGGATTTTGCAGTTCCAGCAGATCACAGGGTGAAGCTAAAGGAAAATGAAAAAATGGACAAATATCTGGATCTTGCCAAAGAACTGAAAAAGTTATGGAATATGAAAGTCAAAGTGATACTAAGTAGTTGGTACACTTGGAATAATCCCAAAAGGATTGGAAAAGGGATTGGAAAGTCTGGAAATCAGAGGAAAGATTGAAACCATTCAGAACACTGCACTGATGCAATCTGCCAGAATACTCAGAAGAGTCCCGGAGACCTAAGGAGACTTGCTGTCACTCAGACTTTAGTGAAAGACCATCAGTTAATGCTGATGTGAAAACTCAAATAATAATAATAATAATAATAATAATAATAATAACAACAACAGCAAGAAGAAGAAGAAGAAGAAGAAGAAGAAGAAGAAGAAAAAAGAGGCTATTGAACATTGAACTATGAACCTTTATATTTGTATTTACAATTTTCCTTTAAACTTTGTTAAACTTTTGTAAAAAAACATCTAGTTGTAAGGTTCCAATTCTGAAGCTCTAGAGAGTGTGGAGTACCCCTTCATTGCTATTACTCCTAGGTCCACTCTGAACTGGAGTGATAGTACCTGTTAGGGTCCCATCTATGGGTTAAATAGATTAAAAAATGAGTTTTAACAAATTTGAATACCCAACAAGAATCAATAAAACATCTTTGCCATAAAATAACCCAAGGGTTAACATACCATAAAATCCACCAACCAACCAGCCAACCAACAATTTGTGGGCCATATTTGATTTTGGGTGACCTATTGCAATTTCAAGTCATAAACTTCAGTCCAACTACAGAAGAAAGATCCTTGCCTGTAATGGTTGCTTCATCATGATATTCTCTCTCTCTCTCTCTCTCTCTCTCTATGTCTCTGTCTCTGTCTGTCTCTCTCCCTCTTGATTCTCAAAGAAGAAAGATCCTTGCCTGTAATGGTTGCTTAATCATAATATTCTCTCCCTCCCCTCCTCTCTCTCTCTATGTCTCTGTCTGTCTGTCTCTCTCTTGATTCTCTAAGAAGAAAGATCCTTGCCTGTAATGGTTGCTTCATCATAATATTCTCTCCCTTCCTCTCCCCCCCTCTCTCTCTCTCTCTCTCTCTATGTCTAATGTCTCTGTCTGTCTGTCTCTCTCTTGATTCTCAAAGAAGAAAGATCCTTGCCTGTAATGGTTGCTTCATCATAATATTCTCTCCCCACTCTCTCTCTCTCTCTCTATGTCTCTGTCTGTCTCTCTCTCTCTTGATTCTCAAAGAAGAAAGATCCTTGCCTGTAATGGTTGCTTCATCATAATATTCTCTCCCTTCCTCTCCCCCCCTCTCTCTCTCTCTCTCTCTATGTCTAATTCTCTGTCTGTCTGTCTCTCTCTTGATTCTCAAAGAAGAAAGATCCTTGCCTGTAATGGTTGCTTCATCATGATATTCTCTCTCTCTCTCTCTCTCTCTCTCTCTCTCTCTATGTTTCTATGTCTCTGTCTGTCTCTCTCTCTCTTGATTCTCAAAGAAGAAAGTTCCTTGCCTGTACTGGTTGCTTCATCATGATATTCTCTCTCTCTCTCTCTCTCTCTCTCTCTCTCTTTCTTTCTTGATTCTCAAAGAAATTAAAACTGCAGGTTCACCATTCTAACCCTTTTTTGCCCTTGTTAAATTAATTGTCTTTCTGTCCCAAAATCTCCTCTTTTGTATCTTTGTGCCAAATGAAATGTGTACGGCTTTGCTTACTCATCTTTACTTACCCACAAATCAGCCTTTGTTTATTTTGATCTGGGTCAGGCTGACATATCTGGACCTCATCCCAGTTTTATAAAAGGAACGGAAGTGTTATGCAAAACAAGACAACCATTCTGATCACCAACAATTATAGCTCTTTTGTATGAGTCATACAAAAGAAAATGTCCACCTTTATTTGTATGTAAAAACATAATAATAATAATCATGTTTGTATACAGGTTTATTAACCCAGCATTTAATTCTTTGCCTACAAAATTCTCCCCAAGGCTGTACCAGATTGTCTGGGTATTTTTACCTGTATGATGAAATATTTCAAAGTTCACTATCTATTCACCTCAGAACTCATTCTGTTTAAATAAAGTCCTATTATTATTGTAATCTAAGTTGATTATAATAAACTAACCATCAGTTTTTGTACTTTGCTTTGGTGTGGTATGAGAGCCAACATGAGTGGCTTAAAGTGGGCAAAGAGTTAAAAGTTGAAGACTTGACAATCTGGTTACCTTCTGGCATTGGGAAAATGAGATATTAGATATAGATTATCTGTCATGATTTGGAGGACTCAACTTAGATATTAACTCTAGGAAGCTACATATATTAACTGTAGAATGAACATCATACTCACCTTCACAGGAAGGCCATGACTAGCGTCCAGTCACCAGACAAAAAAATACAGAGTAACTGAATACTCTCTGTAGCAATTAAGAGGACATGGTCAAGTGTTCAGTATATATATATTTACCAACTCCTCCGCACGAGCAGGATACGACACAAGGTCAATTTCTTAAGCGGAGTTCAACAGGTTTGAATTCAGAGTTTTCCTTCTCCTAGACTGGTTACCTAGCCATGGTTAAAGAGTCCAGTCTGCCCTGCTATTTACCCATAGCTGGAGGGAGAGTAGGATTCATACCTTTCCCAAGGGTATTAGCGCTAAGTGAAAATGCAATTACCACGTCCAGGATTTGAACTCGGGGCGATGAGTCCATTTCCCATGACTTTAACCATTACACCACGCGCTTCTGTGTGTTTAGTATATATCGATAAAAATATACACACTAAAACCACCAGCCAATCAAAATCCTGGAAATGGACTTGGCCATGTCACAAAGTAGAATAGCCCAAGCTGCTATTTAATCTAGACTTGGTAAGTGGTTTAAATAATAATAATAATAATAATAATAATAGCCCACTGGTCTGGTGACTGGACGCCAGTCACAGCCTTCCTGTGAAGGTGTGTAAGATGTACATTCAACATTAACCTTAGTTGTATTCTTTGATAGACCAAAGATATAAAACAGAAGATGTTGTAATAAGGGAACAAAAATGAACACAAAATATTATATATATTTTAACAACATTATATACCATACAAGGTGTGTTCAAAAAAGTATCAAGACTGAATCTATATTTAACTAAGTTTGTTCAGTTATTCAGTTATTGAACACAAAAGTATTAAATCCATTGGAATTCATTGCCAATTAACAGAAGTGCATGGATGTTGAAAACGTCTGCAAGTGGTGTAGGAATTTACAATGACGATGATGTTCAAGGCTTCCTCAATGACATAGCAACGAGCTGGTTTGACATGGACATACAAAAACAACTACAGTGCCTGTAAATGGCAATTATCTAGAAAAATAGGTACATGTTGAAAATTTAAAATGATGTAAATATCATTGAGATTAAACAATAAACGATACTGTGATTTCTAAATATTTTGGAGACCTTAGGGCCAGTTTAGCTCAATCGGTAGAGCGTCCGACTAAAAACCACAACTCAGCGTATGAGTAGCATAGGGATCTGTGCGGTAAAGTGAGGAGCTGATGGTAGGTGTGGCTCTCCACCTCAGATGCCAAAACCATCTCCTTGGACTAGCACTAGTGAAAAGGGGATAGACTCCCTCACTGTCTGACTGATACTGACTTTAGGCCACTCCGGCGACTTTACTTTTTTTACCTTTGGGATTACCCTCGTATATGTTAAATTTTAAATGTGTTCACTTTGTTTTTCCTTCTGTTTATTCCATGTTAGTTTCGGCTAGAAACCACAAGGTTCCTAGTTCGATACCGGTCCTCGCCAACTCAGTGTATGAGTAGCACAGGGATCTGTGCAGTAAAATAAGGAGCTGATGGTAGGTGTGGAGCCCCACCTCAGATGCTAAAACAATATCCTTGGTCTAGCACTATTGAAAAGGTGATAGACTCCCTCGCTGACTGGCTGATACTGACTTTAGGCCGCTCTGTCAACTTTACTTTACTTTTTTTATATCACGGATATATTAATGCTAACATTGGTCCTATCCATTATGTAACGGTTACAGGATCATGTCAGATCATATAGATGAATGTTTAAAAAAATATCTTTGTCATCTCACTTCTGACTCTATGCAATACTATTAAAGCTTCTTTTTTTTCTGTTAATTGTTGTGAGGAAAGAGTTGAAGAAGAAAATAGGAAGTGTTAAACAACCAAAGGAATCACAGAAAGATCAATATGCTGGCAAACAGGTTGCTGCTGCTGCTGGAATATATGAGTATAAGGAAAGTCAAAGAATCCAGTAACAGAACAAGTATTAACATAACCTTTTCGGTAATTTTCACCTCTAGTTGTCAAAATTCCTAGCTAATAAGGCAATTAGAGTAACCTCCCTTGACTTTCACTTTGAACTAAGCCGGTAGCTATTTTGAAAGTCTCCGTGCGAAATAAACAAATCTTAGAAACTTTTTCGAAAACAATACAACTGCATGATTTACCACAAAAATATCATAAAATGTGTTCTTAAAAACAATTAAGTTCATTCCAGATAATTTTATGCTAGGAATTTAGCCAACTGACTTTCACTTTGAAACAAGACGGTAGCCATTTTGAATGTGTCCATGTAAAATATACAAATCTTAGAATCGTTTTGAAAACAATACAACTGCATGCTTTAACACAATAATATCATAAAATGTGTTCTTAATAACAATTAAGTTCATTTCAGATAATGCGCACGCACAATTTTATGCTAGGAATTTTGACAACTAAAGGTGAAAATTACCAAACTGATAGATAAAAATGGAAAAACAAGAAAACTGAATGAGTGACAAATAAAAGCTCTACATTTAGAATCCAGCTGTAGAATTTTAAAAAAAATCAATTTAATTAATAATGGTTTGACAAAGTTAACTAAATCTAAATGACTATTAATTTTGATTCAGTTCTAACTGGCTTGTACATATTTACTAAGCCCTCCACACAAGCAGGATGTGACACAAATCAATCAGATTTATACATTTTATAAATATGAGGGTTGGCTGATCAAGATGCCCTCATGGAATGTGACCAGCTGAGGTTTATTTTCTCAATGTAGTCCCCCTTTTTGGTCCAAACAATTCTTCTGTTAGTGTTGCAGTGCTTGGATCCTATTGGTCAAAAAAGTCATCAACAGCAGATATGATATCATTATATGAACTTTTCTACCCTACCTCATTTTGTTTGTCTTTTCACTTTTTAAAAATTTTCATTTTAATATCATCCGCTGGAATGGCAAAATTCACTAGCTGACAAGTTCTTTTTTTTTTTTTCAATATAGTTCCACTTGTATTCCACACACTTCTATGAACTTTTCAGCCCCCTCCCCACCTCGCCTCACCTCGCCCATACATCAAAATAACAAAGAATTATTCATAGCATTTGTACCCTTTTTTTAAGCACGATTATTTATTGCTTTTTCAATGGAATCAAAACCAATGATCAAACATGAAAACATTTCTTACATTTTTTGATCACATCAAACTGATTTGTATGTTATCTGTTATGTCTGATCATAATAAATTCTTTCTTAGACATACTAAATGGCACAGATGTACTAAATGGCACAAACGGGATTACAAAATTAATAATCAGTATTTATGTACTTGAGGTTCCTGTTGTAGAGAGATTTTTAACAAGTCGTGCAAGCCATTAGAAATTAGATCAAGCTACACTGAGAACCCCATTATTTGTGGCCTTGTGTCAAACAATATATAGTCTTTTTCTTACACTTCCAAAGTTGATAAAAGGATGTTTACTATGTCTAGAAGCATTGGCATTGGAGCTTTGACATCACAATGATGTTTGTTTGTTTGTTTTGTTTTACGGCATATCAACCTCAGTGGGTCATTTAATGCCGATAAAGTTTTGAAATAAATCAATTCTTAATGGATAATACATTTTTCTATTTAACCCATAGATGGGACCCTAACAGGTACTACCACTCCGGGTCAGAGTGGACCAGGGAGCAATGGTGATGAAGGGGTGCTCCACATTCCCCAAACCTCCAAAACTGGAACCTCACCATCAGATAGGGTTTAATGTCATTCCCAGGACATGTAGACCCACAGCCACCGCCTTCTAGCACCCATATGATAAAACGGGGTTGGGGCTTGCCATAAGGGCAATAGGGTTGGAAAAATCATATAGGTGCTAGGGCTTGACGTGACCAGCCGATTGATCGGAGGGGGCCTCTCCGACCGCCCGTCTAGCCCAAGATAGGGCCAAAGTGGAGTATTGCATGTCATGAACTGCTCATCCACCTGGGCTCTATCCTTAAGCATCATGGGTCGCCACCCACGGCCAATAGGTGGCCCCATTGGGGGAGTCTTACCCCTCTGCAGAGGTGCAGTCAGTGTATTCTAACGCCCCAGCCGACAGGGCGGAGTGAGATTTGGATGATTCCAAATAGAATCATCCCCTACATTTGGATTATCTTACATATATATTGGTCAATTGGATTATCTTACATATATATATATATACATATTGCAATAGTGTATGGTTATCACTATCTCACTTGGTGAGCCAAGAATTGGTGGTATTATTAGAGGAGTGTTGAATATCAGTTGTAGAGCTCTTATACATATATATATACATATATAAGAATAGATATAGTTTGTGTATATATATTTATTGCATGAAAGTGATTCAGTCTCCTTCATGCATTCATTAGACACTGTTTGATGAATGCCAAAATGAATGGGTAGGTGTGGCACTCCTGCTCAGCAAAAGCAATCTCCCTAGTCTAGCACTAGCAAAAAGGGGATAAACTCCCTCGCTGTTCAGATTACCTAATCTGTGCTCATGCGCTGAGTTCACAGGGATCAGTATTGAACCCGGGACCTTGCGATTCTGAGGTGGGTGCTCTACCGACTGAGCTAAACCGTCTTAAAATGTAATACAAGTTATTTTTGAGTAACATGATAACCTCCCCACACAATCACAGTTAGCATTGTAGTTACCTGTAAGTAGGTATGTAAGAATATATTAATGCATAGACATGAATTACATAAAGATAAATGAAATAAACAAAGTACCAAGATATAATTCAATAGTACAACTTGTACAAGTACAAAATATAAAAGAAACTAAGTAAGATTTTCTACATTTTGAGTTGTAAACAAATGTTCTTGTGAATCAGATTTTATTGAATTTCATATGCCAATTAATGTATAGAATCGGTTGTGAATGAAGAAATTATTTAAGTGAAGTCTTTTCTTTACTCCAATGTTTGTCAGCAGGGGTCCGGCTTAGCTCAGTTGGTAGAGTACTCACCTAGGAATCGCAAGGTTCCTGGTTCAATACCGGTCCCCACCAACTCAGTGCACGAGTAGCACAGATTGGGTAATCTGATCTGTGCAGTAAAATGCGAGCTAACGGTAGGTGTGGCACTCCACCTCAGCTAAAACAATCTCCCTGATCTAGTGCTACGGAAAAAGGGGATAGGCTCCCTCATCGTCCAGCTGATACCAACAATAGGCCACTCCGCCAACTTTGCTTTTTTGTCAGCCAAGTATTGGAACAATGGATGGATTGTCTAGGAGAAGAAAATGTTTGAGTGATAAAAAGATTGACAAGTGATATAATGAATATGTAAATACCTTGGTACCCCCTTACTATAATCTGATTGGACAGTGTCATGGATAAATAGTCGACACTGTGTTGGTTCTAGACCTAATGTCTACAAGCTAATTTTACTCGCTAGACGACACCACAACTGCTCAGAGACGGATTGCTATTCAATGTACCAATTACTACTGCGATAATATACCAACTACAACTTCGAGAATATATCCCTTAACCCGGATATATCAACAAGTAACCTGGGATATATGTGGTTTCTTTGTTTTAATGGCATTTCAACCTTCATAGGTTATTTAATGTTAAAGCCATCCTTGTAGAAGAACAGTAGTGGTATTATTTAACCCACATCTGAGTGGAGGAGGGGATTCATACCTTTCTGAAAGGTATTAGTCTGAAAGTGAACGTAATATTGTGACTGGAGTTTGAACCTTCTTACTACAATGTCGCAGCCCAGCACATTAGCCTCTATGCCAAGAGAACACCTCTTAATATATATTTACTACTCCTGTGCCATGGGCAGAATATGACAAATTTTAAATAGAGTAAAGCCAGTCTGAATTCAGAGTTTTCCCTGTTGTAGATTGATTTTCTAATCAAGACTAAAGAGCCCTGTCTGCCCTACTATTTTCGTGTAACTGGAAATAGAAGATAGAAGTTCATGCCTTTCCCAAAGGCATTAGCATGAAGTGAAATGCAAACAGCAAACTCAGATGGATAATTCCAGTTTCTATGACCATAACTGTTACGCTAAGTGCACCTCAAAATTCTAGTAAGCAATAGAGCTGATCACTGAAAAACGTCGGCTTACAGTCAAGTCACATTAAAGAAATTGTTCCCACAAGATCATCAAAGTTAAGCAGCAATTAGCCTGTTCAATATTCAATTGAGTGACCACTTAAGCAACAGCAGCTACTATAAGCAACTTCGGTCCCTTGTTTATCAAAATGACTGTTTAAGGCATTAAATGACCAACCAATCAATAAAATGTCCTTTTGAAAATCAGTTTTAGATTTCTTTTATTTTTCATTATAGTACTATTTTTTTATACTATGAGGATAAGCCCAAAAGTATGGTCTCCTAAGCACTGGGGATGCAGGGAAATTGTTTTTGTGGCTATTGGCAACACTGTTGTGTTTGTTGTGCCTGCACCTGCCCCTGTGCATACTTCGCTACCACACTCAGTTTTGGCTTGACAGTCATTATGATAGAACATGATTGGTGCTATAACCATATATGGAAGCGCGTGGTGTAATGGTTAAAGTCATGGGAAATTGACTCGTCGCCCCGAGTTCATATCCTGGATGTGGTAATTGCATTTCACTTAGTGCTAATACCCTTGGGAAATGTATGAATCCTATTCTCCCTCCAGCTATGGATAAATAGTAGGTCAGACTGGGCTCTTTAATCTTGGTTAGGCAACCGGTCTAGGAGAAAGGAAAACTCTGAATTCAAACCTGTTGAACTCATCATCAGAGCATAATGATAATTAGGTCCGTTTTTAGATGTAAATGTTTTTAATCCAGACTCATCGAGAGAGAAGCAGAAAATAATTTAAATTCAAACAAGATATATATCCACACACTATATATTTTGATGCTTTTATGATTAGTGTCTGTGTATGTACTAGGGTGAGTCAAAATCTTTTGCAATATTTTGATAACATGAGGCACAATTTGGCAGCTCTTGATACTTTTCTACTGTGAGATGCTGAGGTCACCTGATACTCTCCAAGTGCAAATTTGCCTTTAGTCATGGCTTTGGAATTCATGTGTTTTAGGCCTACCTGACCTGATCTTGCCTGATTGTTGGGGTTCTTGCAACCTGAGCAATATTTCTTGAACTATCTATTTACTGTACTGCACATTCACGTTTTGCAACAACAAATATTTTTTGTTGCTTTCATGGCCCAGTTTGAACTCATAAAGCATAAGTTCTTGAATTAGACTAGATTACACATTCATCTTTGCAGCTTTCAGTGAAGTAATGCATCACATATAGAGTGAAGTAATGCACAAAGTGTCAGTACCCCAGCTACTATGATACAATCAACCACAAAGGGGACTTTGGTCATGTATTATATATGACTCAAACTAGCATGTACCAGAATATTGCAAAACTTATGATTCACCCTAGTACTTTTAGCAATTCAGATTTAGTAACTCTGTCAGTCCTCAGTCTGCCAGTCAGTTAGTTGCTTACATTATTCTTTCTACATTATTCTTTTTATTAATTTAGTTTTTCAGTTTTGATTTTTTCTTATTTTGTTAATTTAATGAAATCTTTAACAAACATTATTTTACAAGTCTTTGCTTTGTAAATTTTCATTCATGCTTGTTTTCTCTTTCTTTCTTTCTTTCTGGCTTGCTTGGTTGTTATTTTTCTTCTTTTCTCTCTTTTTTTTCATTCTTGCTTGTTTTTTTCTTTCTTTCATTCTTGCTTGTGGCTTCTTTCTTTCTTTCTTTCTTCTTTTTTTATTCTTTCTCTTTTTTTTTTCATTCTGCCTTGCTTACTTTTTGTCTTCTTTCTTTTTCTTTCTTTCTTTCTGGCTTGCTTGGTCATTATTTTCATTCTTTCTCTCTTTTTTTTCATCTTTGCTTGTTTTTTTCTTTCTTTCATTCTTGCTTGCTTGTGGCCTTCTTTCTTTCATTTTTTTCTTTCTTTCTTTCTTTCTTTCTTGGCCTGTTATTTTCTTTCTCTTTTTTTTTAAATTCTGCCTTGCTTGTGGCCTTTTTTTCTTTCTTTCTTTCTTTCTTTTTTTATTGCTTAGTTTGTTATTTTCTTTCTTTCTCTCTTTTTTCTTTCATTCTTGCTTGTTCTCTCCTTTCTTTCTTTTTTTCCTGTTTGCCCTTGTTTTTTTTGTTGTTTTTTCTTTCTTTCTTTCTTCCTTTTGATTAATTTCCCATCTTCAGAAAAAACATTTATTCAAACTGTGTAGGTAGAATAAGCATTTTTCAAGACCAAAAATCATTTGTAACTGTCATTTTCATAATGACATGCAACATAGTAGCCATTTAAAATGATATACATTTCTTCTTTCTTTCTTTCCATTTCTTCATTATCATTTTCCTTTCACTTTTTGCATCCATCAAATTTCTCATTTTGCCTCTTAAATAATTCAACTTTGCATCATTAAAATGAGTGAATTAACAAAAAACATTTTTAGAGGGGAAATTTGATAATATTAAGAATCTCAAAGCAAATGAAAGACACTTGCAGACTAAATCAATTCATGTAACATGCAAGCAAGCACTAAATGGTTTCAAACATAATAAGAATGTTGGCAATAGATAGATAGATAGACAGACAGATATGAATACATTATATTATATATATATATATGTATACAGGGTATTTGGGAGAAATTTGACAGTTTCATAAGGAAAAAGAAAAAGTGCATGGTAAATACACTAGTCAACAAGGTTAACTCAAAATAACTGCCATTAGCATCAATCACAGCCTCAATCCTGCTCCGGAACCTGGTGCAAGCTGATGTTACAATTTCCCTGAGAAGGGTTTCAAAAACTATTTTAATTCTGTCAATTAATTGAGCTTATGTAGTACTGGAACAGCAATTGGTGTATTTCTCAACAGCGCCCTATACATAATAATTCATGGGGTTAAAATCTGGGGAGTTCGAAGGCCAAACCATGTACATTTTCAGGGATTGACATTTTCCCGATTTGTTTAGCCTTACATTTGAACATATATGCCCGCCTAAATTCATTAATTATTAACTAATTAATTTTCAAAATTAGGAATGACTTCAATTAAGCACATATCTTCCAAAATTGTCGGCTTAAAGCCATATAAAAATAAACACATTTTTGTTTGTTTACTTAACCTCATATATATATATATATATATATATATATATATGTGTGTGTGTGTGTGTGTGTGTGTGTGTGTGTGAGTGTAGATATATTGAAATAGATATTTTTTCATTCAAATAAATTTTGTTGAAAATAACAGAATGCATGTTGTTTTAAATTTTTAAAAAATTTTTCCTTTCAATCCTTCTAACAATTTTTTTTAATGTTGCCATCTTGAAAAGAAATTATAAAACATCTGAAGGAGTTATCATTCCCAATCCTAAGGTGACACTAAATAACACTAGCGGTTTATTTTGGAAGATTTGGATTATAATTTTTAGATATAATAATAATGAAATTTATTGTGTACAGTGCTCAGGTGCACCACAACTCATCAAAGTCTCATGTCAAGTACACAGAATAATGTAGTGTCAGGAACATGAACAGTTTACAGTAGTAATATGCATGTATGTGTGCGCATGTGTGCATATGTATGTGGAGAGTGGTATCAGGTATAGTGTCGGCAGACTACAGGAAGCATGGAGGTTTTGAAAGACTCAGTGTTTCAGCAGCCTACAACAGACGTGGGCAGTTTATTCCATGTCTCCGCAATTCTGAGAGTGAAAAAATGTTTCCGAAAGTCATGTGAGCAGTGCTGTTTTCTGACTTTGTAGGCATGCCCACGTGTGTTGGAAAGATGGATATCAAAAAGGTGCTCAAGGTTGCTGTTGTTAAGATGATTAATGACCTTATGAGCATTTACCAGGTCAGTTGCCAAGACGCCGAAGTTTCAGCGAATCCATTCCCAGGGCTGCGAGACATTCAGAGTATATGTAACATGCTTTGCAAACATGATTTAGAATAAAAATTATTGTTATCTAAAGCATTTGGGAATATTATTTCCGGTTTCATAATAAATTTTATTAATAGCGGATTGTCTAAGTTTTATATATAAACCTTGATTTTATGTATAAGTTTATTTTAATGAAAAGATAGATAGATAGATAGTAGTAAATGGTTGGATACAATAATTCTTTTATCTTATTTCATTTTTTCCTGCTTGAGGACATATCTACCTATCTATCTATCTATTTGTCTATCAGGGGAAGTTCATAGCTATCTATCAATCTATATAACTGAGGACTTATCTATCTATTTATCTATCTATTTATATATCTATCTATCTATCTATCAGGGGATGTTCATATCTATCTATCTATCTATCTATCTGAGGACTTACCTATCTATCTATCTACCTATATATATATATATATATATATATACATGAGGACATACCTATCTATCTATATATCTATCTATCTATATATCTATCTATCAGGGGATGTTCATTATCTAACTATCTATATCTATCTTTAGAAGTTGCTATCTATCTATCTATTCATCTATCTATCCATCAGAAGATGTTCATTATCTATCTATCTATATATATCTTTAGAAGTTGCTATCTATCTATCTATCTATCTATCTATCAGGGGATGTTCATTATCTAACTATCTATATCTATCTTTGAAAGTTGCTATCTATCTACCTATCTATCTATCAGGGGATGTTCATTATCTATCTATATCTATCTTTGGAAGTTGCTATCTATCTATCTATTTATCTATCTATCAGGGGATGTTCATTATCTATCTATATATATCTTTGGAAGTTGCTATCTATCTATCTACCTATCTATCTATCAGGGGATGTTCATTATCTAACTATCTATATCTGTCTTTAGAAGTTGCTATCTATCTATCTACCTATCTATCTATCTATCAGGGGATGTTTATTATCTAATTATCTATATCTATCTTTGGAAGTTGCTATCTATCTATCTATCTATCTATCTATCTATCAGGGGATGTTCATTATCTATCTAGCTATATCTATCTTTAGAAGTGCTATCTATCTATCTATTCATCTATCTATCTATCAGGGGATGTTCATTATCTATCTATATATATCTTTGGAAGTTGCTATCTATCTATCTACCTATCTATCTATCAGGGGATGTTCATTATCTAACTATCTATATCTGTCTTTAGAAGTTGCTATCTATCTATCTACCTATCTATCTATCAGGGGATGTTCATTATCTATCTAGCTATATCTATCTTTAGAAGTTGCTATCTATCTATCTATTCATCTATCTATCTATCAGGGGATGTTCATTATCTATCTATATATATCTTTGGAAGTTGCTATCTATCTATCTATCTATCTATCTATCAGGGGATGTTCATTATCTAACTATCTATATCTATCTTTAGAAATTGTTATCTATCTATCTATCTATCAGGGGATGTTCATTATCTATCTATTTATATCTATGTTTAGAAGTTGCTATCTATCTATCAATATATCTATCAGGGGATGTTCATTATCTATCTATATCTATCTTTAGAAGTTGCTATCTATCAATCTATCCATCTATCTGGGGATGTTCATTATCTATCTATATCTGTCTTTAGAAGTAGCTATCTATCTATCTATCTTTGCTTGTCCATTAGTCAGGTTCTTTTTACCATGAGACTCTAACAGACTACACCATCATTTTTTCTCACCCAAAACCATCAACTGGGTAGTCGCTTTTTTGGGTGAGTGGAGGTTCTTTTTTTAGCGAGAAGGGAGGGATTTCTTTTCATTTTATTTTATTCATTCTGCCAATGATAGATGATTCAATCTTCATGATACCATTTCCTTTTTCACCCCCCACCCCACAAAAAACCCCAAAGGAATCATTTCAGCCACAAACATCTACTTCCTGCAACGAATAGGCTGCCATTTTCTTAGCTTATATTCTAAGTTATGCTGATTAGTAGATTCTTTTCAACCTTTACACCCCCAAAAATTTATTCTTTTTAGATATTTTTCTTTATCATTTTGTTTCACAGCCACAATATATATATATATATATATATATATATATATATATATATATATATATAAAAGGAATGTTGGGGTACATATAATTAAGAAATGTAAGAAAAATTAGCCATAATAAGCCCCAACCCCTTTTTATCATATGGGTGCTAGAAGGCAGTGACTGAGGGTCTTCATGTCCTGGGAATGACGTTAAACTCTATCTGATGGTGAGGTTCCAGTTCTGGAGGTTTGGGAAATGTGGAGCACCCCCTTCATCACCATTGCTCCCTGGTTCACTCTGACCCGGAGTGGTAGTACCTGTTAGGGTCTCATCTATGGGTTGAATAGAAAAACATGAGTTTATAAACAAAATTGTATTATGCATTAAGAATGAATTTATTTCACAACTTTGTCGGCATTAAATGACCCACTGAGGTTGATATGCCGTAAAACAAGACAAAACAAACCAAACCAAACAAAAATCCTGGTAAATTTTGTGATTCACATTAAAAAATTGACCAATCAAAATCCAGTGCACTCCCATTGTTTGTATTAAGTGTTACTAATTCTTTCACATTTTTCATGAGTTCTTTTCGTGATGATAATATAAAAAAAATTATTAGAATGATTGAAAATAAAAGGAAAAAATTACAAAATAATCCATATTCAATGAAAAGATTCTGCACAAATATACCTATTTCATATATATATATATATATATATATATATATATATAGGGTCATCCACGGACACATGTTTCGACTTATCAAGTCTCTTCAGTGTGGCTAGATATTTTGTAAGCTACCTACAGCCGGAATTATTCCATTTATCACAAAAGATTTATTCACACACGCACAACCACACATTCATAAACACATAAAAAATGCACAATGCTTTTTTCGATACACACACTTACACACTCTAATACTCACACCGCAATAAAAAAAAAACAAAGAATATTTGACATCATATTTCAAACTTCAAATTTTAAACAAACTGATAAACAAGGACTATTACTCGCTTTTCTCGTTATTCTGTGATAAAAATTTTTTTTATCACCTTCCATATCCCAACAAAGGCCCTAAAGATGATCTAAATAATAGATCGAAACACTGCAGCATCGGCCAATAAACTTACCACTCAACTCATTTAAACCTGTGTTTTTTCAATTTTTCTTAATATACTACATACCGTCAGATTCACTTCTTTTTCTTCACACACACACACACATATATATATATATATATATATATATATATATATGTTGATCTGTGTGAATATGTAGTGACCCAATTTGACTTATTTTTGCTGTGTTTTATAATGACTTAAATAATAGTTTATGTAATTTCCCAGTTCTTAATGAACATGTGTGAAGAGACAATTTTTCTTGGAGTTACTCAATCAGCAGTGAGGGATGCTTGTTTAGTGCAATGGTTATCATTATAGGAAAGGAAATCAGCAAATCAAATTCAAATCCTAGAAAAGGCTGGTTGCAATTCACTTCACACTAATTCTCTTGGGAAAAGCATCTTCCCACCCCAGCTCAAGGTAAATAGTAGGGCAGACTGAGTTCTTTAGCCTTGGTTCGGTAACCAGTCTAGGAGAAGGAAAACAGATTTTAAACCAGTCATACTCCATTTTAAAATTGACCTTGAGCTACATCCTCCTCATGATGGAGGGGTTGGGTAAATACAAAGTCAGCAGTGATAATACATACTATGTGATTTTTGTTTGTTTGTTTGTTTTTGTTTTATGGCATATCAACTTCAGTGGGTCATTTAATGCCGACAAAGTTTTGAAAAAATTTCAGTTTTAATGGATACTCATTTTATTTTATAAACACATTTTTCTATTTAACCCATAGATGGGACCCTAACAGGTACTACCACTCCGGATCAGAGTGGACCTGAGAGCAATGGTGATGAAGGGGTGTTACACATTCCTCAAACCTCCAGAACTGGAACCTCACCATCAATTAGAGTTTGACATGAAGATCCTCAGCCACCGTCTTCCAGCACCCATATGATAAAAAGGGTTGGGTGTTGGCATAAAAGCAACAGGGGCGGGACAATCATATAGGTGCTAGGGCTTCACGTGACCAGCCAATTGATTGGGGGGGGGAATTCTTCGACCGCCCATCTAGCCTAAGTAGATGTCATGGACTGCTCACCCACCAGGATTCCGTCCTTAAGTATCACAAGTCACCACACACGGTCAACAGGTGGCCCCATTAAGGGGATCTTACCCCTCTGCAGAGGTGCAGTTGGTGTATTCTAAAGCCGCAGCTGACAGGGCTGTGATTTTTATATTTACTGCTAGGACACTTCAGTTCGAGTATTCTTCTGATGATGGGATTTTTCATCCCGAAATATTAAGAATAAAGTGACAGGTTAACAAACAATATCATAGTTACCTTCTTTTTTCTTTATACTTGCATTGTGACAGCCTTCAAAACCAACCAACAAACCAATATAAACACAATGCTCCAAGCAAATTACAAAACCCTTATATATATATATATATATTATTATAATGGAGATTGTGTGTTTTTCTGTCTGTGACCGAAACTATATTACTACTCAAGTCACAATTCCCTTAATTGTTTACGTCAAATTCTCCATGATTTCATTCTTTTAAACCTTCAGTTATTAATAAAAATTGTTTTACATTATTAATACTGTTGACCATATCTACGTACTAATAACATGCAATTGTATTTATATATAAAACAAAATAGCGGTTTACAGTTTGAACGAGAAGGCTAATTTGCATATTGATATTTAAAATTTTATTTTAATAAATATGTGCTTGGTATTATTGATTTCTAATTGTTTGGTTTTATCTTAAGAAATATAAACAAAAATCTCGTGGATAAATCTTAAAAGAAATTTATTTACAAGAAGAAATAACTGTAATATTATCCTTTACTTCCTATTTTAACTAAATAGTTAAATTAGGAAAATTTACCAATGAAAGAGGGGAGTAATGGAAAATGATGGAATAGTTAGTTTCAAAGTTGTTCTATTTTTCAATTATACCCCCTCTGTTGCAGATCTTTTTATCTGCATTCTTAGTCAGTTTCATTAGCCTTTCTAATTTAATATGATATTTTATTATATCAAAACTTAAATACTTGCACCCTATGGAGGGTGCATATATTTGCTAGTATATATACTATTATACTAAAGCTGAGTTTATCAACCTTCGCCAGCTAAAGTTTACTTGTAGGGTTTTTAAGCAAAATGTCATATTGTCCAAACACTATCAAACACATCACATATACTTGAAAGGTAGATGAAGCAGCATTTTATGTAATTATTTTCCTTAGATCAACTAAAGTATCGTTTTCTCACCAACTTATAATTTCCAGGCTTGAGTGCAGTCCCCTGATGGATTGAGCATCTTCCCATTTAGTCAGGGAAAATGCCTCTTATGGAACGTCACACATGTGAATATTTTTAGCTCTGTCCCATCTACTGACGCCAGCCACAACTCCATGCTCTGCTGCCAACAAATTTGAGGAGGCCAAGTGTTTGAAATATACAGATCTCACAGACTGCTACATCCTCAAACTGATGACTTTCAAGACCATTGGCGTCTATGATGACGCCCTAGCTGACAATCTTACTCACAAAATTGGATGTTGTATCGCTCATGTCACTTTTGATGGCTTTTCTGCACCAATGACTGTCAATCAATAAGGCAATGCAGCTGACATCACAAAGAAGATCTAAAAAAAATTAAAAGGTTACAAATTTAAATGTAAAGATGCAACAAATTAGTTGGTTGGTTGGTTGGTTGGTTGGTTGGTTGGTTGTTGGGTGGTTGGTTGGTTGGTTGGTTGGTTGGTTGGGTGGGTGGGTGGTTGGTTGATTGATTGGTTGGGTGGGTGGTTGGTTGGTTGGTTTCTACAGCATGTCAAACCTTGTTGGGTTATTTTATGCTGCAGATGTTTTTGTTTTATCTATTCTTATTGTGTTTTCAGATTTTTTAAAAACTCATTTTTTAAGCACATTTTTAAAAAACTCATTTTTGGATCTATTTAACCCAGTGGTTTTCGACAGGGGTCCATGTGGACCCCTGGTGACCATTTAACATTTTTGGGACCCAGGCAAGCAAAGTATATTTAACTATAAAAATTCAATGGGATTTTAAACATTGAATGGCTATGGTAGGGTCCACCAGAGTAAAATAGGATTTAAAGGGGGCCATAGGTAAAAAAAAAGGTTGAGAACCATTGATTTAACCTATAGATTGGACCCTAAAAGGTACTACTTGATCAGAGTGGACCTAGGAGTAATAGCAATGAAGTGGTACACACACTCCAAAGCTCCAGAATTGGAACCTCACCACTGGATACAGTTTGATGTCATACCCAGGACCCTCAGACACTGCCTGCTAGCACATATATGATAAAAAAGGATTGGGGGTTTTCCATAAAAGCAATTAAGGAATAGTTGGTATAAATATATAGGTGCTAGGATTTTACATGTCAAGCCAAATGATTGGATAAGGCCACTCCGACTGCCCATTTAGCCTAAGTAAGGGTCAAAGTAGAGTGCTGTAAGTCATGGATTGCTCAGCCACCAGGATTCTGTCCTTAAGCTTTACAGGCCACCACCCATGGCTAAAAGGTAGCTCTATTAAAGGGAGGTCTTACCCCTCTACTGAGGTGCAGTGGGCTTATCCTACAGACCCAGCCAACAGAGTAAAGATGCAACAAAAGAAATCTGTGAAAATTATTTGTATTTTATCTTCATAATAAATTCTTTAATAAACTCATACAAGTTAAAATAAAAATAGAAGAAAATAGAAAGTTTATAATTTATTGTCAAAAATTTATTGAACAGAATATTACTTTCTATTATGTTTATATAAAGACTTGTGGGGTGTTGTTTCCACATCTTGTTCAGGATCACATGCAATATTCTTGTGCAGCTCCCAACTAGTTTATTCTCTAGTCGCTTAATTAGGGTCCAGGTGGTGCAGCCGTACAGCAGTACTGACATGACAATGGCTGGAAGAATTGTCTCTTTAACTTGTTTGTGAGGACACTGCTGGATAAACAAGGACGAACTCATAAGTGACGTCCTCCTGTAGAAGCCAGTACATGGGCACTCAGTGTAGGCCGACCAGCAAAGACGTACATTGTCCAGCTCTGTGCGGATACACGATGCTGCATAGAGGACCTCTGAGAATGATGAGTGATAGGGACGGATGGAGAGAGATTGTTATGGATATCCGTGCTAACAGCGTGACATGATGATGATGATATAAAGACTTATCCCATAACCTGGTTTGGAACTGAGGAAGCTATTCATATAGCCCATCCCTCTCCAGGTCTACAACCATGTTATCCAATGACCTTGGTTGTGGTCATTATACATCAATTATAAAAGGGGATAAATTTTTGGGCAGGAGGAGTTATAAAACTAGTATTTGATGAAGCAAGTGGTAGGCATTTGTTAATGAAATATTAGTATTGTCCTCCAGAGGCTATTTCAGTTTTGTGATTTTTTTTTGCAACATTTAAGAGCCCTTAGAAGCAAAGAAAGGCAATGTTTTATGACACAATACTATATCAAGTATATGTCTTCCTTCAAGCCTGTACACCAATTGGGAAGCTTCTGTTGTTAACTGCGCTTTCTGCACTTTGAAAATCTGATGGCAAATCTAGCAACTCCAAATTTGTGCTATTCATTGAGGGTGTCAGATGTTAATTTTTTTAAAGTTATACCATAAATTCAGGTTTACAAATTCATTAGGGCCTCATCTATATGGGAACTTTAAAGTTATAATTTTTAAAAGAAAAAAAAAAAAGGTTTTCATGGCCATTTTAACTCTTTGCCATATTTAAACAGCACTCAGCAGCTCTCCATGCAAAGTACAGAAACTGATGGTTAGTTCATTATAATTGAGCAGAAGGACTCTGATTACAATTATAATAGGACTTTATTTGAATAGAATGAGTCCTGAGGTAAATAAATACTGAATGCGGAAATATCCCATCATACAGGTAAAAAATACCAAGAAAATTAATTTGGTACAGCCGTGGGCGGAAATTTGGTAGGCAAAGTCAAATTATTCTACACTACTTGCCAAATAACAGATTCTACCATTTAACAGAAAATAATTAAAAGAAACACAATGAGGATTAAGGATAGGGAAAAAGGTTTACTA
Source organism: Doryteuthis pealeii (assembly GCA_023376005.1). NCBI lineage: Eukaryota > Metazoa > Mollusca > Cephalopoda > Myopsida > Loliginidae > Doryteuthis > Doryteuthis pealeii. The sequence goes on along the minus strand of CM042146.1, from coordinate 80,803,049 downwards.
AGCAAAGATACAAGGTGAACAGAGTAATTAGCAATGGTTAGGTTAAATTTACACGTCCCATTGTTTCTCGCTTCTGAAGTTTCATCAAACATTATTTATAGGAAAACAGATAATTCCATTCTCATTATTCTGGTAAAAAATAAAGTTGTTGGGGTGGCCTAAAGTCAGTATCAGCCAGACAGCGAGGGAGTCTATCCATTTTTCATTAGCGCTAGATCAAGGAGATAGTTTTGGTGTCTGAGGCAGGGTGCCACACTTTACCGCACAGATTCCTATGCTATTCATATGTTGAGTAGGCGAGAACCGGTATCGAACCCGGTGTTACATAATTATTAGATTCTTAATATTTATGTACAGTAGTGTAGAAATCAAAATGGCTGTTACAAGTTGCAGCCCACGGCCTTGAAGGATGAGTGACAAGGCTTGACCTCATCCTGATCCTTTCCGGTGGATACCGTGAGAATCGGTGGAGGAGACCCTCTTAGATTAGAAATTTTTAGTCAGTCGGCAAGAAACCACGACTGTGGTGAGTCTTATTATACACGCTCCGACTCGATCTGCGCAGGTAGTCTGGTGGGGATTTCGAAATAAAAAGTGATCTAAGTAAATCGAAATCTTGTGTTATTATCTAAAAACTACCAATGACACAGGGCTTCTGATAAAGACCAGACACGAAGTCCCCAAGATGAAGTCCAGACGCTAGAAGAGATGTTAGAAGAGACTGACCTAGAAGAAGACGTAAGATAGAAAGGAAGCCAGAAGAAGAATAGAATAGAAGTAAGTAAAAAAGTAAAGTCGTTGGGGTGGCCTAAAGTCAGTATCAGCCAGACAGCGAGGGAGTCTATCCATTTTTCATTAGCTCTAGATCAAGGAGATAGTTTTGGTGTTTGAGGCAGGGTACCACATTTTCCATCAGCTCTTCATTTTACCGCACAGATTCCTGTGCTATTCATATGCTGAGTTGGCGAGAGCCGGTATTGAACCCAGAACCTTGTGGTTCCTAGTTGGATGCTCTACCAACTGAGCTAAACCGGCCCTACTACATGACAATAAGTCAAATATCATTAGCATTAAATAAATTTTGGTGTTCATTAATGGAATTCCATAGGAAGTTCTTTGGATTTTCATAGATTTCTTCTCCAATTTCAGAATTGATTCTTCTATAACATTCAATTCCAAATGCTCCTTTGCATCATATAACATTTTTTCCTCAGTTCATATCAGATTATTTTTCCCAAAAAGGATGAAAGTAAAATGAAAGTTAACAGCAGCAACTCCTTGAATACTCGAAGGAAAGCAGCCTCAGCTTCCTACTTTCAGTTCTATTATCTTCAGAACTTTCAGAAGGTAAAAAAAAAAAAGCATTTCCTTTTTGCCATTGGAAAGAACCATGAACTCTTAAAAGCATCAAGAATTTTTCTTTAGATGAACTAGAAAACCAACACTGGATTTGGCAACCATTCTTTGCCAATGGCAGAATCATTGCTACAGAATCTATGAATCATTTCCATGTCTTTTATGGATTCCAGTAGAGTTATATTATGGCCAGACAGAGCATTGGAAAATGCCAATTCAATTTTAATAGATATCTTGTAGCAGAATGCACCTTCTTGGAAAACCTATATAATATACAAGTTATTTTTATTGCTTATGTTGTTGCAATTATTCTCTCTTCAAATGGTGGGAAAAAATAGACACCTTGATGGTGTGAAAAAAGAAAGAGAGTAAGAGCACTGAATACAAACAGCCAATGAAGTTTGCACTGACTGGTGGCCATTTTGGATAAGAAATTGGCAAAGGTCTAATTGGCCCATTTCAGGATTTGAAAGAGAGGCTGAGATTGGTGGGAATTGGGCACAATGGATATCAGCATCCTTGAAGGAATTGAGATTTTAAGCATTCATTTGTGAATAGAAAGGAAAAAAAAGAAGAAGAAGAAGAAGAGAGAGAGAGAGAGAGAGAGAGAGAGAGAGAGAGAGAGAGAGAGAGAGAGAGAGAGAGAGAAACAGAGAGAAAAGCAGGGAAGTCAGAAGAGAGAAAGTTCTAAAATGAGAAAAAGAGAAGAAATATATATCAAATTTATCTGTAAGGGAAAACGTTTTATTGATGACCTTAAAAGCTCAGAGGCCAAAAGGTATGATTTTCCTTTTCTTATGGATTTCAATGACACAAAGTGAGACCTTGAATGAATGAAATATTCTACTGAAAACTCCTTGGTGTTTGCTAAAGGAAAACCTGCAAAGAATGTGGATATTATTGCAAATGTATAAACTTTTTTTTTAAAAGAACACTTAACTCTTTGAACTTGTAAACCTGATAATCATTATTTTACTCTTCATTGTAAGCCAGATATTTCAGACAGCAGGAGATCACGTCAGATTTTAATAATAGATGGCTTAATATACAAAAGTAATCCCAAAAATAAGGTCTCTAAAGAGCTGGGGACACAGGGAAACTGTTTGTGCAGATATTGACAACACTGTTGTGTTTGTTGGGTATGCACCTCTGCCTGCCTCTGCACGCACCTTGCTGTTACACTCAGTCACTGTTTGGCAGTAGTTTCTGATGGAGCTCTCTTTTAACACTACCACCAAGTATGAAATTTGCATAGTTATTTATTTTTAGAATGCAAAAGGCATTAAACCAATTCAAATTAATGGAACAAATTCTAATTCCAATTAATGGAACTGTATGACGAGACATGATTGGATATCAAAAATGCCAAAAAGTGGTGTAGGAAGTTGGTATGGCATGAGGGACCATATGACCTTTAGGCACCCCTTTTTGATCTCGATTAAGAAAGGACATGTTTTTCATTTAGACCGTCAATATCTGGTTGTTTTAACAGACGATTTTTAGATTTAAAAAAAATTATAAAACTAACCCCTAACCCCTAACAAACAATCAGATATTGACGGTGTAAATGAAAAACAATCTTAATCAAGATCAAAAAGGGGTGCCTAAAGGTAATATGGTCCAGCATGGGTATACAAAAAATGCCACAAAAATTCATTGACCAAAATGGCAATTATATAAAAAATAGATACATGTTCAGAGTTTAAAATGATGTAAACATTATTGACAATAAACAATAAAGCTTTCTTAGATATTTATTTAGAGTTTATCTTTGGGATTACCCTTGTACTAACTATTCACAGTCTTTCTTTTAATGAAATTATGGGGTAGCTTGAAACAAAGTTATCCTGAAGTAAAGTTTGAATGTTTTGTGTTTGATTTTTTTAGAGGGAAATTTTGTGAGGTCAGGTACAGAGTAGCCAAGGTTCAAAGGGCAAAGGTTTCAAAGGGTTAAAACTTTAATCTCTTGGCTTAAAGTTTAAAGTCTTGTTGAAAAACAATAGTTATTCAAATATTGATTCCTCATACAGTATAAATATCAGAACAATTCCATGTAATTCACTATCGAGATAAGAGTAACTTTTTAATGCTGGGAGTAAAGAAATATGGCCGATGAAGAAATTGTTGCAAGTTGAAGATGTAGTTATTTAATTTAAGCCACAATGCTTAAACTCTCCATACAGAATCTAACATGGAAGACAGTTTTTCAACATCCTTGATATATCTGATGACGAACAAAACAACATAGTTGACAATTCAAAGTCATTAATCTACTAGGGTTAGTTTAATCTAAATAAAGCTAACTAGTACAAAATAAAAAAACACCCTCCGGGCGATGTAAAAATAGATTTGTGATACATATTGCCTGAGGGGTGGGAGTAAAATATTCAATGCCAGCGAGTTTGTACCCTAAGTAAGTAAAATCGTCAAATTCATTAAAGGATTAAAAAATAAAACAATTTGAAATGTAAACTTTAAATATGTATTAAAATAAAACAAACTATATATAGATATATAATGCCATTCATGTATTTATCAAAACTTGTTTTAAAAATCAATGAGGACTGTCTAATGTTGCATGTTCAAATTTTGAGTGTATTTATTCTATGTTATGACGATTTTGGGTAATGTGATGTAAGCAGTGACGTAATTTTTGTTACAGACAAAAACCGGAGGCGAATCTCCATTATTAATAGATATATTACAAACAGGATGAAAACATGTAAAAAATATATATTAGTTATCTTCCCTTAGTTACCAGTGGCTTTCCTGTCAAAGTTGTCACAGTTATGTGTCTTAACCAATAGTAACTGAGCCTCATTTTTAAGTGCCAATTCTGGTTGAGGTACAGTAGGGAAGAAAAAGGACATGCTGCTCAGATATGCTGTTGGTCTGCATTTTTATTATCAGCGACTATCAAAAGTGTTTTCGTTTTTTCTTTTCTTTTCGTCACCGCAGCTAAATAATGGACCATTTCGTTTTTATTATATTATCCTGTCGGAGGGTGCATATTCATTCTAGTAACTCAGTTGCCAGATCGGAAAAGCTGCCTCAACTTTTGGGAAGTTCACAGCGAGAGTGTGGGACAACAGCAAGCTCACTATCCGTACAAAGGTACAAGTGTATAGGGCATGTGTTATCAGCACCCTCATGTATGGAAGTGAACCATGGACCTTGTACTCCCACCAAGAGTGGCGGCTAAATAACTTCTACCTTCGCTGCCTTAGACGTATACTGGACATTACCTGGAGGGACATGATCACTGACACAGCAGTTCTAGAGAGAGCTCAACTTCTCAGCTTGTGTTCTCCACTGAGGCAACGTCGTCTCCGATGGCTGGGTCATGTCCGTCAGATGGATGATAGACAAATCCCGAAGGACATCCTCTATGCAGAGCTTTCGTCTGGTAAGAGACAGATTGGTCGCCCCCCAGGGAGAGCAGGCAGTTTGGCTTTGATTCCTGACAGAAGAATGGACAAACAAAAAGCACAAGAAAATAACTAATGTCTCAGTTCCTTACTGATATGCTCACCAAGATAGTTGAATCACATCGCAGATTGTAAAAGATAAAGTTCGTAAAAAAAAGGGTCCATGATGGACGATTTCAAAATAAGTGTTAATGAGAAGCTTAATTGCCTCTTCAAGATCCTGTACCGTTGTGCAATGTAGATACTGAGAAAGACCGCCAGAATGACAAATATGGCCAAAAAGACCCCAAGAACGATCAGTAAAGTATCACTCTGGCTTAAACCGCTACCCGATGAAGGTCCAGCCACGACTAAGGCCGGAAAGTTGACCGTAACGTTAACCAGAGTCCGATGAGGTGGTTTCCCTCCATCGTCCACCATGATCATTAATTGGTATGAACTTTTGGTCAATTTGCTCGGATCTGTGATGATCTTAATTTCTCCTTTTTCAGTAACATTGAAATATCTGTAAAAGAAAGAAAGAAAGAGAACATAAGAAACAGGAATAAGGATACAGAATAGCAATGTTACATACTCATACACATATACCCATGTTGGGTACATACACAAGTGTTCTTTTACTGGAGAGAGTGGAGAGATAGACACAGGTAGACAGAGGGATGCATAACTTACTTCTTTGGCCATTTGGTGATCTCTAGTCGTTTCTATTCTTCCCCTCCATGTTGAATTCTATTTCTAGATTCCTGTTGGCTGTTCGTCTTTGATGCATTCCTTCTTCCTGGTCAGTCTTTTTGCCAAGACATTCATCAAACAAGAACACCATCTTATTTCTTTAAACTTTTATTTACTTAACTAAAATTCTTCTTCTAACTAACACAACGCACGTGTGCATAATGAGCCCATGCTTCTCATCGGACGTCCAAGCAGGTACTGAGAGTTAACTTGGTCCCACGTGACTTCACATACTTCGCGGGCTTTCTGTAATATTCCATGGAAAGTCCCGCCCGTGATATGAAAAGGTGCCATCCCTTCAGAAATACAGGGGGTTGACAATAATCTATGCAACCGCATAGATTATGCAACAAAAGGACCCTTTGGGTATTGGATGGTTTCACTTCATACCCTAATAGAAGAATTGGACAAAAACAGATGGCATACTATAAAAAATATATCTAATGTTGGTAGGTTATCTCCCTTGGTCAACGTTCCCCTTTTCAAACCAACCAATCACAAGCTCATAAATTTTGGCGGGACCAATTGAAGGTAGAAATCTTCCTCTTTTTTTACCAGCATCTCTTGGGGTGGTACTTAAAAAGCGTTGATCCCTATAATTCAGCAAATAGTAGCAGAGATAGAGAAGGGCTGTTGTAAGTATGATAACTTAACATAAACATTGCCAAGGACTCAGTTAAGTGGACTTGTATTCATTATATTTATATAATTGACATCTCCTGCAGACAATACTATTGCAACAACAATTATTATAAATGTATTTTCTTCTATATATAAATGTATTAATAAAGTCTTATTTGAAACCCCCAGTTGTATTTGTGTATTTCCTGTTTCTAACTCTTGTTAATTCGCAGCTTAAATCAGTACGACACAGTCAAAGGATACCATAGAAAAAGTAAAGTAGGTGGAGGGAGGGAGTCTATCCCCTTTTCACTAGTGCTAGATCAAGGAGATTGTTTTTGTGTCTGAGGTGGAACACCACAACTACCATCAGCTTCCCAACTTTAACGCACAGATTCAAGTTGTTCTACTCATGCACTTAGTTGGCGATGGCCAGTAGTGTCTTTGCTTTTTAGTAATTAAGGAAGACTAACTGAACTCTTTTAATTAGTGTTATGTTTTTAGATACAAATATACACAGAGCACTGAAGGAAAATGTGTTGGAAATTAACAAGGTTTTATTTAAAGCAGAGTAGAGAAATGCTTCAACCAAAAACAGTGACTTAAGAGTTCAATTTGTGTTCAACCAGTTATCTTGTGTGGACAAACACAGAAGGCAAAAGAAGTTAATGAGTGATTCAGCTTCTTACTGACATGCTTAACAAGATAACTGACTTTCTAGAATCTTAACCATCACATAAAACTGTTTTAGCAAAACATTCTATTACTACAAGGGTGAGTCAAAAAGTAATGCCATTTTCTTTATTTCTTGTAAAGTTTTTTTTTTATAAAACTAAGGCCTACATTGAGACTCTAATGAGGCTCAGAGCCAGAATCCGACGAGTAAGACCCAACTTGCCAATCGACAATGTCCTCCTTCTGCATGACAATACTCGACCACACACAAGCATCAGGACAAAGGAGAAAATAGCCTCATTCAGGTGGACAACTTTACTGCATCCTCCATACTCACCAGATTTAGGGCCTTCAGACTATCATCTCTTTGGAGGTGGAACATTGCTATTGAGAGAAACGGTGACTATGTGGAGAAGTAGGGATGTGATCCACAGAGGACCAGCTTCATTTTGATGTATGATACATGTTCCTGTGTTGGTAATTTCTCTCGTGTAAAATAAATGCTTTTAGATCTAAATAAAATACTGGTGTTTTTCAATTCTGTTTCATACGCAGCATATATGTGGATGTTGTATACCCTTCTACTTTACTTCTTTTTACTTCTATTCTTCTTCTGTTCTTCTGACATCCTAAGTTCTTCTAGGTCTCTTCTAACATCTCTCCTTCGTCTGGAATCTTCTAAGGTCTGGATTTTCTTGGGGACTTCGGGTCTGGTCTTCTATTGGGGATTTCTCTTTATCAGAAGCCCTGTGTCATTGTTAGTTTTTAGAGGTAATAACACAAAACTCCGATTTGCTTTGATCTTACTTTATTTTTAAATCCCCAACCAGACATCTGCACAGATTAAGACAGGAGCGCATGTAACACGACTTACCCTTCCGTCGAGCTCGGCTGCTAGTCTCTAACTCACTGAAACTTACTTACTATCTAAACCGGAAGAGAGGGTCCTCTCTACCGATTCTCATGGTATCCACCGGAAGGAAGGATCAGGACAGGTCAAGCCTTGTCATTCAAATCCTTCAAGGCTGCAGCTTATAACGGCCATTTTGATTTCTACACTATTGCACATAAATATTAGGTATCTAATAATTATGTAACATGGACATCGTTGAATATTCCTATAAATAATGCTGATTGTGACTGCAACTTTAAAGAAAATTGCTGCTTCTAAACTGTCAAATATGATAAACAAGACAAAAGTGTTGCCAAGCCTTTGCAGAAACCCCTACCAAAATTGGCATGAATTGATAATCAAATTGGCTTGGGATCCAGTAAAATGTCAGCAGCATTAAAACTTTATTTTCTGTTTCCATGGAAACAAGTTGAAATGAATGAAAAACAGGTTGTTAAAAATTAATAGGAACTTTGATGACATTTTGAATAATCAAGTTTTCTTTATTACTCTTTCACACACACACACACACGCATATATATATATTTTTTCAGGCACGTGCTATTGAATAACATGGAAAACTTTCTTCATTTTTTGGATCTTTTTTTTTTCCAGTCGTCTTGCGATCTTTTTGCATCTATGTTTATATATGAATGGATCAATCTTTCCCTCTCCATATTTATTCATATATATATATATATATATATATATGAATTGATGTGTTTCAATTAGTAAATAGATAAATGAAAAAATAAATAAATAAATAATAATTGTCACTTCCCTTATATGCTATAAAACAATAAATAAATCGCTACTTCTTGGAGCAGCGAAAAAATCATATATATATATATATATATATATATATGATGAATGCTGAGTAGTCAGGAGAATGGACGTGTTTTTAATTTTAAAAAAATAAAAATAATTAATCGTAAAAAATTCCTTTACTAAAAATCTTTTGAATTCCAACTGTCACATTTCTTAATACCTATCCCCTTCCGTTTAAATTGTTTTGTCTTGTTGCCAACATCTCAAAAATCCGCTACATTTGGATGACAAAAGGTATACATAGAGACATGACCGACATATATATGGCGTGAATGCCCACATTGGTGAATATTGTAACGACTTTCGTTCTTTTTTGCAGTATTAAGGTTTTTTGTTTTGTAAACTGATTTGACATTCCTCTCCGACCCAAACAACTATGGAGTGAATGAGCTCTGATGATGATTTTTGTAAAATCGAAATATTGATCAGTATCAGCTATGATTATATTATAAATTGTTTTCTTCTTTAACAGCATTGTGTGATGTTTTCATTCCACCTTTTCATACTCATATATATATATATATATATATAGGGCAAGTTCAGCTGTCGGTAGAGTGTTTGGCTAGGAATCACAAGGTTCTTGGTTGGATACCAGTCCTCGCCAACTCAGCGTATGAGTAGCACAGGGATATGTGCGGTAAAGTGAGGAGCTGATGGTAGATGTGGTGCTCCACCTCAGATGCTAAAATAATCTCCTTGGTCAGGAGCTAGTAAAAAGGGGATAGACTCACTCGCTGTATGGCTGATACCAACATTAGGCTGACCCAACGACTTTACTTATATATATATATCTATATATGAATAAATATGGAGAGGGAAAGAGTGACCCATTCATATATATATACATAGGTGCATATATATTTATAGACTATTTACTGTTTCTTTCTCAATAATCTAATGACCCATCATGTTTGTGATAGGATTCTTTAATAAACACACACACACACACACATATATATATATATATATATATATATATATATATATATATATACATATATATAGGTCTAATCATATATGTCTATAACCTTGCTGATGAGACCTAATAGGTCGAAATGTACATACAGGGATTGACATTTTCTCGATTTGTTTAGCCTTACATTTGAACATATATGCCCACCTAAATTCATTAATAATTTACTAATTAATTTTCAAAATTAGGTATGACTTCAATGAAGCACATATCCTCCAAATATATATATATGTATATATATATATATATATATATATATATATATATATATGAATAAATATGGAGAGGAAAAGAGTGATCCATTCATATATACACATATGTGCATATATATTTATTGACTATAAAATTCTTTGGATGTACAATATATCTCAATTGATGCAAATATACGTCACCATAAAATAGAAGAAACTCTATCATAAGATTTGATGTAATTTTGTTGAAAGAGGAAAAGATTTTATTGGCTGTGTTTTTGCACGATGCTTAGATGGAATAAATGTCAGCATTTTTCTTTTGTCATTTCATCAGATTTTTACTTCCTGCCATATCTCTAAATCGATAAATAGTCAAGAGAAAAAAAAAGAAATTTTGCATTCAATGTTATGGAAATAAAATACAAAACTGTATGTAGATGACAATACTATATATGGTTATTTCCTAGTTGAGCAACATGAGTGACCCAGAAAAAACAGAACCCAAATTATTTATCTATTTTCCCATTAAACTAACCCTAAACCCCAACCCTAACCCCTAGATCCCCATAGTTAAAATTAACAGTTTTATTACAAAATTTGTGGGTTCTGTTTTTTCCTAAACCCTAACCCTAACCCTTGTTGGACTTAAACTTAAAAAAAAATAAAACAGTAACAGTTTTATTATATAATTTGTGGGTTCTGTTTTTTCTGGGTCACCCTGTAATATTATATTACTCAACTAGGGGGAAGTTAGGGTTAGGATTTAGGGTTAAGGGTTAGGGTTAGGGTTTAGGGTTAGTTTAATGGGAGAATAAATAATTTGTTTTTTCTGGGTCACCCTGTAATATCATGTTACTGAACTAGGAAATAACCCTATATATATATATATATATATATATATATATATGAGAAGTAAACAAACAAACAATGTGTTTTGATATGGCTTTTTTAGCCGACAATTTTTGGGAGAATATGTGCTTAATTGAAGTCGTACCTAATTTTGAAAATTAATTAATTAATAATTAATGAATTAGGTGGGTATACCTATTCAAATGTAAGGCTAAACAAATCGAGAAAAATCAATCTCTGTATGTACATTTCAGCCTATTAGGCCTCATCAGCAGAGCTATAGACAGGAAGACTACTTTGTGTGCGATTCGAACCCTGATGAGGCCTAATAGGCTGAAGTGTACATACAGAGATTGATTTTTCTCAATTTGTTTAGCCTTACATTTGAATAGGTATGCTGCCTAATTAATCATTAATTATTAATTAATTAATTTTCAAAATTAGGTACGACTTCAATTAAGCACATATTCTCCCAAAAATTGTCGGCTAAAAAAGCCATATTAAAACACATTGTTTGTTTGTTTACTTCTCATACTGTCGTGTAATAAAGTCCCCATAAGTGGAATATAACCTACTTCAAAAACAAATGAAAAATTTGGGAAAAAAACAAGCTTGAAAGTCAGGGTTCGAATCGCACACAAAGTAGTCTTCCTGTCTATAGCTCTGCTGATGAGGCCTAATAGGCTGAAATGTACATACAGAGATTGATTTTTCTCGATTTGTTTAGCTTTACATTTGAATAGGTATACCCACCTAATTCATTAATAATTAATTAATTAATTATCAAATTAAGGTACGACTTCAATTAAGCACATATTCTCACCCCCCCCCCCCCCAATATATATATATACGAGAGGCTGAATCAAAAAGTAATGCCATTTTCTTTATTTCATGTGAAGTTTTTTTATAAAATAAGGCCTATATTGAAACCCTAATGAGGCTCAGAAGCGAATCTGATGAGTAAGACCCAACTTGCCTGATAACTTGCATGACAATTCTCGACCACACACAAGCATCAGGACAAGGGAGAAAATTGCCTCATTTGGATGGACAACTTTACCACATCCTCCATACTCACTAGATTTAGCGCCTTCAGACTATCATCTCTTCAGCCTCATGAAAGAGGGTTTGAGAGGCAAACATTATTCCAGTAGTGAAGAGGTGGGTCAAAGAACAGTCAACAGAATTTTACGGGGGATGGATACATGATCTCATTTGAAGGTGAAATATTGCTATTGAGAGAAATGGTGACTATGTGGAGAAGTAGGGATGTGATCCACAGAGGACCAGCTTCATTTTGATGTATGATACATGTTCCTGTGTAGGTAATTATACCTGTCCTACACAAAATGTCATTATTTTTTGACTCACCCTAATATATATATATATATATATATATATATATATATATATATTAACCACAGTCTATGATTAACACTCTCTCACTTGATGAGAGAGTAGTATGCCGGTATATACAGTATTATTAGGAGAGTGCTCAATAGCTGTGATAGAGCAATTATAATAATAATTATTAAATATGTATTAGTTTTGGTATATATATTTAATTATGTGGATGCTTACCTGCAATCATTTGACTGCATACTGTTACCTAATTTTAGATCACCAACACACAATCGTTTTTGTCCAAATCCTTTCAATTTCTCAAACTTTTTCTTTTCCTGCCTGATGATTGCTCTGTTTAGATGAGCATGAAACCAAATGTTCCCAGATAAGCATCCATGTAATTAAATATATATACCAAAACTAATATATATATATATATATATATATATATATATATATAGCCAGAAACTCTAAATGAAAATTCACTTAGTAGAATAGATTATACATATATTATATATATATATATATATATATATATATATATATATATACATATGTTAGATAGATAGATAATAAACATATATTTTTAGTAAATACCTATTTGTATGGAAATAAGTCTGCTAGCATTGGTTTCATGCTATCCAAACTTAAGCGAAAGATTGTTGAAAAAAAAATTATTTTTCCAAAATCCTTTGCTGCCGACGATTGCTCCACTTAAACAATTAAGTTTGGATAGCATGAAACCAATGGTAGCAAACTTGTTTCCATACAAATAGATATATACTAAAAATAAAAATGTATATTTATTATTTATTTATTAATGCTCTATCACAGATATTGACCACTCTACTAATAATACTGTACGTTGGCTTACTACTGCCTCTTCAAGTCTGATAGTACCAATCATACACATTGATATATATATCTATATATATAAAAGAAAGTTTTTGGTATGTACATGTTGACCTATAACTCAGAATAGAGGAGTCGCTCAGATTTGAAATATAATTGCATATAGATTAATACTCTTCTAACTAAGAAACACGCCAAATTTGGTTATTGTCGGCTAAAAAAGCCATATTAAAACACATTGTTTGTTTGTTTACTTCTCATACTGTCGTGTAATAAAGTCCCCATAAGTGGAATATAACCTACTTCAAAAACAAATGAAAAATTTGGGAAAAAAACAAGCTTGAAAGTCAGGGTTCGAATCGCACACAAAGTAGTCTTCCTGTCTATAGCTCTGCTGATGAGGCCTAATAGGCTGAAATGTACATACAGAGATTGATTTTTCTCGATTTGTTTAGCTTTACATTTGAATAGGTATACCCACCTAATTCATTAATAATTAATTAATTAATTATCAAATTAAGGTACGACTTCAATTAAGCACATATTCTCACCCCCCCCCCCCAATATATATATATACGAGAGGCTGAATCAAAAAGTAATGCCATTTTCTTTATTTCATGTGAAGTTTTTTTATAAAAATAAGGCCTACATTGAAACCCTAATGAGGCTCAGAAGCGAATCTGATGAGTAAGACCCAACTTGCCTGATAACTTGCATGACAATTCTCGACCACACACAAGCATCAGGACAAGGGAGAAAATTGCCTCATTTGGATGGACAACTTTACCACATCCTCCATACTCACTAGATTTAGCGCCTTCAGAATATCATCTCTTCAGCCTCATGAAAGAGGGTTTGAGAGGCAAACATTATTCCAGTAGTGAAGAGGTGGGTCAAAGAACAGTCAACAGAATTTTACGGGGGATGGATACATGATCTCATTTGAAGGTGAAATATTGCTATTGAGAGAAATGGTGACTATGTGGAGAAGTAGGGATGTGATCCACAGAGGACCAGCTTCATTTTGATGTATGATACATGTTCCTGTGTAGGTAATTATACCTGTCCTACACAAAATGTCATTATTTTTTGACTCACCCTAATATATATATATATATATATATATATATATTAACCACAGTCTATGATTAACACTCTCTCACTTGATGAGAGAGTAGTATGCCGGTATATACAGTATTATTAGGAGAGTGCTCAATAGCTGTGATAGAGCAATTATAATAATAATTATTAAATATGTATTAGTTTTGGTATATATATTTAATTATGTGGATGCTTACCTGCAATCATTTGACTGCATACTGTTACCTAATTTTAGATCACCAACACACAATCGTTTTTGTCCAAATCCTTTCAATTTCTCAAACTTTTTCTTTTCCTGCCTGATGATTGCTCTGTTTAGATGAGCATGAAACCAAATGTTCCCAGATAAGCATCCATGTAATTAAATATATATACCAAAACTAATATATATATATATATATATATATATATATATATAGCCAGAAACTCTAAATGAAAATTCACTTAGTAGAATAGATTATACATATATTATATATATATATATATATATATATATATATATATATACATATGTTAGATAGATAGATAATAAACATATATTTTTAGTAAATACCTATTTGTATGGAAATAAGTCTGCTAGCATTGGTTTCATGCTATCCAAACTTAAGCGAAAGATTGTTGAAAAAAAATTATTTTTCCAAAATCCTTTGCTGCCGACGATTGCTCCACTTAAACAATTAAGTTTGGATAGCATGAAACCAATGGTAGCAAACTTGTTTCCATACAAATAGATATATACTAAAAATAAAAATGTATATTTATTATTTATTTATTAATGCTCTATCACAGATATTGACCACTCTACTAATAATACTGTACGTTGGCTTACTACTGCCTCTTCAAGTCTGATAGTACCAATCATACACATTGATATATATATCTATATATATAAAGAAAGTTTTTGGTATGTACATGTTGACCTATAACTCAGAATAGAGGAGTCGCTCAGATTTGAAATATAATTGCATATAGATTAATACTCTTCTAACTAAGAAACACGCCAAATTTGGTTATTGTCGGCTAAAAAAGCCATATTAAAACACATTGTTTGTTTGTTTACTTCTCATACTGTCATGTAATAAAGTCCCCATAAGTGGAATATAACCTACTTCAAAAACAAATGAAAAATTTGGGAAAAAAACAAGCTTGAAAGTCAGGGTTCGAATCGCACACAAAGTAGTCTTCCTGTCTATAGCTCTGCTGATGAGGCCTAATAGGCTGAAATGTACATACAGAGATTGATTTTTCTCGATTTGTTTAGCTTTACATTTGAATAGGTATACCCACCTAATTCATTAATAATTAATTAATTAATTATCAAATTAAGGTACGACTTCAATTAAGCACATATTCTCACCCCCCCCCCAATATATATATATACGAGAGGCTGAATCAAAAAGTAATGCCATTTTCTTTATTTCATGTGAAGTTTTTTTATAAAAATAAGGCCTATATTGAAACCCTAATGAGGCTCAGAAGCGAATCTGATGAGTAAGACCCAACTTGCCTGATAACTTGCATGACAATTCTCGACCACACACAAGCATCAGGACAAGGGAGAAAATTGCCTCATTTGGATGGACAACTTTACCACATCCTCCATACTCACTAGATTTAGCGCCTTCAGACTATCATCTCTTCAGCCTCATGAAAGAGGGTTTGAGAGGCAAACATTATTCCAGTAGTGAAGAGGTGGGTCAAAGAACAGTCAACAGAATTTTACGGGGGATGGATACATGATCTCATTTGAAGGTGAAATATTGCTATTGAGAGAAATGGTGACTATGTGGAGAAGTAGGGATGTGATCCACAGAGGACCAGCTTCATTTTGATGTATGATACATGTTCCTGTGTAGGTAATTATACCTGTCCTACACAAAATGTCATTATTTTTTGACTCACCCTAATATATATATATATATATATATATATATATATATTAACCACAGTCTATGGTTAACACTCTCTCACTTGATGAGAGAGTAGTATGCCGGTATATACAGTATTATTAGGAGAGTGCTCAATAGCTGTGATAGAGCAATTATAATAATAATTATTAAATATGTATTAGTTTTGGTATATATATTTAATTATGTGGATGCTTACCTGCAATCATTTGACTGCATACTGTTACCTAATTTTAGATCACCAACACACAATCGTTTTTGTCCAAATCCTTTCAATTTCTCAAACTTTTTCTTTTCCTGCCTGATGATTGCTCTGTTTAGATGAGCATGAAACCAAATGTTCCCAGATAAGCATCCATGTAATTAAATATATATACCAAACTAATATATATATATATATATATATATATATATATATATATATATATATATAGCCAGAAACTCTAAATGAAAATTCACTTAGTAGAATAGATTATACATACATTATATATATATATATATATATATATATACATATGTTAGATAGATAGATAATACACATATATTTTTTAGTAAATACCTATTTGTATGGAAATAAGTCTGCTAGCATTGGTTTCATGCTATCCAAACTTAAGCGAAAGATTGTTGAAAAAAAAATTATTTTTCCAAAATCCTTTGCTACCGACGATTGCTCCACTTAAACAATTAAGTTTGGATAGCATGAAACCAATGGTAGCAAACTTGTTTCCATACAAATAGATATATACTAAAAATAAAAAATGTATATTTATTATTTATTTATTAATGCTCTATCACAGATATTGACCACTCTACTAATAATACTGTACGTTGGCTTACTACTGCCTCTTCAAGTCTGATAGTACCAATCATACACATTGATATATATATCTATATATATAAAAGAAAGTTTTTGGTATGTACATGTTGACCTATAACTCAGAATAGAGGAGTCACTCAGATTTGAAATATAATTGCATATAGATTAATACTCTTCTAACTAAGAAACACGCCAAATTTGGTTATTGATTTTTACTAATTAAGAGATATAATTAATTAATTAAGCCAAAATCACCCAATTTGCGGAACTGTCTGTATACCAGCACCTGCTGATAATAAAATTTTGTTTGCTGCCTGCTTTTTGTTACAGCAATTTACAGCGATACCAGCAGTGAAGTTTAATTCTAGTGAATAGATTTCACAGTCTAAGCTGTTCCGCTTGAAATTATAAAATAATCTTTCTAAATATGTAAATTGTATGTGTTTTTATCAATTAAATTATTTTTTACAGCGAGTTGAAAAAAACAAAATTGGCTTCAGAGAGCTGATAAGTATGATTTTTTTCAGATTAAATTTTAATGAAAAATCAAATTCTTTTTTCTCGCCTATTTATGGTTCAATCTTCTTTAAGATATGTATATGGTTAGAAAGAGAATAAAATATGTAATAAATAAATAAATAAATATGTAATTTGATTGAGTTTTTATCCATTGATTTGTTTTTTTACTGCGAGTTAAAAAAATGATATTTTGCTTCAGTCCGCCTAGAATTCATAGTATAATTTTTTCATACTAAATTTTAACATAAAATCAAATCTTATTTATCGCATATTTCTGTTCCTATCTTAAAAATATCTATTTGGTTAGAAAAAAAAAAATCTTTCTAAATATGTAATTAGTATGTCTTTTCATACATTGAATTATTTTTAAAGCGAATTAAATAACAAATCAAACGAAAAGATTTAAAGATAACTCAACTTCTTTTTTATTAATTTGCGTCGTTCGTCAATTGTAAACAAAGCCTTTTTTTATTTTTCATAATCGCGTTAATTTATTTATTTTAATATTAGAAATACAAATAAAATCATGATACTAATGCAGAATAGTGCTCAAGAGATAATACCATTAGATTACCTAATGCATTTCATGGAAATACCTGAAAACTCAAATTGTTATCAAATTTATAGTATAGTATACTTTACTATAATAATTTGACATTCGATTGGCTACGCTTTGAATTAATAATGTTATTTTTTGTTAAGATTATTTATCGTTTTACATAAATTTGATTACTTTATATAATTCTTTTTTTTTTTTTCAAATATTAATTTGAAGTTTAGCAAATCTCGTCATTTATATTTTATTTTAAAAATATAGTTAATCATTGAATTAAAATTTCTTATTATATCATTATGTGATGTCATTCCCTCAAATCTGACAAAAAGAAAATTCCCTGACCTCCCACCAGGCCGGATTAAATTAAGATCATTTTTACGTGGTGATTTTTATGGGTCATCCTGCGAGGATCGAACTCGCTATTCAGTAGTAATAGATCTGCAAATGATTATTGAACCATGTTTTTATCTCCTCTACATGGGTTTCGCCGCTGCTAGTATATATATATATATATATATATACATATATATATGAATGAGAAAACCAAGTATAGATTATAACAATTTTTTTACATCCTTACACGATTTGATAGAGACTTCAGAATTGATAGAATGGTTTTCTATCCCCTTATTTGTGTTTCTCTGCAAACAGATTTTTTCACTGGCAAAGACAATGAATCAAACTGGTTTTTCGTTCTCTAAGTTCTTGATGTCTGTTTGATGTTGTTTGATGTGCCTTACTGAACTGTCATAGTTTTGTGTTACATGCCACCACTAAATACATCAGGGTAAAATCATAATCATCATCATTCACCTCCTCATCATCATCATCATCAGCTGCAACAATACCCCCAATAACAATTTAACAATTACAGATGTTTTGTCCATAACTTTGAGAAAAGTTATTAATATACCAAATAGTATTTGGACAATTAATTCCTTTCTTTTTATAATCTTGATGTCATTAACTTCAATCTCTAACATGAACTCATGGATTAAATGCTGGCTGGTTGGTTGGTTGGTTGGATTTTACAGCGTGTCAACCCTTGTTGGGTTATTTTATGCCGAAGATTTTTTTTATTCATTCTTGCTGGGTATTCAATTTTTTATATTAACTCCAATTTTTTTTAACACACATTTTTAAAACTGATCTTTCATATGGGTAATTCCATGTCAAATCATCCAGGCCAAGTCACCCACCCTCTTCAATTTTTCTGAAATTTTGTCCAAGTGTGGGCTATGATAAAGTTAGCCAATTCCAAAAATTTGAGCTTAAGTTATTGATGATTTCTGATTTTTTCATAGCAAAATAAATATACCGATGTGGCACTGAGTCTACGACAACAATTTTTACTATTATTATTTCACATATATTTCACATTATTTGTACCAAAAAGATAGTTTGGTTTTTGCTCAGAACCGAAGCTACAACATTTTGCAAAAATTTGTTAAAATTTTTGAACTTCAATTTTTCTTAAATTTTGTACATGTGTGAACTATCTTAACGTTAAATCAATCCCCAAAATTTGAGCTTCCAATTCCCAAAACTGCGGACTTATGTCGATTTTTAAAATCAACATAACTCTCAAAATTTGGGTGGGGTATCGCAAAAAATAGCAACTTTGTGTAATCTATTTTTTTCTGTAAAATGAGTTATAGAGCTTCCCTACTCCTAAAAAAAGTTGGTTTCTTAGAGCATTTTAGCCTAAGGAATATAAAACTGCTGTCAAAAAGTCTTAAAGTTAACCAATTTTAAGTTATTAATGATTCTGATGTGCAAAATTTTAACTGATGTTGTAACTTTGGTTCTGAGCAAATATCAAACTATTTTTTGGTACAAATAATGTTCAATATATGTGAAATAATAATAGAAAAATAATTTTGTCATAGATTCAGTGCCACATCGGAATATTGATCTTACTATGAAAAATCAGAAATCATCAATAACTTAAAATTGGTTGAGTCTAAGACTATTTTGATAGCATTTTTGGATTTGTTGGACAGAAATACTTTTATAAACCAATTTTTATCAGTCGGAAAGCTCTAGAACTCATTTTACAGACAAAAATAGATTACAAAAAGTGGCCATTTTTCGCCAACCCCACCAAATTTGGAGAGCTAAAAATCAACATAACTCCGTCAATTTTTGGAATTGGAAGCTCAAATTTGGGGGATTGTCTAATGTTAACATAGTCCACACCTGGAAAATATTTTTTTTTAAATTGATGGGGTTGGATGACAATTTTAATTTTTTCTGGATAATTTGACATGGAGTTCCCCATCTATTAAACCATAGATTGGACCCTAACAGGTACTATCACTCTGTGAGTGGACCTGGGGGTAATAGTGATGAAGGGGTACTCTATACTCACCAGAACTCCAGAATTGGAACTTCAGCACAGGATGCAGTTTAACATCATCTCCAGGTCACTAAGACCCTCAGCCACCGCTTTCTAACACATATATGTAAAAAGTGTTGAGGTTTGCCATTAGAGCAATAGAGTCAGGACAATCATATAGGTACTAGAGCTTGATGTAACCAGCCAATTGATTAGATGGAGCCTCTCCAATTCCCTGTCTAACCTAAGTAAGGGCCAAAATGGAATGTTGCAAGTCATGGACTTTTCAGCCAAGATTCAGTTATTAAGCATCATGGGCCAACAGGTGACACAATTGGGTGATTTTACCTATCTGCAGAGGTGCAGTACATTCTACCGCCTCAGCCAACAGGATGAATTATATGCTGGATGAGAGCAGAAAACTGGATCAACCAAAACATCAAGAATTTAAAGAACACATTCAACTGTTTAGATAATAATATTTGGTAAGTTATGTTTGTCTTATTATGGTTTCATTGCATTCTTACATTTCTCTTGTGTTATGCCTTACTATTTACTTCTTAAATTATGTTTCATATCTCAGACAGCATCCATCTCTTCATTTGCTTGTGTTCTTGTTGTCTAATTGCGTTCATGTCTGTCACCGCTGTCTGCCTATTTGTTACGATTTTTGTGGCTATTATGGTGAGAACACTTTACAGTGGAGATCCCTTGTGTTCCTTTAGTGTTAGGCAGAATCCTTGGTCGTTCCTTAGTGAAGAATCTTTGGTTGTTCCTTAGTGAAGAATCCTTGGTCGTTCCTTTGTGAAGAATCCTTGGTCCCTTGGTCAAGAATCCTTGGTCGTGTGAAGAATCCTTGGTCATTCCTTAGTGAAGAATCCTTGGTTGTTCCTTAGTGAATAATACTTGGTTTTTCCTTAGTGAATAATACTTGGTTGTTCCTTAATCCTTGAAGAATCCTTGAGTCCTTAGTCATTGGTCTGTTCATCAGTATTGAATATGAGCAAATGTATGGCTTTAAAGATCAGCAATTAAATATTTAACTAACCATGTATTCGAGCATGTTGATTGGCTAGCTTTAATCCACACGCCCACACAGAGTCTATAAGTTTAAATGGTGGGCCATAGCATACCTTATATGTCAAAATAATCCAACACTGTTGTCCACCATATTTCATTTCTTACTTTACCTATTAGCAACCCCCTGAGGAATTAGTGAATCAGATCATTGCTGGAACGATCTGTTCTACTAATTAAATTTTCACTGACTAGAGCTCCTGGCTAAATTTTTAGTGTCATTTGATCATATGACTTTCTACTCCAATCAAAGCCACGGTCTCAGACAACCTCTGGGGTCATCACCCTTCAATCAAACTTAGAAGCCCTATTATGTTTTTCTTGCATACATTTTAAATCATACTACATTACCTGTCAATAATAGATATTACCAATCTATCATATAACACTTGTACAAATTGTAGCGATTTGCACTACAAGACTCTTGGGGATTTTGTTTGCTGATCTGATTTGCACCTATTACTCTTGTCATTTTCAAGAATATTTCCTCTTTTTCTTAACCCCTAAAGAGAGTAAGTAATAGATTAACACAGGATAATGATTAGGAAATCTACTTTGTCCCAGAAAAAGTCTAGTCACCTTACTAGTATCTTAGAAAACTGTATAATGGATTTTATAATACCATATAATGCGATATGTCTAATGACTGATTCTCTTGAATATAGTTTATAATAAGAAAGAGAAAGTGTTTAATTTTCTTCACTGGATAGGTCTATTGGAATGTTTTATTATATAAGGTGTGTTGGAATCCACCACTTAAACTTATAAACTCTGCGTGGTCCCGTGGATTAAAGCCAGCTAACCAATACACTTGAATATATAGTTAGTTAACTATTTAATTGCTGATCTTGAAAGCCATTCATTTGTACGTATTTGACTGAGACGAATGGATCTGCAACCAAGGATTCTGCTCAACTAAAGGATTCTACCCAACACTAAGGAACACCGAGGAACAACCAAAGGATTCTTCACTAAGGAATACAAGGGATTTCCACTATAAATTACCCTCACCTGCAGCCTAAAAATGGTGACAAAAATCGTAACAAGATCTGAGACAATCCTTGGACATAGTGAAATACATTATCAATCCACAAAATAAAATGATCTGGTAATTTTTTTCTTTTCTTTTTTTTTTTTTTTTTTTTTTGGCTAGATATGAATTATCAGATTTTCCATCAAGAGAAAAAGAAAATTAAAAAAAAAAACAAAACAACAAAAAAAAAAACAACAAAAAACAAAAACAAAAAAAAACTCTTCATTTTAAAATAAAATCTTGCATTATCTTGAAACAAATTTATACCTCATCCAATTACAAAAGAGAATGGAATGTTCTTTCTTTTTCTGCTTTAGTCTTTGAGAAAAAAATAAAAAATAGAACTCCCACAAAAAAAAAAAACAGATAAAGAATTTGTAACTAAACACATTCAGTCAACAAAATATCCATTTCACATTTAAAAACACATTTTATTGATTTTACCATTTCTATAAATGCATAAAACTCTCTTTATATATTCATATATTTATGTATATCAGACAAGAAGGGAAAATATGTACAAATAGAGAGAGAGAGAGAGAGAGAGAGAGAGAGAGAGAGAGAGAGAGAGAGAGAGATGCACATATACAATATACATAAGTATATATGTGTACACTTATCATTTGTTATAGATCTGAATAAATGTGCATACACACACACACACATATATATATATATATATATATATATATATATATATATATGCATATATTCAAGTATGTATATATTTTTCTCTTTATACAAATGTTTTTGTTTAATCTTCCATGTTATGCAGTACATTTACACATAAATATGTAAATATGAGTCTATACACATACACACATATACACTAATATTTTTACTAAAAGATATTAGATTGATTTTATTGATTTTATTACAGAATACAAATCAAATTGTGTCTTTTGAATATTTGCAAGTATTAATCAAAAGAAAGAACTTTTACCAAACATTGTTAATCAATTCTTTGAGAATTTCTTTCTGCCATTTGGTAAACACATTATAGAGTTTCCATTCAATACATTTAGAAATCTTTAAACAGCCATCTCTCAAATACACTAGGACTAAAATTAATATCTAAATTACTATAAAATAAATACTTTCTTATAATATGGAGTATTTACATTATTCCATAGGGTGCCCATGGTGTAATGGTTATCGTTACCGAAAATGGAAACAGCGACATAAGTTCAAATCCTGGACAAGGCTGTTTGTATTTCACATAGTAGTAATACTCATAGGAAAGTTATGAATCCAACTATCCTCCCTCTTGTTGTGAGTAAATAGTAGGGCTGATTAGGCTTCTTAACCTTGGTATGGCAACCGGTCTAGGAGAAGGAAAACTCTGAATTCAAACCTGTTAAACTCTGCATAAAAGTTGACCTTGTGTTTCATCCTGCTCATGATGGAGGAGTTGGGTAAACACATACATTATTCTGTGACTTATTCGGACTAATATCTTCATCTTTGTTGGGTTTTTTTCATGTTTCAGCCTATATGTTTTCAGCCTCTGTCAAGCGAACATTATATCTGGTAGTCCTTAGGTTTGCTTTCATTGTTTTTAATGATATATCAAACTTCATGGGTTAGTTAATACCAAATATATCCTTATGGAAGAACAGTAGTGATACTATTTAACCTATAGCTGGGGGATGAGGGGTTTCATACATTTCCTAAGAGTATTAGTCCAAAAGTGAATGTAATAGTATGACATTAGCCACTACACCACGGTGAATACCCCCCCAGGAAGTCCTTAGATACTGATTTTTCTTTTTGACCTCCTCAACAAGAAAACCGACCAAAGTGAAATTCTTTAATAAAACAATATAAATGTTATATACCCACTTAATATTGGGTATATAATGGGGGGGGGAGAGACAGAGTATGGAGATGATGAGTGGGGATAGATTTGGTTCTTACTTTTCTCTTCTTACTTATTTCAGGGCTGATTCTGTGGGTTGATTTCTTCTCTGTTTGGGCTGGGTGTCAGCTCATCTCTTGTGGATTAATTAACAAAGACTTGTTTTTCTATTTTATTTATTAAAACAAACCCAGCCCTAAACCACGCGAAAGAGAAGTGATATCTTGAAAGGACGTCTTCTCTCGGTGATTGACTGGCCGCAACTAGCTAAACTAAAACTAATTTCTGTCTCACGACTTCGTTTAGCCAATCAGAATTCAGCATGCAGGTGAGCGAGATCAAATGCAGGTAATTTTGCATTTCCTCTTTATTTGAATTTTTTTAACAAACTCAATTCAAATTCTATTTACATTACTTACACGATTCATAAGCCACCCATGAATTATGTAACATAAAGACATTTGTCTATAAATGTCTAGTATATATATATATTTACCAACCTCTCCGCACGAGCAGGATGTGACACAAGGTCAATTTCTAAAGCGGAGTTCAACAGGTTTGAATTCAGAGTTTTCCTTCTCCTAGACCGGTTGCCTAACCAAGGTTAAAGAGCCCAGTGCCCTACTATTTATCCATAACTGGAAGGAGAGTAGGAGTCATACCTTTCTCAAGGGTATTAGCGCAAAGTGAAATGCAATTACCACATCCAGGATTTGAACTCGGGGCGACGAGTCCATTTCCCATGACTTTAACCATTACACCACGCGCTTCCTATAAATGTCTAGTATAATTAAGAAATTTTGTTTGTTAAATAGATTAGCCGTATTTATCATTTGAATGGTAGTATAGATAATTTAAATGGTTGTTCCATATGCAGAAACCATTTGTGTCAAATTGGTTTAATAGACATTTTGGGTCAGTAAAAGTAATTTTTGATTATTAAATATATTGATATCATTTCATAAATGGGTATATTCTATTGTTGGGTCAGTAAAATGGTAATTCCTGTGTGTGGAGTTGAGTGAGGGAGAGGCTTTCTGTGATTGGATATACCAATCATGTGATGAGCTCAGAAGTTTTGACGCAAAATATAAAAAATCACAGACAACCCCGGACCAGCTTTAACGAGGCAGCGACATGAAAACCTCTCCAAGAAATCACCCTAAGATACCAGATGTCTTCTCCAGTACACCGGTAAGTCCCTCAAACTCAACTTTATACACAGGAAGGACTTTATATTGTTACTCATTGTTTTATTTGTCTTTAATAAATTGTTAGAATTAAACTAAGTTTTAATTCATTTATTTGTTGCTGTTTGCCTTAGAATTAAATGCTATACTAACACAATAGACAGTTAAAAGTGAGTTAAAAGGTTAGCTTTTTTTGGAGGAGTTAAAGTTAGGTAAATAAAATTCTAGAAGTTTAGAAGTTAGATTGTAACATTATCAATTATCTAAGCATATGTTGACAGGGATGGTGACAATGTGGAGACTGTTTGAAAATATATTACAGGTATTCCTATAAGGGTATTAACATTTTTAAATCGATTTAAAAAAAAATATTTCTATGAGAGTACCTGTATATTAGAAAAGTATAGGTATACACAATTTGTCGAAAAAATCTGTTTTTACAAAACAAAACACACAGCTTTCTCAAAGTGAAAAAATAAGAGGAGGTTATTCTTATTTAAGTAGCTAATATTCAAGATTACCCACTTACTAATCATTTGATTTCCGGTTGTTTTTTTTTTGTTTTTTTTACTTTTCTTTTCACCCTCCATCCTTTTTTATGTTAAATGTTTCTTAACAATATCACTGTATATAAATGTATATTTATATAATTGTACATTATCAGTTCATTAATTACTCATTTATTCATTAATTAACCATTCATTAATTGATTATCTAAGAGTGGATAGGTAGTCTATCCATTATGCAAGGAAATGTAAAAATCCAAAATAATGGTTTAAAAGTAAGAACTCATGCGGGGGTACATGTAAGTGTGATAGATAGGTAGTGATCTTTGATTGACCTAGGAGCAATTCTCATTGGTTGGTTTAGTCATTTTGCTCACTCAGTGAGAATAAATTTAGTTCATTAGTCAGCTTAGTCTCAAGCATCCTACTGGTCAAATGTGTATATGGCTTTCTCTATTATTGAGGTTGAGATTGGTTTAAATGGTTGGTTTGTTTTACAGTATATTTAATCCATTTTGGGTCATTTAATGCTAAATCATGCCGTTTTGATATTGGGTTTACTTACAGTACCTACTGTTGCTTAAATGGTCATCCATCTTGAGGTTAAGGGAATTTGGGTTAATAAAAATGGACCATATTACCTTTAGGCACCCCTTTTTGATCTCATTTAAGAAAGGACATGTTTTTCATTTACACCGTCAATATCCGATTGTTTGTTAGGGGTTGGGGTTAGGGTTAGGGGTTAGTTTTATAATTTTTTTTTAAATCTAAAAATCGTCTGTTAAAACAACCGGATATTGACTGTAAATGAAAAAACATGTCCTTTCTTAATCGAGATCAAAAAGGGGTGCCTAAAGGTAAAATGGTCCATAAAAATAAATGAAGATCTATCCAGTCTCTGTGTTCATTAATAAAAACTAATGAGAAAGACAGAGATAAAGTCAACCCAATATGTCACTAACAATAAGATAAAAGACCTACATGAAGAACTCAGCTCAACCCAATCTGGCCAACGTAAAAGATAAAAGAAACAGAGATAAGAAGATAAGTATAATAAGAGTAAGAATAAGAAAGAGTATTGAACACTGACCAAGAGAAGAAGATGCATATGCAACAGGTTGATTTGCTGAAGATTAAGAGTTCAATGGACCATATTACCTTTAGACACACTTTTTTGATCTCAATTAAGAAAGGACATGTCAATATCCGGTTGTTTGTTAGGGGTTAGGGTTAGGGGTTAGGGTTAGGGTTAGGGGTTAGTTTTATAATTTAAAAAAATCTAAAAATCGTCGGTTAAAACAACCGGATATGGACGGTGTAAATGAAAAATATGTCCTTTCTTAATCGAGATCAAAAAGGGGTATCTAAAGGTCATATGGTCTAGTTTGTTAGGGGTTAGGTTAGGGGTTAGGGTTAGGGGTTAGTTTTATAATTTTTTAAAAATCTAAAAATCGTCTGTTAAAACACCAGATATGGTAAATTGAGATCAAAAAGGGGTATCTAAAGGTCATATGGTCTAGTTTGTTAGGGTTAGGGTTAGGGGTTAGGGTAAGAGGTTAGGGTTAGGGTTAGTTTTATAATTTTTAAAAAATCTAAAAATCTGTTAAAACAACCAGATATGGACGGTGTAAATGAAAAATATGTCCTTTCTTAATCGAGATCAAAAAGGGGTGTCTAAAAGTCATATGGTCTAGTTTGTTAGGGGTTAGGGTTAGGGGTTAGGTTAGGGTTAGGGTTAGGTGTTAGTTTTATAATCTTTTAAAAATCTAAAAATTGTCTGTTAAAACAACCGGATATGGACGGTCTAAATGAAAAACATGTCCTTTCTTAATCGAGATCAAAAAGGTAATATGGTCTAGTTCAATGGTCAGTGGCTAATTCATTTTCCACTTTGATAATTAATGTTGATTACCATTTTCTTTTATAAATTCTATAGAAAATACTTAGAACTTTTGGTTTCATCAAGATTAAATGCTTTCTATTTTATGAAACAATAATTTGGAATATTCCATTTGAAAAAACCCAGGAACATTCAAAGAAAAAGAAAAAGAAAACAGAGTTGAAAGAAAGGGGCTTAACAGATTTTTTTATTAGTTAAAAATAATCGGTCAATAAAAATAGGACTTTGTTTGAATAGAATGAGTTACTAGGGGAATAGATAGTGAACTTTGAAATATCCCATCATACAGGTGTAGCGTTAGTTTCGTATTTGCCTGGTGGAGTTGTCCGCCCGATTTAGTTTGCTGGTGCCCGCCAGGGGAATTAGTATTTAAGCGGCTGGTTCAAAAGGCTTCTCCCTCTTTTCCTGTCCAGTAACTACGAGCCACATGGAGTAGACACGGTCTACTCCTTCTCGTTGGGGCTTTTGGCCCCACTTACATTACTGTAAGTTCTTCACACAGCATGGACTGACTATCCCTAGTCTCATGTCTGTACTTTTATATGTTATCTTGTACCATTCATGAATGTGTCTTCATCTTTATTTATGTACTCTTTGTTTATGTACCCTTTTACCTATGTACTTTGTATCTCGTCATATCCATGTGCTGTATTATATTAAATGTTTTGTCTGTTAACCTTCGTCGGAGTTGTATATCAAGCTTAACTTTGAACCATTCTTACACAGTTATTCTACCTGTTTGATGGGATATTTCAAAGTTTTATTCACCTCAGAACTCATTCTATTCATATAAAGTCAAATTTTTATTGTAATGTGAGTCTTTCTGCTAAATTATAATGAACTAACCATCAGTTTTTGTTCTTTGGTGTGGTATGCAGTGGTGGGAGAGCTGCTGTGAGCGGCTTAAAGATGTGAGGTTTTAGTGTTCAATAATTTTTTATTTTTTCATTTTGAAAAAAAAAAAAATTATATGTTCATTTTATTTATAAAAATGTTATATGATTAACGATGGAATTTTGGCCAATATTTTTGGATAGGTTGTTATGCCTTTAAAATCAATCAATAAATCATTTTTATAAATAAAATGAACATATAATTTTTTTTTTTTTAAATGAAAAAAATAAAAAATTATTGAACACTAAAAACTCACCATGTTTTAAATCTAAAAACAAATCACATAAATCTTTAGAATACATAATCTTGAAAATGCAGGATAAATTGTGTTGTTTTGAATTTGTCTGAGAAAGAATGAAGCAAAAGTAAATATTTGATGGGAGTATAAGATTCAAGGTTATAATAATGTTATAACTTGTTGAAATGAACAAACTCTGACAAGGGCGTTAAACATATAACAAGATGGACTTTAATCAATAGCACATGGAATAACATATAACATGAAATACAAGATACATAGTAGAGAATACAAATAAGATATAATAAAAGGACACATTCATGAATGGAAATACAATATTTAGGTATAAAAGAGATACCTAAATGTACATATAAAATATAGGGGTTAAAGATAGTCCATATGGTTGAAGTCACTTACTGACTTAGTCCGTATGTGGGTGGGGGGAAGGCCCCTACGAGGGTGAGGTGTAGACACAAATGTCTAATCCATGTTTCCAGTCCCAGAAGAAGGATAAAAGAGGGTGAGAGAGTTTGAATCCGGCGCTTAAATACTACAGACCCCTGGTGGTTGGAAATGGAAACCCAGCGGGAAGATAACTCTTCCAGGCAAAGGGCAGACAATCACAACAGGGTTATTATTGTCTTTTCTTGCGTCCTTTCCTGATATATCCGGGTTAAGGGATATATTATGAAGTTGTAGTAAGGTATATTCTCGTAGGTAAATAGAAGCTGGTGCGTCAAGTAGCAGTACGTCTTCCGAGCAGTCGGTGTGGTAGTCTTGCTAGGAGGCTAGTAAGGTGTTTGTACCACCACAGCGTCGAGTATTTATGGAGGACACTATCTAATCAGATTATAGTGAAGGGGTACCTAGGTATTTGCATATTCATTACATCATTTCCCAACATCATGTTTATTGCAGATCATTTTCTTGAGAAAATTTGAGAAAGAAAATTGGTGGCGTTTCATTGCAAGAATCCAGCATGAACACAAAAATAAGAGATTTTTCACTTGGGTGCTGAATGCCATCTTTGATAAGGTGCAGGAAAAATCTAAGACTAAGAGGAAAAGAATTACTTTGATAATAGAAAGGAGTGACTCTAAACTGAGTGGTTTCAAAAGATCGACAATCAAGAGTTAGGAGGGGGGAAGCAAAAGAGAAACTGATGGTGAGAAGAGGGAAGACAATTTGGAATATAAATTACAGAAAAAAATCTTTAAAAAGTAAGTGGGAGGAGGAAAGTAGAAGTAATGAGAGAGTGAAAAGGAGAAAGCTAAAAATAGATAATAGAGGAGAAAAAAAAAACTGGAATAAAAATGACATAAGTCTATAAAAAGTAGGAGGAGGAAAGTGGGAGGAGGAAAGTAGAAGTAATGAGAGGGTGAAGAAGAGAAAGATAAAAATAAATAAGAGGAAGGAGGAGAAAAAAAACTAGAATAAAAATTACATAAATAAGTCTTTAAAATGTTGGAGGAAAGTGGAGGAGGAAAGTAGAAGTAATGAGAGAGTGAAGAGGAGAAAGCTAAAAACAGATAAGAGGAAGGCGGAGAAAAAAAACTGGAATAAAAATTACATAAGTCTATAAAAAGTAGGAGGAGGAAAGTGGGAGGAGGAAAGTAGAAGTAATGAGAGAGTGAAGAGGAGAAGAAATAGGAACAGAAATTAGACAAAATTCTTTAAAAAGTAAGTAGGAGGAGGAAAGTTCAAATTGGTTTGTTTTACGGCATATCAACCTTAGTGGGTCATTTAATGCCGACAAAGTTTTGAAATAAATTCATTCTTAATGGATACTCATTTTTTTTTATAAACACATTTTTCTATTCGGGACCCTAACAGGTACTACCACTCCGGGTCAGAGTGGACCAGGGAGCAATGGTAATGAATGGGTGCTCCACATTCCCCAGACCTCCAGAACCTCATCATCAGAGTTTAATGTCATACCCAGGACATGAAGCCCCTCAGCCACCACCTTATAGTACATATATGATAAAAAGGGTTGGGGCTTGCTATAAGGGCAATAGGGTTGGGACAATCATATAGGTGCTAGGGCTTGACGTGACCAGCTGATTGATTAGAGGAGGCCTCTCTGACCGCCCATCTAGCTTAGGTAAGGGCCTAAGTGGAGTGTTGCATGTCATGGACTGCTCATCCACCAGGATTCCATCAAACATCATGGGTTGCCACCCACGGCCAACAGGGGACCCCATTGGGGGTGGGGTCTTACTCCTCTGCAGAGGTGCATTCGGTGTATTCTAAAGCCCCAACTGACAGGGCTACAAATTGGTTTGGTTTGGTTTGTTGGATTTTACAGCATGTCAACCCTTGTTGGGTTATTTTAGGCTGAAGACATTTTGTTCTAGTCATGTTTAATGGGTATTCAAAATTTTATTTCAAACTCAATTTTTTACAACATTTTTTAAACTCATTTTTTCTATTTAAACCATAAATGGGATCCTAACTGGTACTATCATTTTGGGTTAGAGTGGACCTGGGAGTAATAGTGATGAAGGGGTACCCCACACCCTTCAGAGCCCCAGAATTGGAAATTCACCATTAGATGCAATTTAACATCATACCCAGACCACAGAGTAATGAGAGGAAGAAGAGGAGAAAGCTAAGGAGGAAAAAAAACTGTAATAAAACTTACAGAAAGAAATCTTTAAAAAGTGAGTAGGAGGAGGAAAGTAGGAGTAATAAGATGAAGAGAAGCAATCTGAAAATAAATAAGTGGAAGATGGATAAACAAAAAAGTTTGATAGTTAAAACTTAGAAAAGGAAATGGAAAAAGTGTGGGAAGAAGAAAATGAAGTCGATGGAAAATTATCTGTAATTAATTTAATGATAGCAAAAAAAAAAAAATCAATTATTTTTCAAGATTTATTATTTTTCATTATTTATGATTAAAGATTTCATTTTGAAATGACTTCATAAATTAGTTTCTTTGTTTTTCATAATGATACTTGAGTCAATTAATTTTTTATTTATTTACAACCTCTTTAGACCTGCTCTCAAAAACTTATATAGATTGTTTGGACCATATTACCTTTAGGCACCCCTTTTTGATCTCGATTAAGAAAGGACATGTTTTTCATTTACACCGTCAATATCCAATTGTTTGTTAGGGGTTAGGGTTAAGGTTTAGGGGTCAGGGTTAGGGGTTAGTTTTATAATTAAAATCTAAAAATCGTCTGTTAAAACAACCGGATATTTACAGTGTAAATGAAAAACATATACTTTCTTAATCGAGATCAAAAAGGTGTGCCTAAAGGTAATATGGTCCATAAAAAAAAAGTCATATGGTCCGATTGTTTGTTTGATATCTATGAGGGTCATTCAATTAATAAGAGGATTTTTTTTTGGGGGGGGAAGCAAAATAAATTTTGAGGGTAATCCCAAAGTAAAGTATTTGGAAATGCAGGGAAACTGTTCGTGCAGCTATTAGCAACATTGTTGTGTTTGTTGTGCATGCACCTGTCCCTGCCCCAGAGCGCTTGGCTTGGCAGTCATTTCTGATGGAGCTCCCAATTGATGCTGCTACCAAATGTGAACTTTGCAGTTATTTGGTTTTTGAATGCAAAAGTCATTAAACCAATTAAAATTTATTGCCAATTAACAGAGGTGTATGGATGCCAAAAACGTCCACAAGTGGTGTAGGAAGTTTGCAAAGGTAACAACGTTTAACACTTCCTCAATGACATTGCAGCAAGCTAGTATGTCATAGAACATTGGAGGCTTGTGCAGAAGACCTTGTGACCTGGCGCCTCCTCGTCAAACAAGGAACAAAAGGGAGTGAAAAATAGAGGAAAGAAGCCGCCACAGAAATGAGAGCAAAAGGAAGGAGAGACAACAACACCCCCAACACCTACAGAAAGCATCACCTTTTGTTTGCAGTCACTGCACCAGAGACTGCCATTCAAGGATCGGTCTGTTCAGCCACTCATGTAGCTGTAGGTAAAAAAAAAAAATTTTTTTAAATGGACAGGTTGATAACTATAGTATGTCATAGGCATAGCACCTACAAAAACCGATCAACCAAAATGGATAAATGTTTAAAATTTAAAATGATATTAACATCATTGACAATAAACAATAAACATTTCTATGATTTCTAAATATTTTGGAGACCTTAACTTTGGGATTATCCTCCTAATATTATATATTAAATTGTATGTGTCTACTAACCCCTAACATGAGCAGAATGTGACATATGGTCAATTGATTTAAGCAGAGTTTAACAGGTTTGAATTCAGAGTTTTCTTTCTCCTAGATCAGTTGCCATAAAGAGCTCAGTCTGCCCTACTATTTCCTAATAGCTGGCAGGAGAATAGTTAGATGCATACCTTTCCCAAGGGTATTAATGCATTGACCAAAATGGCAATTATGTAGAAAAATAGATACATGTTCAAAGTTTAAAATGATATAAACATCATTGACAATGAACAATAAACATTTCTGTGATTTCTAAATATTTTGGAGACCTTATCTTTGGGATTACCTGTGCATTTTTTTCAGAATTTTTTCTTTTCGTTAATGTAAACTCTGCATTGTTTGAAATTGGTTTATAGAAAAAAATTATTTTAATCTCCCCAAAATATTTCTTTTGAGGCTATCCAAAATGTTGGCAAATCAGACAGAGTGCTCCAGGTTTGAACAGAGTGGAGTGGGGCTGAGAAGTGCAAACCATGTGAAATTTACAGAGAATGTGTGACTGTACAGAAAAATACTTATATGCAAAGTATGGAAGTGCGTGGTGCAATGGTTAAAGTCATGGGAAACGGACTCGTCGCACCGAGTTCAAATCCTGGACGTGTTAATTACATTTCACTTAGTGCTAATACCCTTGGGAAAGGTATGAATCCTACTCTCCCTCCAGCTATGGATAAATAGTAGGGCAGACTGAACTTTTTAACCATGGCTAGGTAACCAGTCTAAGAGAAGGAAAACTCTGAATTCAAACCTGTTAAACTCCGGTTAAGAAATTGACCTTGTGTCGCATCCTGCTCGTGCGAGGGGTTGGTAAATATATATATGCAAAGTTTTGAAAACTGAAGCATTCTGGGAGATGAAATAAATATGAGACATGATGAACATTTTTTAATTAAACATAAAAAGGAATGCAATTAATAATTATGACACATTTCTTTTGATGATAAAACATGAATCTATCTTTTTATCCTAATAATCCAAAGTTTTTTTTTTCTTGATTCTTCTCAATTAGAATTGTTCCTTTCAGAATGTTGAAAGCAGAAAATGAAATATATGTGTGCGACATGCAGTGTTCTCATGACAACTGACAATGTTGAGAATCACAGTTTTAAGTTGGAGGTGTGTGGTGTAATGGTTATCTTGTAAGAAATGGACATGGTGAGTCAATTTCAATGTGGCTGTTTGCATTTCACATAGCGCTAATACCCTTGGGAAAGGTACAAATTCAACTAATCTCCCTCCAGCTATGGGTAAATAGTAGGGCAGACTAGGTTCTTTAACATTACTATAGCAACTGATCCAGGAGGAGGATAAGTCTGAATTCAAACCAAAGGGGCTCTCTTCTCATTAGTCAAAACTACTTTGAAGAGTTCCTCCTCCTCCCCCTCCTCTCCTCTCCTTTCTTCCTAATGTACTTCAATTTAATGAAGAAGTTACATCAATTGAAAATTCTAGAAACTTTTCAAAAAGATCAGAAAATATGTCATATTATTTCCATCTTCGGAAGATGGGATTTTGGGAAATTTTCATGGATGATGAGAACAGGGAAGTAAATATTGATTTTAAAATCAAATACTTTTTCCATTGTCTTATGCACAACAAAGTGGGTTTACATTATTTGACTTATAAACTTTATTTAGTGCAATGCTTATGGTCATAGAAAATGGACTCAGTGACCTGATTTCAAATCCTGGCCAAGGCTGTTTGCATTTCACACAGTGCTAATATCCTTGGGATAGGTATGTAATCCAACTATTCTCCCTCCACCTATGGAAAAATAGTGGGGCATTTCCTACATGATACTGTATTACCCACCACGTAACGTGGACTATCCCTAGTCTGTGGCTTTTAGTGAATGTATGGTCATATCCATTTTGTCTGTGTCAAGTATATGTACTAATAAATAA
This sequence comes from Doryteuthis pealeii, assembly GCA_023376005.1. Taxonomy (NCBI): domain Eukaryota; kingdom Metazoa; phylum Mollusca; class Cephalopoda; order Myopsida; family Loliginidae; genus Doryteuthis; species Doryteuthis pealeii. Next base: position 80,768,264 of record CM042146.1, on the reverse strand, counting down.
GAAACAGAATATCAAGCAATAATGCCCACTTGACAAAAAGACTAACAACACATCCACTTATCTATGTGCAGTTGACCTTAGGGTTCATAAAAGAGCACATGTCATGCCCTCTTTACTGGCACTAAATAGGTATATGTTATATACTGTCTACGATACTTATAACTTACCTTCTTCTTACTCTGTCGTCTATTCTTCCTGGCCAGCTTTGCTTTGATCGTCTATCATCTATCTTGGTCTGGTATATTTTCTAAGGTCTCGTCTGGTCTTCTATTGAGGATTCCGGGTCTGGTTTCTGTTGGGGTTTCTCGTTATCAGAAGCCTTGTGTAATTGTTAGTTTTAGTAATAACACAAGACTTTGATTTATGATGATGTTACTTTATTCGTAACCCCAGACCAGACAATGCGCGCAGATCCTAGCTCGGCTTCTAAGTTCTAACTAACTGAGTTGCTTACTCCTTAAACCGGAAGGGGGCTTTCTATGGGGTTTCCGGTTCTCACGGTCTATCCCCAGAAAGCAAGGTCAGAGAGGTCAAGCGGCGTCACTCACTCTCAAGGCCATCAGCTGTACTGATCGCCATAATGATTTCTATAATACCTTAAAAATGTATTCGGAATCCAACTAATTATGTAACATCTGAATATTTGAGATGAGGCTTGAAGATTAGTATTATCTGTGTTATTCGGACTATTGTCCCCATCTTCATTGTTATTTGTACAACGTTTTGACCGATATGCCCTCCGGCCTTCTTCAGATATTTCTTGTCGGACTCGGGAACCTTCTTTTCGAACTCAGGAACTTTCTTGTCATAATCGGGAGCCATCACGGAACTTTGAACCTACACCCTTTATTTATTCCATGGGGTATCCTGTTCTCATTCCGCTAACCATAGCTGGGGTAGGAGTTGTGTTAATTATTTTTCTAACTGCCTCTACTCAGGATTGAACTCGGTATCCAGAGATAACTGTCACTTAGAACTGTCTTAACCTAACTACCTTATCCACTAGGCCATGTGTCCAATTGGACACATGGCCTAGTGGATAAGGTAGGTAGTGGTAGGGATAAGCTAGTGGAAAACGCAGATAATACTATTATTGAATATGTTATGAAATACAAAAAGGTTTACAAATGGTTTTATAAATGTAGGGCATGTAAGCTCAACTAAGTCATCAGGTCACTGTAAGTCATTGAATCAAGAATTGTTTTATTGCCTGCATTAGAGCCAATCAGTTATATTCTTTGGGGTAAATTGGTAGTTAGGTGGGGTGGGGGATTTGGGCAGAAAAAGATAATAGAATAGAGGGTGCTGACCCATCAAGGTTAATTTTCAATCAAAATATTTTTATTTCAGTGGGAGTTTTTTATATGTAGAAAAAAAAGATTTTGTTGCATGAAAAATTCTTTTGTTTCCACATACCAAATCTTTTTAGGCAAAACATTTTGATTTTGATTTTTTTTGTGAATTTTCAAGAATAAATTTAATATCTGTACAAGGGAGTGTTGGTAAGGTTTTATCGACTGAGCTCTGTATATATATATATATATATATATATATATATATATATAGAGAGTTTTATAATTTGCTTGAAGCATTGTGTATATATTGGTTAGGAGGTTGATTTAGAAGGCTATCACAATGCAGGTGTAAAGAAAAAAATAATGATACGGTAACAATGGTGTTGTGTGTTAACCTGTATTTTATTCTTGAATTTTCGAGATAAAATCTCTTTTTCAAAAGATCACTGGAACTGAAGTAGTCTAGTTATGGCATTTCTGTTTTAAGATTTTTTTGTGGAAAACCCCTTTGAAAATTTCACTGGTTCAAAACCAAAACTTAAGTAATATACATAGTTTTGGTACGACTTGTTTTTGTTATGTGTAAAACAACAGAAATAAGATGCTCGTAGTGGAAAGGACGTTTTTGTTGCATAAGATAAACAAAGTCCAACCTGTTTCAGATATTTCCCTGAAACAAAAACTATTACAAAATCAGTGCTGTTAAATTCACCAAGACAATAGCTCTTAGTACAAATGAGAAGGGGCAAAATCGCAATAATCATATTGAAGCTATGAATTCACAGGCAATAGGCCATGCAAAAGGAATTATACTCAAGTCGAGAATGACACTTTTGAATTAAAAACTGCTCCATGTGATAAAAATATCATTGGTAGCCATTGGGTGAATAACACCTTTCATAATTACTTGATTGACCAGGATTTTAAACCCATCATTATAGACCCTTGTATGAAAAAATGGATGGGTATTTTTTTAATTTTGAAATGCATATTCCGTTTTGAAAATAAAATAAAATAAATTTTTTTTTTAATTAAATCAGAAGCATTATAATCCACAAAGAAAACTCAAAAGAGTTTGATGTAAATATGTGTAAAAATGTATAAAAAAGTATCAAAAAGTTCAAGATTCCAGCTACTGCAGACGACATTAGCCTCTGAAAAGAAGTAGATATCCAGGTATTTTGTTTTTTCAAAAGACAGTATGAAAAAGTGAATGGAAGTGAATCCGACAGTATGAAATAAATATTTTTTAGAAAAAACAAACACATAATGTTATAATTCGCTGACAGAAATCTGTATCAACCTTTTATTAAAGTGGTCTTCATCAAGAGCAAGATGTTTGTGATAGAAAGACGGTGTGAGTAAACTGTTACAAAACAAAAGTGGTACAAACGAACGTTCGAGTTCGGAGCCGGCCGAGGAGCTCTTCAAAGTAGTTTTTGACTAATGAGAAGAGAGCTCCTTTGGTTTGAATTCAGTTTTCCTTCTCCTAGATCAGTTGCTATAGTAATGTTAAAGAACCTAGTCTGCCCTACTATTTACCCATAGTGGAGGGAGATTAGTTGAATTTGTACCTTTCCCAAGGGTATTAGCGCTATGTGAAATACAAACAGCCACATTGAACTTGACTCACCATGTCCATTTCTTACAAGATAACCATTACACCACACACCTCCAACTTAAAATTGTGATTCTCAACATTGTCAGTTGTCATGAGAACACTGCATGTGGCACACAGGTATATTTCATTTTCTGCTTTCAACATTCTGAAAGGAACAAGTCTAATTGAGAAGAATCAAGAAAAAAAAAACTTTGGATTATTAGGATAAAAAGATAGATTCATGTTTTATCATCAAAAGAAGTGTGTCATAATTATTAATTGCATTCCTTTTTATGTTTAATTAAAAAATGTTCATCATGTCTCATATTTATTTCATCTCCCAGAATGCTTCAGTTTTCAAAACTTTGCATATCACTTATGTACTGAGAGCACCTTGCTAACAAATTGATTTTAAAATCGAATTTCCCATGCATTGTTTCATTTATAACAAAGTGGGTTATGCCCTTTGACCAATATTTGAAATTCACAAACTATATTTTTATCTTTTATAATCATTTACATCACTTTACATTCATACATATATATTATATATATATATATATATATATATATATATATATATATATATATATATATATATATATATATATATATATATATATATATATATCATCTTCATAAAATTACACACACACACACACACACACATATATATATATATATATAAGAGAGTTTTATAATTTGCTTGAAGCATTGTGTATATATTGGTTAGGAGGTTGATTTAGAAGGCTATCACAATGCAGGTGTAAAGAAGAAAAAAATAATAATACGTTAACTATGGTGTTGTGTGTCAACCTGTATTTTATTCTAGAATGAAATACAGGTTAACACACAACACCATTGTTAACGTATTATTATTTTTTTTCTTCTTTACACCTGCATTGTGATAGCCTTCTAAATCAACCTCCTAACCATATATATATATATATATATATATATATGGGAGTAAAATGAGGAAATTAAACCAACAGTATGTGGAGAAAGGTAGAACAAACACTGGATGTTACAATCTATGGAAATTTATTAGTTGTAGTGTTGTTGTTCTAACATTTCAGTTTATAAAGAAACCTTTGTCAGGACAATATGAAATATGTAAAGGAAAAAAGTTTTTTTTTGTTAAAAAAATGATGGATGTTTTTGAATGAGTTTCCAAACTCAACTCATTCAAAAATCTCCTATCATGGTGTAATGGTTAACAAGCTAGTCTCATAGATCCATTACAACCAAATAACAAGTTCAATCCTTGCTGAATCCCCCATGCTTGCAACCTTGTGTCCCATTTTACTCGTAGTGGATGGGTTGTGTAAATACTTCCTTCCTTCAACAAATTCATGAAACAATTTGTGTTTTTCAGTAATAAAAATCTGTCCAAGTTAAATTTAGAAATTCTAATTAGTTTTATGATTAATTTCAGATGATAGATTTCTTTTAGATGACATTTATTACTTATAATTTATGATATTCTGCTTTGTAATTGCATTTTTTTAAAAACACTTTTCATCTCTAATGCATAGATTTAATAGTTTTATTTGAGACCTTACCATTTATTGATAATGTGTTGATTCTAGGTAAGATATTTTGTTGTGTCCCAACTCACTAAGTATTGAAATGTTATGTTATTATCTTCATACACCACCAGCACTTGTGCCCCTAGGGGACAGTGGTCGAATGCCACCGACACAGCAGCAGCAGCCATCCCTAACATTCTGTAGTCACGTGGTGATCTTTACAAAAGCCCATGACTTTGATGATTCTTCCTCTTTTTGGTTGTGGCCCTTCTGAGGACGACTGCTGGCTTCGGCCCACCATATATCTACAAGGTAAGGGCTTTGCTCTCTCTCTTCCTACAAACTAGGCATACGGACAGAAAACCCATGACGGACTTCATCCTTTCCCTCCTTCTCAAGTGAGATTGCTATCTTTTGACCCATGAAGGCTGATAGCAATTACCTTTAATCACCAGGATAACAATTAGTTTAATTTACTTTGGGTAGTATTTGGTTACAGCACTGTTCTAGGTAAGCCGTAATTAAATGGTTGTGGGTTTGTTTAGGTTGCAAAAAGTTTATTCCTGCTGACAGCCTTTCGACTGCATTGGTATCAAAGGGTGAAGCTTGTCCAAGGTTGCATTTATCTCGTCGGCTCCCTTAATTGTTATCCTTATCGAAGCCTCAGCCTGATCATGTCATTTTGCTTGCTGTCTTTACAGTGTAAACATGGCCTCTCCACTAGCAGTATTCACCGAGGAAGTGACACAATCTTTCTGGTTGGAAGGTGTGTCGAGGCCTGAAATTCATTGGAGGCTTTTAACACAATATGGGGACAGTGCACTACTATGTAGAAGTGTTTCTGAGTGGATAGAGAAGTTTAAACGTGGCCAGACAAGAATGACACACAAAGAGGGAGCAGGATGCCCATCAACCTCCACCATTGATGAGAAGATTCAGCAAGCTCAAGAAATGATAATGGTGAACGGCCAGTTATCATTGATGGGGTATTTTGTTCTCTGCAGATTAGTTATGGTTCTGCCAATCAAATCATCCATGATAAATTCAGCTTCCATAAAACAAGAGTGTGGATAATTTTTTATTCTTCATCGTATACATATATATATAAAACATATCAGAAATATTACAATACACAAGTGTGTCCTAAACAGATGAAATATAAAACTACATGGTTAAATGACTGAAGATAAGTAAGATTTTTTTCCCTTTCTGTATTGCTTTTAAATACTGCTGATTCATAGAATAATATGCACAGGTTGGAATTTTTGTTGGATATAAGGCGTGTGCCAGATGTGCACATCTACTTATAGACTTGCCTATAAGCATGTGACTGGGAAAGATTCCTATTGTCCAATCACTGGCAGTGCTGCTGCTGCTGTTGTTGTATTTATACTAGCCTGATTCTTAATCTTAGCTTATTGACACTTGGATCATCTAGGACGTCGGACCTAAAGGACACTATCCCACAAGGACTTATTGATTTACTTACTTGTTTACTTTAAGTTCTTTTACAACTGGAACCAAGGATGGCGGCCAGTTACTCAACACAAAGGACAAGAACAAAAAGAGGAAGAGAAAGGGATTTAAATTTTCATGTGACCAATAAACATTCAATGTTTAAAGACACACCTACAAATCCAAGGAAAGACAACTATTTATTGTTTCCCAATAGCTTCACTACTTCGCTAAAAAGATTCTTTTTAAAGATCCTTCATTAAAGAAATTTCTTGAGGCAATTTTTATACCAACTTAATTATGTTTAAAGATCTGACAAATGATAAAAATTCTTCCAGTTGATCAGAGCTTCATAAATATCATGATTAACAATAAATAGCAAGTCATTAACAATACCCTAAACATCCGGAAAAACATATTTGCATAATTATTAGGATAATATTCATGAAAAATAATACATTCATTTCTTTCATGATATTTTCAAATAAAGATTTCTTGTATCTAACTTTTAGAATTAGCTTTTAGGATTAACTATTCTACTAGATCCCATCTAGTTTATTCTCTAACCGCTTCGTTAGGATCCAGGTGTGCACCATACAGCAGCACTGACACAACAAATGGGAGCTGCACAAGAATGCTGTGGGTGATCTTGAACAAGACGTGGAAACAGCACCCCACGAGAAAGCAGCTGTATGGCCATCTGCCACATATCACCCAAACCATCCGAGTAAGATGGACAAGACATGCGGGACACTGCTGGAGAAGCAAGGACGAACTCATAAGCTATGTCCTCCTGTGGAAGCCAGCACATGGGCACACCAGTGTGGGCTGACCACCAAAGACATACATTGATCAGCTCTGTGCGGATACAGGATGCTGCACAGAGGACATCCCGAGAATGATGAGTCATAGGGACGAATGGAGAGAGATTGTCATGGATATCCGTGCCAACAGCGTGACATGATGATGATGATTTACTAGATAGGCCGGTTTAGCTTAGTCAGTAGAGTGTCCGACTAGGAACCACAAGGTTCTGTGTTCGATACCGGGGCCTTAATTTTTAATTACGTGATGAGTGTAAGTGTGTATTATTAATGATTACGTGATGAGTGTGTGTGTGTGTGTGTGTGTGTGTGTGTTAGTGTGAAAGTTATTAGTGAGATTACATTATTAAATTTGAAATATTGTTAAATATTATTTATTATTTTGTAATTATAGTATTAATATATTTAATTGTATTTATTTATTCATTTATTATTATTATTTTCGTTTGTTTATTTATCTATTTATCATTTTTTTAAATACAAATATATAGGTGGTGAGATTTTATAAAAACTACACATTGTGTAAGTGTGTTTGTGTGTGTATGAAAAGTATAAAAGAAATATTGTATCAATGTATTATAATGATAATTGAAATATTTACAAATAAATTTTACACACACACACACATACACTCGTCACGTATTAAAATACTGTAAAAATATTATATTAATAAAATTTAAAAAAAATTAAAACATGTTTTTCTACTTAGTTTAGGGGATGCCATTTCTTTTACTAAATAGGATATATGGAGATATATATATATATATATATATATATATATATATTCATTAATTATATTTTATTTTAATACATACTCATGCTTACACACACACACACATACACACTCACACACCCAGCATTGGTGAGCGTCTGTTTACATTTTCACACACACACACACACACATACACACACATACACACACACACACACACACGTAAGTGAGCATCTGCATCTGTTTACATTTTACAACTGTTGTTCAGCGTTCGTTGTATTTTTCAAACATCTAAGAACGCTCGTTTTCATTCAACAATTTTTAAATAGACTGACCGACAAAGCAAAAGACTCACAGTTTTCTTATTCTCTGTGATAAATTTATTTTTCCTCAAATTAACAACAGCCCTGATGAAGATCTATTGAAACAGATCAAAACACTGCAGCGTAGATGAAATAAACGTCACTCATTTTATGAACTTGTGTTTTTTCAATTTTTCATTATATTACATACTGTCGGATTCACTTCTACTTTCTCTTCCCATATATATATATATATTTATATAACAAATTGCTTATGTTGAATTAAAAACAAATTCAGGTGCAGAGTCATCCACAAAGTGTTTGCTTCTCTGACTGCAGTCTCACATGGGCCAACTACTTCTCGCAGTGCTCCACTCACTTCAGTTATTTATGGGCATAGTCCCCCAACAGCACATCAGTCGCACCTCGCGCCCGTGCAACACACAATTCTCGTGCATATGGACACGTGTAGGCCCCAACATCCGGCACCTGAATTGAATCTCGTGTCAATGCAGCGCTTAAATCGCATGTTTTTGCATTAGGAGGACGCGGGTTCGTCTCCGGCAGGCAAGACAATGTCTTGCTCTTTTTCTTTATATGTTGTTTCTGAACTAACGACGACTGGTATGTAGAACACCTGAACTTTTGACTGTACAGCCTTCTACTGAACCCTTACAATGGTAACCAGGATTTTAACATTTAATTGACAGTTGACCTATAAATCCTCATTTGGTTAGGAGTGTCACGTGATAGCGAAATCATCAGGAAAAAGGTTTAGAAAGTTTAGAATGAATCTAAGCGAAGAGTTCCTCTCAATGAGTACGGTAGTACTTGTTCACCGTCACATTGCTTAATCAGATCCAAAACAGAAATTAAAGATTAATAAGGATGATTTCAGAAATAATAGTGAAGTTCCAATTTTGAAACTCTGGAGAGTGTGAAGTACTCCTTTATCACCATTACTCCTAGGTTCTCAGAGTGGTAGCACCTGTTAGAGTCCCATATATGTGTTAAATAGAAAAAATAAGTTTTAAAAAAATGTTTTAAAAACAATTCAGTCTGAAAATTTTTTTTTGATTACCATCAAGAATGAATAAAACAAAACGTCTTCAACATAAAATAACCCAACAAGGGTTGACATGCTGTAAAATCCAACCAACCATCTATACATATATAAAGGGCAGTTGTGTGTATGTGTATGTCCGGAGGAAACTTCGAAAATAAAACAATTAATGACAAAGTAAATATATATACACATTAAATATCACCAGGGCTTAGTTTTTGAGCAAAGATAATAGAGATTTAATTTATATTCGTGAAGATAATTAAGAAATAAAATTTAAATGATAACTGCGTGGATTTTTTTCATTTAATATTTAGATAGACATTAACATTTCTTTTCAGAGTAGCTGGATCATGCAAGGTCTATTTTTTTTACATAAGGATTTAAATGAGGCACCCCACAAGGATTCAACTCACGATTCAGTAATAATGGATCAGCGGGATTAACTTAAAAAAAAAACTCTACCCAGGTGACGCTGGATACTGCTAGTCTGAAATAATGGTAGAAAAAGAATTTAAGAGGTCCTTTTTGAGAACTATCAGATGAATTACTTAACGAAATTTGATCTGTATATAGAGATTGTATAATATTATATATGTTCTGGGCAAAGATTCTTGTTCTTTTTTTCCTTATTTTTTTTCCTTATTTAGTTAAATAGATACATACATACATACAGACAGACAGACAGACAGACAATATATGCATACAACCTAAATTTATATAGATAGATTAACAGAAGACAGATAGAATAATAGAGAGGCTGGTTTATATGATTAGACAGATAGATAGATAGATAGTTATGATTAGACAGAGATAGATAGATAGATATGAGCAGACTAAGATAAATAGATAAGACAACACTGTGACACATAGATAGATAGATTGATATAGACAGACAGGCATACAACCAGAATTTAGATAGATAGATAGATAGAATAATAGAGAGACTAGTTGACATGGCTAGATAGATAGATAGATAGATATGAGCAGAATAAGATAGATACATAGATATGACAAAACTGAGAGACATAGATAGATACATATATACATACAAACATACATACAGACAGACTGTACATGCATACAACTTTTAGATAGATAGATAGATAAATAGATATGAGCAGACTAACATATTTTTTGTGAGAAGATAGGAAAAATAGATGCCCAAGGAGGCATAACAAACAATTAAAAATAAATAAACTGATAAAATCTTTTAAATTCATTCACTTTTGGAATTTTCACATGGAATTTTCACTCCTTTTTTTAATCTTTGAAGTCTACAAGACTTCTAAAAGTGACGCTCATCCACTTTGTGATAACGTAACTCAAATTTTAAATAGGTATTAATTACCAAACTACACAGCATTTAAACCCTGTAAGCAAAAATATGAATATATAGCAGTACAAATAATAATAATAATAATAATAATAATAATAATAATATCATCTCTTATCTTATTATAATGGAGATTGTGTGTTTTTCTGTCTGTAACCGAAACTAAATCACTACTCAAGTCACAATTCCCTTAGTAATTGACGTCACATTCACCATGAATTTATCCTTATTTTAACCTCAATTATTAATAAAATTGGTTTACATTATTTATACTGTTAACCATATCAACATACTAACAACATGCAATTGTATTTATATATACAACAAAATAGCGGTTTACAGTGTGAATGGGAAGCCTAATTTGCATATTGATATTAAAAATGTAATTTTAATATATATATGCTTAGTATTATTGATTTCTAACTGTTTGGTTTTATTTTAATGAATATTAGCAAAAATCTCTTCAATGAATCTTAAATGAAATCCATTAACAAGAAAAGATAACTGTCATTTTATTCTTTACTTTCTATTTTAACTAAATACTTAAATTAGAAAAAAGAACAATGAAAGACGAGAGTGATGGAAGGGTAAATTTCAGTTGTTCTATTTTTGATTATACCCCCTGTCTAAAATCTTTTTATCTGCATTCTTATTTAGTTTCATTAGCGTTTCTAATTTAATACGATATTTCATTACATTAAAACTTAAATACTTGCACCCGGAGGGTGCATATATTTGCTAGTATATACAATATATAAATAAGTACAATCTATATATACAATATATAAATAAGCACCATCTAGTATTATTAGGATTAATCAAACTATTGTCCTCATCTTTATTGTTATCTGTACACCGTTTCGGACGATGTGCCCTCTCGCCTACTTCAGGCATTTCTTGTCAGAATCGGGAGCCTTCTCGAACTCAGGAACCTTCTTGTCATAATTGGGAGCCATCACAGAACTTTGAACCCAACCCTGTTCAATTCACGGGGGTATCCTGTTCTCATTCCGCTAACCATAGCTGGGTACAAGTGTTAAACTGTGTTAATTATTATTCTATGTTACTGTTGCCCTTGATTAGGATTGAACCTGCAGCCTAGAGATAACTGTCACTTAGAACTGTCTTAAACCAATGCCTTTATCCACTATGCTATGTGTCCAATTGTACAGATAACAATAAAGATGAGGACAATAGTCCGAATAATCCTAATAATACTAATTATCAAGCCTCATCTAAAAAATTCCGAGAAAAAGTACCATATACTTATACAATATATAAATAAGAACAATCGGACCATATGACCTTTAGGCACCCCTTTTGCGATCTCGATTTGTGGGAACATTTTTTCCATTTACACCGTCAAAATCCGGTTGTTTGTTAGGGGTTAGGGTTAGGGGTTAGAGTTAGCGGTTAGTTTTATAATTAAAAAAAAAAACTCTAAAAATCGTCTGTTAACAATTAACTGTATTTTGATGGTGTAAATGGAAAAAATGTCCCCACGAATCGAAATTGCAAAAGGGGTGCCTAAAGGTCATATGGTCCGAACAATTTATATATACAATATATGAATAAGTATAATTTATAGATATAATATATGAAAAGTACCATCAGTATATACAATATATAAATAGGCACAATTTATAAATAAAATATATAAATGAGAACAATTTATATTTACAATATATAAATAAGTACCATCTATATATACAATGCATAAGTACGTACAAACTCTTGTATATATATATAAGTAAGTAAAGTAAAGTCGTCGGGGCAGCCTAATGTCGGTATCAGCCATGCAGCGAGGGAGTCTATCCCCTTTTCACTAGCGCTAGACCAAGGAGATAATTTTAGCGCCTGAGGTGGAGCGCCACACCTACCATCAGCTCCTTACTTTACCGCACAGATCCCTGTGCTACTCATACGCTGAGTTGGCGAGGACCAGGATCGAACTAGGAACCTTGTGGTTTCTAGCTGAAGGCTCTACCGACTGAGCTAACCCGGCCCTTATATATATACAATTAAAAAATATGGAAAGAAACCTTCTTATTTAAAAAAAACAACAATATGAGCAATACTCTATCTATCTATCTATCTATATATATATATATATATATATATATATATGCATATACATGTATAGTTAATCATGTTGCATTGTCTAAGCCCTAGACCATGTATTAGTATCTACCTAACTATCTATCTATTAGATGTAAATGAATTTATGTATTAACAAGATGACCTGAGAACCCGTTCGATGATGATATTGATGCTTCTATTTAGAAAAGAGTATTAAAAGTAAAGTTGGCAGTCTAGCCTATGGTCGGTATCAGCCACACTGTAAAGAAGTCTATCTCCTTTTCATATATAGGAGATTGTTTTGTAACTGAGTTGGAGCACTACACATTCCATCAGCTCCCCACTTTACTGCGCAGGTCAGATTAACAAATCTGTGCTATTCTTGCTCTAAGTTGGCAAGGGTTGGTATAGAACTTGGAACCTTGTGGTTCCTAAGCAGATGCTCTACCAACTGAGCTAAACCAATAAATTATTCAAATTAGCATGTCATAGCTGACAGGAGGCCATGATGATATTTCTGCTTCAATTTATGAAGGATTGATGTTAAACCTGTCAAAAGTAAGAGAGTCACAATAAAATATTTGAAATCGTTTGTTATCCAATTAACTGGAATCTATTAAGATTCTATTAACTTTATTGTTGAAGTAAGTTAGTGTACTGTTGGTTTGAGCAACAAGCTAAGCACAACTGAACCAGTGCCAAGACAATTGGTACTTATGGGAATCCAGAATAGTCCACTCGTGCATTTGGGTGATTCCATTCTTTGAGTCTTGATTGGCTGCTTGGGTTCTATGATGTTATGGGGCTTCATAAATAACCTGACATTTTGCAGTAGTATTTGCAGTAAGACAGATTCGTATTAAGTTACGACTACTTGCTGCTTGTCTTAACAATTCAACAGTAATTGGAATTAGTATGATTATTCTACATTTATAGAATTGAACTTCGGGAAATTCTGAAAACTTTTTTATGGCAGATTACATAAATCAACAAAGAATTTCTAATCAATTGAACTAATATAAGCAAATATTAAAATAAACATTTTATATTAGAAAATAAATCTTCATTCTTAAAATTCTTAAAAGTGTGTGTGTGTGTGTGTGTGTGTGTGTGTGTGTGTGTGCATTTTATTTATGTCTATTTTATTCATCTCCTGTTCAAATTCTTGAACTGTAGAATTCTGCCAAAATGCAAGAATTAATTATTAATTAATTATTATCGTGGTCTTCACACCTGCCGTAGCCAGTGGTTCACTGGAAACTGAGTGACAGCAAGTCTCCTCAGGTCTCCAGGACTCTTCTGAGTATTCTAGCCAATCTTAACAATGCTGTTGTCGGGATGGATACAATTCTTCTTCTTTTAATTTTTATTATTATTATTTGTTTGTTATGCCTCCTTGGACATCAACTAATAGAGGACATGAGAGGTAATTATCTCCCATATCTGCCAATAGGCACTAGGGGAAGTAGTGAGCAGCTTTATAAAAGAAGTGGCAAGGTCAAAATCCTCTTTTACCTTTGACCTTGAGAGAAGAAACAACAAATCAGCTGTCCACAGACAGGGGTCCCATGAAAGGGGGTTTGAGAGGCAAATATTATTCCAGTGTCAAGGAAGTGAAAGAAGTGGCTCAAAGAACAGTCAACAGAATTTTATGGGACATGGATACATACTCTCATTTGAAGGTGGAACATTGCTATTGAAGAAATGGTGACTATGTGGAGAAGTAGAGATGTGATCCACAGAGGACCAGCTTCATTTTGATGTATGATACATGTTCCTGTGTTGGTAATTATATCTGTCCTAAACAAACTGGCATTACTTTTTGACACACCTATGTGGAGAAGTAGAGATGTGATCCACAGAGGACCAACTTCATTTTGATGTATGATACATGTTCCTGTGTTGGTAATTATACCTGTCAGACAAAATGGCATTACCTAAACATTCTGAAATTCAATGCATATGGTACATTATATCTCAAGTTACTTTAACCCTCCCCATAAAAATCCAGTAAAAATCATGAAAAAGATAATTCTCATCTTGGTTGAGCTGGGAACTTTTCAACATCTCCTTGTATTGTTTATATAAGGAAGAAACACCTTTCATCTCTTCATTAACAATTAGAAATTTCCATTGATACAGTTACTACACAAATTTTAGGTAAAATAAAAAGCTGGGAGAAACATTTAAATGCTAAACAAATTAAACAGATACTACACTGATCTTAAGCAGAAATGCTGGCCTGTATGCAAATAATCATATATCATTTTATGAGAACTATTCTATCTCACTATATATATATATATATATATGTGTGGTGTGTGTGTGTGTGTGTGTGTGTGTGAAAATATTTGTGTGGGCATGCAAATATTTATATATATATATATATATATATATGTATACATATATATATATATATACATTTGGGCCTATTATGCCTCATCCTGTCTATATATATATATATGCATACACTACAACTACTATATATATGTGTGTGTGCGTGTGTGTGTGTATGTATATATGCATACACTACAACTATTACTATTGTATTATCTGTGAGAAGTACTGTATCCAATTTTGATAGATGAACATACAAATACATATGTGTGTGTGTGTGTATGTGTTTAAAAACTATCTTTTTTTTATCTTGAAAAACATTTATTCTTAACAATAGACAAAACAAGTTTCTTTTCTATAAGAAATGAATCCTCTATTTTCTTCTTCTTCTTCTTCTGCTTCTCCTTCTTTGTTTCAGTTGGTCAGTTCTCAAGTTTGCATCTGTTAATGTTGCCCACCTGTGTTCAATCAATCTTCACCCAACGTCATGGAGTGTGAAACGATAACAGAGGTGAGCTTAGCCAGATGTAGCAGGTGAAAATTATTCTTAGCTCTGATAATTGTATCTGCATGAAATAATGCAATCTTAGTGCTTCATATAAACATTGAGAAATTGTATGCAACAAAATATACCGGATCATTTGACCATTGTGGCGTCTCAGCACACATTTCTTTGGAAAAATCAATGAAATCTCATTGCCTTTTGCCAATTCTTCATTTTCAACTTGTGCTTGTTTGCATCAAGTCTACACTCTAAGATCTTTGATTTAAAAAAATAATCATTATTATTTTGCTTTATATTTATCAATAGATTATTATTATTATTATTGAGTTTTTCACACCCGCCATAGACAGTGGTTCACCGGAGGCTGAGTGATAGCACATCTCCTCAGGTCTCCAGGACTCTTCTTAGTATTCCAGCCGTTCTCAACAATGCTGTAATCTGGATGGTCTTGATTCTTCCTTTGATTTCCAGTTCATCCAGACTCTTTTCCAGACCTGTGGGTACCGTACTGTGACCTTTACCTTCATGTTCCACAATTTTCTTAATTCTCTAGCAAGGTCCAAGTATTTGTCTATCTTTTCACTTTCTTCCACTTTCACCCGGTGATCAGCTAGGACGTCAAAATCCACGAGATGACAAGTTCTCTTCCTGTTGATCAACACTAGATCTGGTCTCCTGTCACTCCTTGCAAGTTTTTCATACCATTGTAAACCGATGGTCTTTCACTAGAGTCAGAGAAACCACAAGTCTCCTTAGGTCTCTAAGATTCTTCTGAATATTCTAGCTGATCTTAATGCTGTAGTTTGGATTTTCGTGATTCTTCTGGTTTCCAATTTCTCCAGTTGGTGTGAGAGACAGGTGATGACCCCGAGATCAATTTGAAAACTTTGGACAATCTCAGTCGTGTAACCAAAACCAAAACATTTTAGAAAATAGTTTGAAATTTAATCAGTTGGCTCCAAGAAGTTAAGGTGCACACATGTGCAAGAAAATGGGGAGGGCACATATGGTTCCAATCATATGCCTTATGTGGTGCCAACACACTGAATTTTAGAAATAAGGAAAAGACACCTTAAATAAGAAATATTAAAAGGGTGCACACAAAAGTGTCTTAGTGTTTCTTCTTGCCAGGAATTGATCTTTCTGAGCTTGTTCCTCACCATAAACAGTTTGGTTTTATTACCCACCAGCCAATGAGATTTTAGTTTTCTTTTACCACTATCTATTTGTTTTTTCTAAGTTTTAGCACCAATATGAGGATAATAATGGACTGGCTTTGGTAAGTTTGTTTTTCTCTGTTCAAGAGAGGGAATTTTCACAATTTTATTTGGAATATATTTCTAGGATTAATAGCAAGAAAATATCCAAAAGATAAAGTTAAGTATCAATTTTAAGAGCATGTTGAATTTTGGGATGTTTTTAGAAAGTTCACATAAATTCTTGGAATGGCTGAAGAGTTGAATTAACGAATAGTTATTCAGTAGGAAATATTATAGGAAATGTGGAAAGGTGTGTTGAAATTGTGGGGTGGATCAAAGTGTGTCAAAAGTTTGAGTCAAAACCTGAGTGACAGGTGAGTCAAATTGAAAAGAGAATAAAATTTGTTTACATGTTTTTGAAAAAAATTAAATTTCTTCTTTTCTTTTTTTTTTTTCAAATCACACATACGTAACTTGGATTTTTATAGAATATCCAAATTCTCTTTCAGATTATAAAAAATTAGTGGTTCTTTGAGAAAATTTCCTTTTAAATTGATTAAATTAGGTAGAGAAAGACTGACAACAGTCTTCTTCTTCTTCTTCTTCTTCATCATTACCATATTTCTCCTTCTTCATTACCATGTTTCTTCTTCATCTTCTTCTTCTTCTTCATCATTACCATTTTCTTCTTCTTCTTCGTCATTACCATTTTTCTTCTTCTTCTTCCTCTTCTTCATCATTACCATATTTCTCCTTCTTCATTACCATGTTTCTTCTTCTTCTTCTTCTTTTTCTTCTTCTTCTTCGTCATTACCATTTTTCTTCTTCTTCTTCCTCTTCTTCATCATTACCATGTTTCTTCTTCTTCTTCTTCTTCATTATTACCATTTTTTCTTCTTCCTCTTCTTCATCATTACCATGTTTTTCTTCTTCCTCTTCTTCATCATTACCAATTTCTCTTCTTCATTAATGTTCTTCTTCTTCTTCTTCTTTTTCTTCTTCTTCTTCGTCATTACCATTTTCTTCTTCTTCTTCCTCTTCTTCATCATTACCATTCTTCTTCTTCTTCTTCATTATTACCATTTTTCTTCTTCTTCCTCTTCTTCATCATTACCATGTTTCTTCTTCTTCTTCTTCTTCATCATTACCATGTTTCTTCTTCTTCTTCTTCATCATTACCATGTTTCTTCTTCTTCTTCTTCTTCTTCTTCATCATTACTTCTTCTTCTTCTTCTTCTTCATTACTGTTTCTTCTTCTTCTTCATTACCATGTTTCTTCTTCTTCTTCTTCTTCTTCTTTTCTTCTTCTTCATGTTTCTTCTTCTTCTTCTTCTTCTTCTTCTTCATTCATGACCATATTTCTTATTATTATTTAACTAATAGTAGTAGTAGTAGTAGTAGTAGTATTACTACTACTAATACTACTAGCTAATTGTGTTTGATGTTTGGCTGTCTGCTACTTGGCTTGATTTATATTTCCTTCTACCAGTTCAGCTACGACTATCTGCTTTTGATTTTTTTTCAGTCTTTTCATCTCACACAGATAGGATCAAGACAACTTCCAACTTTTCCTTTCAAGAATTGTTTGAGAAAGCAACTCTCTGGTTGGTTAGAAAATCTTTTTTTGGTGACAGAAATAGGTCTGCATTTAGTTTATACTCTTTCTATATTTTTTAATGTTTTAATTTTAGTAACTCACTCTTATTAGTTAGAATATTTTCTAAAGCCATTTTTCTTTCTTCTTTCTTTCTTTTTTCTTATGAATTTTTTAGTAAATTTTGCACATATTTTGAGCTCTTTTTGATTTTATAACAAATGATTTTTATGCTATTGTTATATAGCTGTTCAACATATCGGGTATATGATTGGCGAGAGAAAGTCAGATGATGAGGGAATGATAGTGTGGGATTGTCTGCCCTTGTTTGGCTGGAAGAGTTATCTTCCCTCGTGTTTCTGTTTTTCCCCACCAGGCGCTCTGACTATTTAAGCAGGCAAGCGCCAAGTTTGAATCCTCTTTCTTCTTCAGGACTTGACGAACACACATGGGTTAGACAGTTTGTCTACACCCTTCTTGTGTGGGGGTTTTCACCTCCACACAGACAACGTAGTAAGTGACTTTGACTTATGGACTCTCCATAACTTTTATACTTCCATTTTGTATCTTGTCTCATTTATGTGCTAATCATATATCCTCCATGTTGTTTCTTGTGCATCTCCTTATATGTATCCTCTCCACATGCTGTCAGGTATTAAAGTCCATTGTGTATTTAACACCCTTAGTCGGAGTTGTCTGTTCAACTAACAATAATTAACATTTATACCCTTTGAACCCAACAATAGATTTGGTTCTTATTTTTCTCTGCTTACTTACTCCATCAGAGGTCATCTTCTCTGTTCGGGCTGGTCATCTCCTGTTTATTAATTAACAAAGGCTTGTTGTTTTTCTATTTTTTTTATTATTAAACAACCCCAGCCCAAAACTGCATGGTGAGAAGCGACATCTTGAGAGAACGTCTTCTCTCGGTGAGTAACTGGTCATAACTGACCAAAACTAAAAACTGTCTCATGCGCTCTATTAGCGAGTTTCCAGAAGGGATTAATTAAAAGTTACCACATATCAATATATAACGGCAATGGTACTTTTCCACCTTTTTTTAACTCTATTCAAAAATATCTACACCACTTACACAATTCATAAGCTACCCATGAATTATGCAACACTATTCAACCCATGGATAGGACCCTAATAGGTACTAGCAGTCCAGTACAGAGTGGACCTGGGAGTAATGGCAATAGAGGAGTGATACCACATTCCTCAGAGCTCCAGACCGAATGCAGTTTACTGTCATAGGTCAATAAACAAACAACTTGGTACAGTTATCCTGGCTTCTGAAGACAAAAGGATCCAAGTTTTCACAATTGTCAGTTACTTATTTATTTCTGATACTTAATAATAGATTTATTTTCTAATTGTGATGAAAAGCAAGTAAAAGTTAAAATGAAATCATCATCATCAGCATTATCATCATCAACAAGTTTTGCTGATATCAAGGATTCCCTTGACTATTTCTCTCTCTCTCTCTCTCTCACTATCTGTCACTCTAGGCCATTGATCTTGGTAAGTCTGTTGTATATTGGTTGGAGGGAATTTTTGATGTGAAATGTAACATCAAAGAAACAAGCAAAAACAGTACAAGTAATGAACAAAGAAGTTTGAGATGTAATAAAAATTGTTCTTTATATGTGTATTATAAATTGTATGGACCCTATGACCTTTAGGCACCCGTTTTTGATCTCGATTAAGAAAGGACATGTTTTTCATTTACACCATCAATATCCGGTTGTTTTAACAGACGATTTTTAGATTTTAAAAAAAATTTATAAAACTAACCACTAACCCTAACCCTAACCCCTAACAAACAACTGGATATTGACGGTGGAAATGAAAAACATGTCCTTTCTTAATCGAGATCAAAAAGGGGTGCCTAAATGTAATATGGTCCAATTGTATCAAATGAACAACAAGTTACAAAGATGTGGTTTGTGTTTCTGAATTTTCCTTTTTACAAAGTCTTATTGTATTTCTTGTTTGTATTTCAGTTCAGTCGGTTCTCACAGGATCGTACTCATGACTGGTCCCTTCACTTGCCAATGCCTTTCTGCCTCCTACTACTAGAAAATCCTTTTCTCTTCTCTTTTTCAGAATGTCCGTTAGTTGGCAGGAGTTTTGAATTTGGTGTCGGTCAGTCTGGTTTTGTCTATTTTTAGAATACGATCCTTTTCTTTGTTCCTCAAACTTGCCCTAACAAGAATTTACAGCTTATTAATCATTACAATTCCTCAGATCTCTGATTCTATTTCCTATGAGAATAACTATTACTAGCAAAACAAAAATGGCCTCCAAACATTTCTAAAACTTTCTAATTATTCAGACACTTATAGAAAATTATTAAAATCATAAGAGTAAAATATATTTTGTTTGGATTTCATAAGATTAAATAAGGTGTGTGTGGGGGGGGGGAGGGTCGACCTAGTAATAGGAGAATAATTTTTCCTAATATATTTCAGGAAAAAACTATTTTAAACCTAAATTTATCTAAAGGCGAATAAGTATCAAAATTTTCGCGATAATTTGACAATTAATTCATTTTTCATAGAACTTTAATATTTTTATGTAGTAATGATACTGACTATAGATGAAAGGGCCAGGTTAGCTCAGTCGGTAGTGCGTTCGGCTAGAAACCACAAGGTTACTAGTTCGATACCGGTCCTCGCCAACACAGCGTATGAGTAGCACAATGATCTGTGCAGTAAAGTAAGGAGCTGATGGTAGGTGTGGCGCCCCACCTCAGACGCCAAAAAACAATCTCCTTGGTCTAGTGCTATTGAAAAGGGGATAGACTCCCTCGCTGACTGGCTGATACCGACATTAGGCCGCCCCGATGACTTTACTTTTACTTATAGATGAAATACTCATTGATAAATGTACTTAATTCCTGAAATGACTGTGATGTAAACAGTGACGTATTTTCAGTTACAGACAAATTGAGAGCAAGTCTCTATTATTAATAGATGTTAAGCCTGCTTTCTATGGTAATGACAAACTAAAAATCAGATGTAGCTAGATTTATTATTCATCCTTCTTTTGTAGTAGATTGAATGGTTTCTCTTTTTCTAGTTGTAAGAGCATCTATGACTTAATAATACTAGCAAAAATATGCACCCTCCAGGTGCAAGTATTTAAGTTTTAATGTAATGAAATATATTAAATTAGAAAGACTAATGAAACTAAATAAGAGGGCAGATAAAATGATTTGAAAATTTTAAAAATCATATGAGTAAAATATATTTCATTTGGATTTCATAAGATTAAATAAGGGGGGAGGATCGACCTAGTAAAAAAAATATTTCTCCTAATATATTTCAGGAAAAAACTATTTTAAACCTAAATTTATCTAAAAGTGAATGAGTATCAACATTTTCGCAATAATTTGACAATTAATTCATTTTTCATAGAATTTTAATATTTTTATGTAGTAATGATACTGACTATAGATGAAATACTCATTGATAAATGTACTTAATTCCTGAAATGACTGTGATGTAAACAGTGACGTATTTTTGGTTACAGACAAATTGAGAGCAAGTCTCCATTATTAATAGATGTTAAGCCTGCTTTCTATGGTATGAGAAAGTAAAAATCAGATGTAACTAGATTTATTTTGTAGTAGATTGAATGGTTTCTCTTTTTCTAGTTGTAAGATTATCTATGACTTAATAATACTAGCAAAAATATGCACCTATTGCATACTGAGGTTTTCACGGTACCAAATCAGCATATATGTTGTATACCCTTTCTTACTTCTTACTTCTGGTCGTATTTTCTTCTGGCCGGCTTTGCTATTCTGATCGTCTTTGGTCTGGAATCTTCTAAGGTCTTCTGTTGCTATGTTCCTGCTGGCTGGTCGTCCTGGATTCATTTCTTAGTCTTGTTACCAAGACATTCATCAACCACAAGAACATTTTACTTATATAAACTTTTATGTCCTTAACTATACATTTCACGTAACTAAATATGTGACTAACATAGCGCGCGTGAGTTCCAGTTTTAGGCAGAGCATAAAATGGCCGCTGCTCTGCCTAACGTCTAACTGCAAACTGGGGACTCTGAAAAAGGTCCCATGTGACTTGACATATTTGGCGGGCTTCTGTAATTTTCCACAGAAAGACCCGGCCATGGTATGAAAGGGGTCATCCCCTCAGAATTACAGGGGATTGACAATAATCTTATGCAACCGCATAGATTATGTAACACACCCTCCAGGCGCAAGTATTTAAGTTTTAATGTAATGAAATATATCAAATTAGAAAGACTAATGAAACTAAATAAGAATGCAAATAAAATGATTTGAAACAGAGGGGAGTATAATTGAAAAGAAGAACTTTGAAACTATCTCTTCCATCATTTTCCATCACTCCTGTCTTTCATGGCTAAATTGTCCTAATTTAATTATTTAGTTAAAATAGGAAGTTAAGAATGAAATTACAGTTATTTCTTCTTGTTAATGAATTTCTTTTAAGATTTATCCCGAGATCTTTGCTCATATTTATTAAGATAAAACCAAACAATTAGAAATCAATAATACTAAACACATATCTATCAAAATCAAATATTTTATATCAATATGCAAATTAGCCTACCCGTTCACACTGTAAACCGCTAATTCTTGTTGTATAATTGATTTCTAATTGTTTGGTTTATCTTAAATAAATATGAGCAAAGATCTCGGGATAATCTTAAAAGAAATTCATTAACAAGAAGAATAACTGTAATTTCATTCTTAACTTCATATTTTTAACTAATAATTAAATAGGACAATTTAAGCCATGAAAGACAGATGATGGAAATGATGGAGAAGATAGTTCAAAGTTCTTCTTTCAATTATCTCTCCTCTGTTTCAAATCATTTTTTTGCATTCTTATTTAGTTTCATTAGTCTTTCTATTGATATATTTCATTACATTAAACTTAAATACTTGCGCTGGAGGGGTTTACATAATTCTATGCCGGTTGCATAGATTATTGTCCATCCCCCTGGGTAATTCCCTGAAGGGGGGAAAAAAATTGAACCTTTTTTCCCCAAATAAACCATGGCCCCGGGGTTCTTTCTGTGGAAATTACAGAAGCCCGCCAAATATGTCAAGTCACATGGGACCTTTTTTCAGAGTCCAGTTTGCAGTTAGACGTTGGCAGAGCAGCGGCATTTTTGCCTCTGCTAAAACTGGAACTCACGCGCGCTATGTTAGTCACATATTTAGTAGTAATGGTTTAAGGACATAAAGCTTATATAATAAAATGGTTCTGTGGTTGATGAATGTCTTGGTAACAAGACTAAGAATAATCAGGACGACAGCCAGCAGAAACATAGCAACAGAAGAACCTTAGAAGATCAGACCAAAGACGTCGAATAGCAAAGCCGGCCAGAAAGAAAATACGAACAGGAAGTAAGAAGTAAGACAGGGTATACAACAAATGCCTGATTTGGGTAGCCCCGTGGAAACCTCAGTAATCATAGGTGCATATTTTTGCTCCCGTATTATTAAAGTAATAGATCTTAAACTAGAAAAGGAAACCATTCAATCTAACTACAAAATAAAATCTAGTTACATTCTGATTTTAACTTTCTCATACCATAGAAAGCAGGCTACATTTTAATAATGGAGACTTGCTCTCATTTGTCTGTACCAAAAATACGTACTGTTTACATCAACAGTCATTTTCAGGAATTAAGTACATTTATCACTGAGTTTTCATCATAGCAGTATCATTATACATAAAAATATTAATCACTATGAAAATGAATTAATGTCAATATTGCGAAAATTTGATACTCCCATTCCTTTTAGATAAAATTTAGGTTTAAAATAGTTTTTTTCCTGAATTATTAGGAGAAATATTTTTTTTTACTAGGATCGATCCTACCCCTTATTTAATCTTATGAATCCAATGAAAATATATTTACTCATATGATTTTTAAAATTTCAAATCATTTAATCTGCCCTCTTATTTAGTTTTCATTAGTCTTTCTAATTTAATCATATTCATTACATTAAACTTAAATCTTGCACTGGAGGGTGCATATTTTTGCTAGTATTATTTAGTCATAGATGCTCTTACAACTAGAAAAAGGAAACCATTCAATCTACTACAAAGAAGGAATAATAATAATCTAGCTACATCTCGATTTTTAGTTTCTGTCATTACCAAGAAAGCAGGCTTAACATCTATTATAATAGAGACTTGCTCTCAATTTTGTATGCTATGAAATACGTCACTGTTTTACATCACAGTCATTCTCAGGAATTAAGTACATTTATCAATGAGTATATTCATCTATAAGTAAGTAAAGTCATCGGGGCGCCTAATGTCGGTATCAAGCCAGTCCAGCGAGGGAGTCATCCCCTTTTCAAATAGCACTAGACAAGGAAGATTGTTTTTTGGCGTCCTGAGGTGGGGCGCAAACCTACATCAGCTCCTTACTTTACTGCACAGATCATGTTGGCACTCATACGCTGTGTTGCGAGGACCGGTATCGAACTAGTACTTGTGGTTCTAGCCGAACGCACTTACGCGTGAGCTAACCTGGCCCTTATCTATAGTCGTATCATTACTACATAAAATATTAAAAGTTCTATGAAAAATGAATAATTGTCAAATTTCGGGGGGGGGGGGGGGGGGGGGGGGTGGGGGGGGGGGGGGCGAAATTTTGAATACTTATTCGCCTTTAGATAAATTTTAGGTTTAATAATCGTTTTTTCCTGAATATATTAGGAATTATTTCTTCCTATTACTAGGTGACCTCCCCCCCCAACCACCTATTTATCTTTAGAAATCCAACAAATATATTTTACTCTTATGATTTTAAAATTTCTATAAGTGCTGATATTGAAGTTTTAGAATGTTTGGAGGCATTTTTTTTTGCAGTAATAGTTATTCTCATAGGAAATAAATCGAGACTAGGAATTGTAATGATTAATAGGCTGTAAATCTTGTTAGGCAAGTTTTTGAGAACAAAGAAAAGGCACGTATTTCTAAAAATAGACAAAACCAGACTGACCGACACCAAATTCAACTCCTCGCCAACTACGGACATTCTGAAAAAGAGAAGAGAAAAGGATTTCTGTAGTAGGAAGGCAGAAAGGCATTGGCAGTGAAGGGACCAAGTCATGAGTTACGATCCTGTGAGAACCGACTGAACTGAAATAAACAAGAAATACAATAAGATTTGTAAAAAGGAAAATTCAACACACAAACCAATCTTTTGTAACTTGTTGTTATTTGATACAATCGGACATAATACATTTAGGCACCCCCTTTTTGATCTCGATTAAGAAAGGACATGTTTTTCATTTCCACGTCCATATCCAGTTGTTTGTTAGGGGTTAGGGTTAGGGTTAGTGGTTTATTTTAATAAATTTTTTTTAAAATCTAAAAAACTCGTCTGTTAAAAAACCGGATATTGATGGTTGTAAATAAAACATGTCCTTTCTAATCGAGATCAAAAACGGGCTGCTAAAAGGTATAGGTCCATAACAATTTATAATACACTTAAGAAAATTTTATTAACATCTCAAACTTCTTGTTTCATTACTTGTACTGTTTTGCTTGTTTCTTTGATGTTACATTTCACATCAAAAATTCTCCACAATATACAACAGACTTACCAAGATCAATGGCTAGTGACAAGATTAGGAGAGAGAGAGAGAGAGGATAGTCAAGGGATCCTTGATTCACAAAACTTGTTGATGATGATAATGGCTGTGAGAGATTTTCATTTTTAACTTTTACTTGCATTTTCATCACAAATTTAGAAATCAAACTCTATTATTAAGTATCAGAAATAAATAAGTACTGACAATTGTGAAAACTTGGATATCTTTGTCTTCAGAAGCCAGGATAACTGTACCAATGTTTGTTTATTGACTATGACAGTAACTGCATTCGGTCTGGAGCTCTGAAGGATGTGGTATCCACTCCTCTATTGCATTTACTCGCCAGGTCCACTCTGTCTGGACTGCTAGTACCTTATTAGGGTCTATCCATGGTTGAATAGTGTTTGCATAATTCATGGAGCTTATGAATTGTGTAAGTGGTGTAATATTTATTTGATAGAGCTAACAAAAAAGGTGGAAAAGTACCATTGCCGTTATATATTGATATGTGGTAACTTTTTATTAATCCCTTCTGGAAACTGCTATAGAGCGCATGAGACAGTTTTTAGTTTTGGTCAGTTACTGACCAGTTATCACCGGAGAGACGTTCTGCTCAAGATGTCGGCTTCTCACCATGCAGTTTTGGGCTGGGTTTGCTTTAATAATAAAAAAAATAGAAAAACAACAAGCCTTGTTAATAATAACAGGAAGATGACCGCCCGAACAGAGACGATGAACCTCTGATGGAGTAAGTAAGCAGAGAAAATAAGAACCAATCTATTGTTGGGTTCAAAGGGTTATATGTTAATTATTGTTAGTTCGAACAACAACCCGACTAAGGGTGTTAAATACACAATGGACTTAATACCTGACAGCATTGGAGAGGATACAATAAGGATGCACAAGAAACAACATGGAGGATATATGATTAGCACATAAAGAGACAGATACAAAATGGAAGTATAAAAGTTATGGGAGTCCATAAGTCAAAGTCACTTACTACGTTGTCTGTGTGGAGGTGAAAACCCCACACAAGCAAGGGTGTAGACCACTGTTCTAACCCATGTGTGTTCGTCAAAGTCCTGAAGAAGAAAGAGGATTAAAACTTGGCGCTTGCCTGCTTAAATAGTCAGAGCGGCCTGGTGGGGAAAAAAGAACACGAGGGAAGATAACTCTTCCAGCCAACAGGGCAGACAATCCACACTATCATTCCTCATCATCTGAACTTTCTCTCGCCATAATATCGATATGTTGAACAAAGCTATATAACAATGCATAAATTCATTGTTATAAATAAAAAGAGATCAAAATATGTGCAATTTCTAAAAAATTAATAAAAAAAAGAAAGAAAAAGAAGAAAATGGCTTTAGAAAATATTCTACTATAAGAGTGAGTTACTAATTAAAACATTACCAAAATATAGAAGAGTAAAAATAATGCAGACCTAATTTCTGTCACCAAAAAGATTCTAACCAACCAGAGAGTTGACTTTTCAACAATTCTTGAAAGGAAAGCTTGGAAGTTGTCTTGATCCTTTGTGTGAGATGAAAAGACTGAAAAAAAATCAAAAGCAGATAGTCCCGTAGTGAACTGGTAGAAAGGAAATATAATCAGCCAAAGTAGCAGACAGCCAAAACATAAAACACAATAGCTAGTAGTATTAGTAGTAGTAATACTACTACTACACTACTACTACTATTAGTTAAATAAAAATAAGAATATGGTATGAGAAGAAGAAGAAGAGAAAGAAAATGGTTAATGAGAGAAGAAGAAGAAAAGAAGAAGAAACATGGTAAGAAGAAGAGAAGAAGAAGAAGAAGAAGAGAAGAAAAACATGGTATGAAAGAAGAAGAAGAAGAAGAATGGTAAAGAGGAAGAGNATTTCTAAGTGGAGTTTAGCAGGTTTGAATTCAGAGTTTTCCTTCTCCTAGACTGGTTACCTATCCATGGTTAAGAGCCCAGTCTGCCCTGCTATTTATCCATAGCTGGAGGGAGAATTGGATTTATACCTTTCCCAAGGGTATTAACGCCATGTAAAATGCCAATAGCTTTGTCCAGGAATTGAACTCGGTTTGATGAGTCCATTTCCATAACTCTAACCGTTAGACCACGCACCTCCAGACTTATATATAAATATATGAGCAATTATCTTCATTATTGAGAAACAAAAAAAAAATCAATTGCAACTGTTCCAGTCATTAATCAAGTGAACAGGAAATTAATTAATGTTGATTTATATTCAAATGAAATTGATTTCTCTTAAAAACATAAATTACAACTGAGTATTTTCGGTATATTATGAACTTTTGTTTAGTAAATTAGGGTGTCCCAGAAAAACAGAACCCACAAATTTTGTAATCAAACTGTTCATTTTAACTAGGGGATTTGGGGTTAAGGGTTTAGGTTTAGGGTTGGGGTTTAGGGTTAGTTTAAATGGGAAATAAAATAAATAATTTAGGTTCTGTTTTTTCTGGGTTACCCTGTACAGGAAAACAGAAGCCAACCCCTAACCCTAACCCTACCCTAACCCCAACCCTAACAACTGAGTTATTTCGTAATTCTTTTGTGTTTAGAACACAAAAGAATTACGAAATGTAGATTGAGAAGTATAAAAATGGCTGCACAAGTGTGATGCACAAAGAAGGAGAAGTACGCCCATCAACCTCCACCACGGATGAGAAGATTCAGCAAGCTCAAGAGATGGTAATGATAAACCAGTGAGTTATCATCGATGAGGTAGCTTGTTCTCTGTAGACTAGTGATGGTTCGCCAATCAAATTATCCACAGTTTCCATAAAACAAGAATGCAGATAATTTTTTACTCTCCCCCATATATATAAGTTTAACAAATATATCAGGATGATTCATTCCCACAAATATATATACATATATACATACATGTATATATAGAGAGAGAGACAGACAGACAGACAGAGAGACAGAGAGAATGTGAAAGTGAGATAAATAGATAGATAGATAAATAAATAGATATGTGTGTGTCAATATCATATTGTACATGCATACACACACACACACACACACATACTATATGAGTATATATAAAAAGATATGAAAACACTACAAAATGCTGTTAAAGTGAAAACATTTTATAACTTCGCTGATATTGAACAATATTTCGATTTTATGAAAATCGTTATCAGAGCTTGTTTATACTCCATGTTGTTAAGAAAGGAGACAAAAGTCTTATATATATATATATATATATATATATATATATATATGTATGTATGTATGTACAAGGGCAAGATAAAAAGTTCAAAGGCTGAAAAGTTCATACAATGACATCATCACTGCTATTGGACCATATGACCTTAAGGCACCCCTTTTTTATCTCGATTAAGAAAGGACATATTTTTCATTTACACCATCGATATTAATTATAATATAGATTTATTTTTAGATTTTGTCATTGAAATATTGTATCCTTTAAACAGAACATGTTCTGAATTCATAGCCATGTTTTATGAAGGAATCTGCAGGATCCTAAAGACAGATCTTTGTGGTTTAAGTCAAAAGAGTCTTTTACAATTGTCTATTTGTAAACGCCAAGAGATTGTTGAACCGATATTTCTTCTGTGCAGAGCTGATGTTAACTGCACCGATAAAAATGGGAAAAGTGTACTTAATGCTTTAGTTGAAAATGAAAACCCATCTGTGGAAATTGTTAATCAAATCCTCGCTAACGGATTTGATTTCAGCTGTGGTAAAATATAAGGAATATTGTCTTCCTTGTCGAATGCAAATAGAAGATTGTTTGTTTGTTTGTTTTGTTTTACGGCATATCAACCTCAGTGGGTCATTTAATGCCGATAAAGTTTTGAAATAAATCAATTCTTAATGGATAATACAATTTTTTTATAAATACATTTTTCTATTTAACCCATAGATGGGACCCTAACAGGTACTACCTCTCCGGGTCAGAGTGGACCAGGGAGCAATGGTGATAAAGGGGTGCTCCACATTCCCCAAACCTCCAAAACTGGAACCTCACCATCAGATAGAGTTTAACGTCATTCCCAAAATATGTAGAGCCGCAGCCACCACCTTCTAGCACCCATATGATAAAAAGGGGTTGGGGCTTGCCATAAGGGCAATAGGGTTGGGAAAATCATATAGGTGCTAGGGCTTGACGTGACCAGCCGATTGATCGGAGGAGGCCTCTCCGACAGCCCGTCTAGCCCAAGATAGGGCCAAAGTGGAGTATTGCATGTCATGAACTGCTCATCCAACTGGGCTCTATCCTTAAGCATCACGGGTCGCCACCCATGGCCAACAGGTGGCCCCATTGGGGGAGTCTTACCCCTCTGCAGAGGTGCAGTCGGTGCATTCTAATGCCCCAGCCGACAGGGCGGATCTCCATGGGGGTTATCTATGAGAATACAGGTGCATTCTCTATGATTTCAGTATATCATGAACTCAAGAACTGTAATAACGTTGCTGTCATCTTTATATCTCAGCCACATGGTTGTCTTTAGTGGTGTCAGCCTTAAAGCTTTTTCATTGAAGTATTACTGGAGATAATGACAAGCCTATATTTACATATACATATATACATGGGCAAATTAAGAAGATTCTAATACAACAGAATCATATGACTGTGTGTTGAGGTTTCTAGCTCAGTCTCCCTCAGGCATTTGTCAAATCCAATTTTTAACATTTCTTCATTTTTTTTATTTGAACATTTAAAGAGAATGGATACTGTAAGAATTACATATTTTACTTGCCAGTTTTTTTCAGTTAGGTTTGGTTTTGTTTGGTTTGTTTTATGGCATATCAACAGCGGTGGGTCATTTAATGCTGACAAAGTTTGGAAATAAATTCATTCTTAATGGATACACAATTTTTTTATAACCACATTTTTCTATTTAACCCATAGATGGGACTCCAACAGGTACTATCACACCAGGTCAGAGTGGACCTGGGAGCAATGGTGATGAAGGGGTGCTCCACATTTCCCAGACCTCCAGAACTGGAACCTCACCGTCATTCCCAGGACATGAAGACCCTCAGTCACTGCATTCTAGCAAATATATGATAAAAAGGGTTGGGGCTTGCCATAAGAGCAATAGGGTTGGGGTAATCATATAGGTGCTAGGGCTTGACATGACCAGCTGATTGATCAGAGGGGGTCTTTCCGACCGCACGTCTAGCCTAAGCAAGGGACTAAGTGGAGTGTTCATCCACACGGATTCTGGGTTGTCTCCCACAGCCAACAGGTGGCCCCATTGGAGGGGGGTCTTACCCCTCTGCAGAGGTACAGTTGGTGTATTCTTAAACCTCAGTCAACAGGGCTATCTTTAATTAGGTGTGTGGTAAGCAGCCTTATAAAACCAGAAGCACCAAAGACAAAAAATCTCTTTCACCTAGCTTCAACAAGGTAACATGCATGAATTACATCTCCTGAAAATAGATTTATTTTCTTTCCATATCTCTTCAACTATACCCACCCCTACATACCTATACAAAATTATACATATACATACATATACATACACACACATACATACACACACACACATACATCTATATATACACACATACATACATATATATACACATACACACTGTGTATGTGTATATATATGTATATGTGTGTGTATGTATGTGTGTGTATGTATATGTATGTATATGTATAATTTTGTATAGGTATGTAGGGGTGGGTATAGTTGAAGAGATATGGAAAGAAAATAAAATAAATTAAGTCAAACAAAAACTACTAAATAAGTGAACAGGGGTGTCCCTGAATTCTGAATTAATTGAATTAACAGTAACTCCTAACAAATTACTGACAAGCGGTCAGATATCTTTGGTTTTATTATTGTCTACTATTATTTGTATTTTTATCCCTATTTTTATTACTACAGCTGAGCAGGACAGGACAATTTTAAAAGGAAGGGGAAAAAAAAAAAAAAAAATCTGTTTTCAAATGCCTTAAAATAAAGAATTCATCATTCGCATCTGATGAGTCGGGAGAATTAGACATTTTGTCTAAGCTCCCTGAAATAGTCTATAATGCAGGATCTCTAAGTCTTTTGTTATTTATTTAAATATAAATTTGCTCTGTGACTCTAACAATAAGAGCACACATTGAGCTCTCAAACTGCAACAAGTTGTTTTAAAAAAAAACCTATGTCGTAAGGAAGATTTCTTCTCTGGACTTTTGGATATATATATATATATATATATATATATATATATATATATATATGTATATTTTTGCGAGAATATGTGTTTAATTGGAGTTGTACCTAATTTTGAAAATTAATTAATTAATAATGAATTAGGCGGGAATGCCTATTTAAATGTATGGCTAAACAAATCGAGAAAAATCAATCTCTGTATGTACATTTCGGCCTATTAGGCCTCATCAGCAGAGCTATAGATAGGAAGGCCGCCCTGTGCGTGATTTGAAACCGGACTGCCAAGCTGACAGGCCGATATCACAACCCCTACACCAAACGCACTTCCTAGATTTTATGATTTGTTTAGAGTAGGTTAATATTCTTCTTCAGTGACTTTTATTACACGACGATATGATAAGTTGTAAACACAGTATGTTTGGAATGGCTTTTTTGCCGACAATTTGGGAGAATATGTGTTTAATTGGAGTCGTACCTAATTTTGAAAATTAATTAATATAGCTCTGCTGATGAGGCCTAATAGGCTGAAATGTACATACAGAGATTGATTTTTCTCGATTTGTTTAACCATACATTTAAATAGGCATTTCCGCCTAATTCATTATTAATTAATTAATTTTCAAAATTAGGTACGACTCCAATTAAACACATATTCTCCCAAAAATTGTCGGCAAAAAAGCCATTCCAAACATACCGTGTTTACAACTTATCATATATATATATAAGTTATCAATAGCAACTAATGGTGGAAAATAATAAAGTGTCTGAGACTCAAAAGCAGAATGGAACAAGAAATAAAAAGCAATCAATTACAATTTTTGAACTGTGACTTGTGTTTCATACAGCAAAAATGTAACCATTTATGAAGATGATCAACATTAATGTATTCCTTTCTTTATGGAACTCTCCTTCACACCATTTAATATACTTCCCCTACAGCTTTCATTACAGCCCACCCACATCCCACACCCCAACCATAACATTCATTACAATTTCAACCCCACACAATCTATTTCAATGACCACAGGCAACATTCCTCACTGTACCCTGCACAACATTCATTACAGTGTCCCCCACACCCACCCTGCACAACATTCACTTAGTGAGAATCAAACTCATTAGTAAATGGTCTGCTAACATAGTTTGCTAACCATTTCCCCACAAGTGAACAGGAAACTAATTAATGTTGATTTATATTCAAATGAAATTGATTTCTCTGAAAAAACATAAATTTCACCAAGTTATTTTGTAAGGGCCGGGTTAGCTCAGTCGGTAGAGCGTTCGGCTAGAAACCATATGGTTGCTAGTTCGATTCCGATCCTCACCAACTCAGCGTATGAGTAGCACAGGGATCTGTGTGGTAAAGTAAGGAGCTGATGGTAGGTGTGGCGCTCCACCTCAGATGCCAAAACAATCTACTTGGTCTAGCACTAGTGAAAAGGAGATAGACTCCCTCGCTGATTGGCTGATACCGACTTTAGGCCGCCCCGACGACTATTTTGTAATTCTTTTGCTCAGCATGATGTTCAATTCATTTTTGTGAAATTAACACTGACTTTGTCAACAGTTTTCCAAACTTTCGTTATATCAGGTTTGTTTTTCTATATCTTGTGAGGATTGATGAGTTAATAAATGCCTTTGAGAGGTTAACATTTATACCTCCCACCCTGTAAGCATAACAATCCACATTTGGTGACCAGAAAAATGTCATAGAAAAAATGTGGAAGAGTATGGCAAGTCATGCATGGATGTCAAAAACGTGTGCAAGTGATGTAGGGAGATTGCAATGATGACACTTCCTTAATGACATGTCGGCGAGCTGTTATGACATGTGCATACAAGAACTTCCACAGGGTTTATAAAAATTCATTGACTGAAATGGCAATTATGTAGAAAAATAGATACATGTTCAAAGTTTAAAATGATGTAAATATTATTTGTTACATAATTCATGAGTAGCTTATGAATTGTGTAAGTAGTGTAGTATAAATTTTGAATCAGTTTGTTAGAAAATTCAAATCGGAGCGTTGAGTGGAAAGGTACTGCTGACTGTTATGATTGACATGTGGTAACTTCCACTTAACCCCTTCCGGAAACATGCCAGTAGGACATGTGAAAAAAACAGTTTTTAGTTTTAGTAAGATGCGACCAGTAAATCACAGAGAGAAGACATTCTCTCAAGATGTCACTACTCACCACGCAGTTTTGAGCTGGGGTTGTTTTAATAAAGAACATATAAAAAAACAACAAGTCTTTGTTAATTTAATCAACAAGAGATGACCAGCCCAAACAACCCAAACAGAACTAAGAAATCAACCCACAGAATCAGCCCTGAGGAAATTGGCGATGAAGTAAGTAAGCAGAGAAAAGAAATAAGAACCAAATTTATCATTATCATATTCTGTCTGTCTGTCTGTCTCTTGCCAATTATATACCCGATGTTAAGGGGTATATAACATATTGACAATAAACAATAAAAGTTTGTGGATTTCTAAATATTTTGGAGACCTTACCTTTGGGATTATGGACCGGGTTAGCTCAGTTGGTAGAGTGTTTGGCTAGAAACCACAATCTTTAGGTGTTCCCTATCAATCTGAGCATAGTAATGACCCAACCTGGGAAATCATTTTGAATATTTTGACCATTGATCAAACAAAGCATCAAAGAAATTTAGAAGATCTTATTCAAATGATAATGTCATTGTTTTTGCATGCCTATCAATCCAATAAGTATCACGAGAAGTGTCACAATAATTTTTTTTTCTAATTATTATATTGTTTATTGGTGTTTCCTTTCTAATTCATATGTAAAATCCAATCAGTTATTTCCTGATATTTTTTAAAAAGTAATTTACTTTAAAAACAATTTAATCTAGACTTTTACAATTATTGGTTCCTAGATTGGTCTACACAAAAATTCAGACAAATAATAATTAAATGACCTTATGAAATTATTAACAAGAAACTTTGTTTAGCCATGATTCCACAACGATTATAATCAAAATAAGGAAAACTCTATTTGCCCCAGAGCAAAATAGTGACTGACGATTATTGTATAAAAAATGCCTCCAATTTCACACGACAAATAATAAAATATCAAAGTTTATCAATATAATCTAAATCATTTATCACTATTTTGATGTGGGTATTTTATTTATCTATTTTATCTATTTATTTATTTTGTTGTTGAAATAAAAGCAAATAATGTTCTTGGCAAAGTTATTAGAAAATTTTTTGATGAATTTTCAGATTTATGAGAAAAATTGGAAAACAAATGAAAAGTTCCAACAATGTTATAATGGCCAAATTATTTGAGACATTTTGTGTCAAGTGGAAGTTATTTCAAATAATAAATAATTTATTCATGGAATTCCCTGGAAATTGGTTTATTGGTAGCATTGAAAAAAGGTCAGAAAATATTTTTAGTTTTAGAGAAAGTTGATTTTTGAAATCTTTTTATTTCTTTCCTCCAATCAGAAGATGAAAATGTTACCCAATCGTTTCTCTTCCTTATTCTAACATCTCTTTTTCTTTTTTTTTTTGTTGTTATTTTGACCAAAATTCTATACAAAACACAAAAACTAATATTCTTTGAATTTCCTCCAAGAACAAAACAATTCCATTTCATCATTTATATTTCTTTTATTTGTTTCAGGATTTTTATTTGTTTTATGTTTGAGAGAATCTTGGACCAAATCCTGCTTTCTTAATCGTTATGAGTTCGACACTCTTATTCAAACTATTTTCTAAGTTCTCAAATAGATTTCTTTACTTTCCTTATATGAAGGTCATTCAATAAATAAAGGCAATTTAAAAAAAAAAAAAATTTCTGAATATTTTTCCATAAAGTTACACTCTGTATTGTTCGAATTGGTTTATAGCAAAAATTATTTTAATCTCACAAAAATATTTGTTTTCAGACTATTCAAAATGGTGATAAATTAAACAGTGTGCCAGGCTTTGAATAAAAGTCTGTCATTAAATTTTTGGTGGCTGAGAAGTACAAACCATGTGAAATTTACAGAAGAATGTGGAGAAGCATGTTTTTGTAAAAACAAATGTGTACAAATGGGCTAAACAAGAGTTAGCCAATATGAGCCTGAGTGTTACATAATTATTGGATCCCTAATAGTTTTTTAAGGTAGTGTAGAATCATAATGGCGATTAGTACAGCTGATGGCCTTGAGAGTGAGTGACAGCGCTTGACCTCACTCTCACCTTCCGGGGATGAATCGTGAGAACCGGAAGGATAGAAGACCCTCTTCTGGTTTAAGGATACTAAGTAACTCAGTGTTAGCAGGTAGGAACTCGAAGGTGTAAGTCGCATTTCTATGCGCATCCTGTCATCTGCGCAGATTGTCTGGTTTGGGGATTTACAAATAAAGTAACATCAACGTAAATCGAAGTCTTGTGTTTATTACCTAAAAACTAACAATAACACAGGGCTTCTGATAAGGAGGGATCCCCAAGAAGAAAGACCAGACCTTAGAAGATATACCAGACCAAGATAGATGATAGACGATCAGAAGCAAAGCCGGCCAGAAGAAAATACGACCAGAGTAAGAAGTAAGAAAGGTATATAACATTATATGATTTGGTACTGTGAAAACCCCAGTATGCAACATGAGTATAAAAGATAGTCCATGTAAATTTCACATGGTTTGCACTTCTGAAAAATTATTTTGCTTGTATCAAAGTGTTTGTCTAGCTCAGTCAGTAAAGCATCCACCTAGGAACAATAAGGTTCCAGGTTCGATACTAACCCTTGCCAATTCAGCACATGAGTAGCACAGCTTGGATCTGTGCAGTTAAGTGGGGATCTAATGGTTGGTATGACGCTCTACATCAGATGAAAAAACAATTTTTCCTGCTCTAGTACAAGTAAAAAGGACATAGACTTCCTCACTCTCGGGCTGATACCAACCATAGGCCACTCTGCCTACTTTACTACTTATATAGAAAATAATTTTCTTACATTTTCATAATAAACTGAAATATGGACAATTATGCTGAAAAATGGAGGTTTACTACAGATTATAACAAGAAGAGACTTTTTATTTTTTATTTCTTAACAAATCTCAAAATACTAACCTTTCAAGATAATTCTGCTTTGTACCAATACTTTGTTCTACTTTGAACAATATAAGATATGTAATTTTTAATAATTTTAATTTACCACATGACTAAATTAAGATTTTATGTATTATTTAGATTTTTCAGACCGTTGTCCTCATCTTTATATGTATATACATAATGTTTTGGCTGATGTGCCCCCTAGTATTCTTCACATGTTTTTTGTCAAACACAGGAACGTTCTCATTGAACTAAGGAACCATCACAGAACTTTAAACCAAACTCTTTATTTAATCCATTGGTGTAGATTATTCTCATTCTGTTAATTATGTCTGGTTACAAGTGTTAAACTATGTTGAGTATTTTATGTTATTTTTGCCTTTAGTCAGAATTGAACTTGCAACCTCCAGATGATTGTCACTTAGAACTGTATTAACTGAACACTAATACCCAT
Organism: Doryteuthis pealeii; assembly: GCA_023376005.1. Lineage (NCBI taxonomy): Eukaryota > Metazoa > Mollusca > Cephalopoda > Myopsida > Loliginidae > Doryteuthis > Doryteuthis pealeii. Next base: position 80,731,129 of record CM042146.1, on the reverse strand, counting down.
TGTGTAATGTATCCAACTGGACAATCTAAAGTGAATTTTTTAACTTTCTCATTGAACTCAGGAGCCTTCATGTAACTTTGAACCAAACCCTTTATTTAATCCATTAGTGTAGACTGTTCTCATTCCATTAACCATGACTGGGTACAAGTGTTAAGTATTCTATGTTATTATTGCCCTTGGCCAGGATTGAACCTGCAATCCACTGGGGTAGATTGTTCTCATTCCATTAACCATGACTGGGTACAATTTTGACACGAAGGCTTCCGAGTTCGACAAGAAACTTGAAGAAGGTCGGAGGGCATATCGGCCGAAACATTCTCTGAAGAGCAAAATCTCATTAAAAAAAAAACATTTGTATTCAAATTATTATTTTTTTTTAAATCTAAAAATTACAAAAACCCTAGGTACTTCATGGAAATCCCAGATATATTTATAATTTGTTAGTAAAGTTTGATACACCTGTAAAATAAGTTCTGCATTTACCCGAGAAAAAAAATGATCATTTGTAAAACTTTGTTAAAGAATTTGTTTACATACATGTCGCCGCAAAAATACTACAGAATTTAATTTTTATATCTTTATACAAGTGTTAAAATATGGTAAGTATTTTATGTTATTTTTGCCTTTAGTCAGAATTGAACCTGCAACCTCCTGATGATTGTCACTTAGAACTGTATTAACTCAACCCTTAGATCTGTTGTGCCATGTGTCCAACTGAACAATTCAGAGTGAATTTTTAGAATCTATTAACCTAATGATCTTTTTACCTATGTAATATCACAAAAAGCGCGTATGGTAGCAAAAGAAAAACAGACAAGAAGGGTTGGATTAATCTTGTTTATTCAAAAATAAACAAAAGCTGGAATTCTTGAGATGATAATTCCTTTTCGCTCGGTGAAATGAAAGCAGGCATGGCGTTGAAAGCTTGTTCTGGCTGATGACTTGACTCTGCGTGATGCAGGGTGTGATGTGGGTTGGTGGTATGGCGGTTCCTTGATCTCAGCCTGGCATGGCAACTTTCTCTGACGGCCCATGGTCAACTGCTTATCGACTTTAAGTCAGCTGTTTTATAGTTAGGAATTGGTTCGAATTCACTTTGAAGGGTTTTGGGGGGAAGATTTTTTATTGGTTGAAAAAGATTAAATAGAGGATATTTTTAATTGTTTATTAATTGTGTTTTTCAACTGGAAGTTTAGTTGGAGCCTATGTATGGAACGTTTGTATTTTGTTCATTTCGTTTAAGCTGCCATGGGGTTAACATCCAGTTAATGTTAGTAACTTATGTTCTGTTCCATTTTATTTTTAATTTGTTTTGTTGGTGAGTGGACGTATTGGGTTATGTTACAATTATCAGTAACTTAGGTTCTGTTTCAAAGTATTTTGTTTTGTTTTGTTTTTCTTTTCTTTTTTAATTTGTTTTGTTGGTGAGTGGATGTATTGTGTTAGTAAAAATTGTGATTCAAGAGAGATATCTATTTCTGTTATAACACCTAGAATTTTTATATTTATCATACGTTTTACCACAGTTTGCTGCTTGCATTTTAACTTAAAAACAAAAATTTGTTTTATCCTTAAAAACATTTGTTGAAATCAAAAGCAGTTTGAGGTGATTGTATGAAATAATAGATTAGTTTGGTTTCTTTGTTTAATGGCATATCAACCATCATGGGTTATTTCATGCCAAATCCATCCTTGTAGAAGAACAGTAGTGGTACTATTTTGTTATATACCCTTCTAACATAACAGCGAGAGGGAAACAGAGTATGATTAGAGATGATGAGGGTTCTTACTTGTAAACTCAGCCGCCATATTCTTCAGGGCTGATTTCTTGGGTTGTTTTCTTCTTCCTTTTTGTGCTCATTTCTTCGGGCTGGTCATTTCTTGTTTTTAATAACTTAACAAAACTTGATGTTTTTCTTAAGTCTTTATTAAACAAGAACCGCAGTGGTGAGATACAACAATGTCCGCTCTTGGCTAGAATCTGGTCGCATTTGAAACTAAACTAAAACTAATCTCCCATGCCTCTAATAACACGTTTTTCAAGGGGTCAAGTAAAAAGGTTATTACCCATCAGTAACCATCAAAGTAACTTTCCACTGGACCCCCGTTATTCTGAATCTAATTAACCCCAATTCAAAACTAACTATAGTATGTACATAATTCATAAGCTGCCTATGAATTATGTAACAGTTTAACTTTAATTTTAACTTTTAATTTTAGCTTGATGAGGGGATTCATACCTTTCCTAAGAGTATTAGTCTAATATCACAACTAGAGTTTGAACTTGCTTACTGCAACTTGCTTACAGTTAATCACATTAGCCACTATGCCATGGGAACTTTCTTCATTTCATTATGGAACAATCATAGCAACTTAAACTTATCAATAATGGATATTCAAAAAAAGAAATGAAAAGGAAATGAAAAAGAAAAGAGTGAATCATCAACTAATTAACTCTTAGCATTTGTTTACATAATAAATGAAGTTGTACTTATCTTATTTCTTAATGTATCAATTGATTTTTGATTTGAAAACAAGAATTTGTTTTATCCATAAAACATTTGTTGAAATCAAAAGCAGTTGAGTAATAGATTGGTCGAATCTTTTATTTGGCATGCAATGTTGAGAAGTTTAAAAGTTAATTCTGAATAGTATCAAAAGCAGTTGAGTAATAGATTGGCTGAATCTTTTATTTGGCTTGCAATGTTGAGAAGTTTAAAAGTTAATTCTGAATAGTATCAAAAGCAGTTGAGGTCAAATCAATAATGAATGAATGGGATGACAGAGAGATATAGTAACAACAGATGATATGACAAGGAGACTAGATGGGCTATAGGTGATCATCAGAAGAAGATAGCTCTACTATACAACAATAGTCGAATGGGATGACAAGATGGTGACAGAGAAACAAAGTGACAATAGTTGTGATGACAAGACAGCAGATATACGATGGACAATCATCTGAAAAAGATAGCAGTGGGATATCTGACATTTGTGCATGTCTGTAAAAGATAAAAATTAATTTTTGTTGAGTCAGTTAAAAAGTCATTTTTAAGACAGTAACAATTTCTTTTTTCTCTAACCAGACTTCAATTCAGCAGTTGATATTTCAAGATTACGACAGCATTCTGTCTTTCTTTATCTTTTAGTGTGTGTGTATGTGTGTGTGTGTGTATGTGTGTGTGTTTTAAACAAGCTAATGAATATTTCTTGTTTTAAGTTCCACGATTTCTGTGCTTTCTCTTCTGCAACAAGTTTGGGTAATGATAATAAAGAAAATACTATGCCCTACATTTCAAAATGTTTCAAAGAGCAGTATTGCATGTTACAGACACACTTAGTGCCTGAGTCATATAGAGGTTGCAACCCACAACCAATAGGTGGTCCCATTGGAGTAGGGGGTTCTTATTCCTCTACAGAGATGCAGTTGTCATATTCTATAGTAGGGCCAGTTTAGCTCAGTCAGTAGAGCACTTGACTAGGTAATCACAAGGTTCCTGGTTCGTTAACAGCTTTCGCCAACTCAGCGTATGAGTAGCACAGTGATCTTTATCTCAAGGTGACTTACTGTCGAATAATTACATTCTTGCCAAGAAGTCTTGATGAAAATTAATTGAATATATATATATATATATATGGAGATAGGATGGATGTAGTAGAATCCGACAGTATGAGGTAGGTAGAAGGATGGTGAACAAGAAATGAAAACTCAAAACAAATCAGAGAGTTGAAACGTTTCGTCCGAGTTCATACGGACATCTTCAGTCGAATGATTTTTATTGAAAGCAAAATTTTGTGCGAGTATAAGTGACAGAAGTGAAGGGAGGGAGGATAGGGGTAGACATGAATGAAGTGAGGGTAGTATACAGGAAGTGGAGAGAGGATGGGAGTGGATGAGCACAGGGGTGGTTTAAGGAAGGGGGGTAAAGTTTTGGTGTGTTTGATGTCAGCAGCAGATGAGGAGGAGATAGTTGAGTGACCTAGGTTTTCATTTCTTGTTCACCATCCTTCTACCTACCTCATATATATATATATATATATATATATATATATATATATATATATATATCATTGAACTTTTGAGATTGAGTTGATAATTTGTATTATTTGTATTATTATTCTGACCTTCTTCAGGTATTTCTTGTTGGGCTTGGGAACTTAGTTCAAAGAGAAGGTTCCTGAGTTCAAGAAGGTTCCTAAGTCTGACAAGAAATACCAGAAGAAGGCTGGAGGGCATATCGGCTGAAACATTGTACAGATAACAATAAAAATGAGGACAATAGTGCGAATAATCCACAAACACACCCACACCCACATATATACATATTGATATGTTACATAATATACATAATAATTTAAAAAATAAGAGTCCGGATTCATAGATTCTCATCAGAGAAGAATAGTACATTCCTATATGACACATAGGGATGAACTGCAAGGATGACACAAGGCATGAATAAATTGGGTTATAATAATTTTATTACTGAAATTTATCAAGAAGCTATAACAAGAAGAGAGGGGGTATGAAAAACATACCTTCCTTGTTTTCCTTTATGCTCAGATGAAATTCAACTTGTAATTACAGTAAGTAAGAGATTAAATATATATATGTAAAATAATAATAATAATAATAATAATAATAATAATAATAGGAAAAAAAAAAAAAAAAATAAAACAATTCATAAAATAAATAGATAAATGGATATATACTAAAAACGAATAAATAAATAAAATAAAATTTAAAAAATATATATAATATTTATATAAAAAAAATAACTAATAAAATAAATAAATAAATAATAAAATAAAAAGTAGATAAAACAAAATAATTTGAAATGAAATAAGATAAATATAATGCTAAAAAAATAAAAAACAAAGCAGAATAGAATCTAGCAGACTCTATAATCGCAATTTTTAATAAAATTAAGTTCATTCTAAGCTCCTAAAACCAACACACACACACACATATATATATTAATGTACATGTACATAGCACACACACTATAAATAACACACACATACATTAATGTACAAGAAATAGGCATACACGCCCACAAATAACACACACACACACACACACACTCATGGTGTTAGGACTGACCAAATACACCGCACGCACACACACACAACAGGCTACAGGCCACCTGATAGACAGTAAATTCACACACCCGCACCCATAAACAATCAAGCAATATCTGGAATGTTAGTCTCAGACACATAGCAATAAAAAAGAGATCAGATGATCCTGTTAATAAGCAAACAAACAAAAAAAAAAAAAAAAAAAAAATAAAAATAAAACCTTGCTTAGAGGCGAATCAAATCTGGAATAATAATTAAAATAAAATAAAAAGAAATGATCAGACACACAGACATAAGCACCACGCACACACACATACGCTTACATTTACACACACAAGCACGCGCACACACACACTTATACACACAAACACACATATAAGCAAGCACCCCAACCATACACATACACACACAGAATTTGGAAGAACCAAGACAGAACGAATCTAGCAGCCGCTAGGACAACTTCAGTTCCAGTATTCTTCTGAGGATGGGAATTTCTTCCCGAAATATTGAGAAATAAATGACAGGTTAACAAAAAACATCATAGTTACCTTCTTTTTTCTTTACACTCGCATTGTGACAGCCTTCAAAACCAACCAACAAACCGATATATACACAATGCTTCAAGCAAATTACAAAACCCTTTTAACTTGTAATTAATTTGGATAAAAAAAATGGAGGAGGAGAATGAATGAGGGGTTGACTGAAAAGGTTCAGATGTATCAAAATTATCTTGAGTTAGAGTCTTTTATGAATGGTTGCTAGTTTTAGATTAATTCAACTGGACCATATGACCTTTAGGCACCCCTTTTGCGATATTGATTCATAAGGACATTTTTTTCATTTACAACTGCTCGTTGCCGTATCTTACCAATTCAACGGTAATTGGAACTTAGCTTGATTATTCTTCAAGGTACTATAAACAACCTGAGTTCCTTATTTATCAAAATGTCTTGATTCAATATTTAATTACCTGAAAAGGGTTGATATGCTGTAAAACAAAACAACCAACCAACCAACCAACCAACCAACCTGTCTATAAATGTGAAAATCAAATGCAAGGACCATAAAAGAGTCATAAATAAAAGCCAAATAGAAAAGTCAGATACAACTGACTCCATATGAAGAGAGAGAAAAGTGAATGTTATACTATACTCATGTTCATTCTAACTAGGGCGGGTTAGGGATAGGGTTGGGGTTTAGGGTTTAGGGTTAGTTTAATGGGAAAATAAATAAATAATTTGGGTTCTTTTTTTTCTGGGTCACCCTGTACAGAAAAAACAGAACCCAAACCCTAACCCTAACAGTTTTAAACAGTTTTATTACAAAATTTGTGGGTTCTGTTTTTTCTGGGACACCCTAATTTACTAAACAAAAGTTCATAATTACCCTATACTCTCTGGTATAAAGTCCAAGTTATAGCCAAGAAATACCATAAGAAAATGAGGAAGATCTAAGAAGCAGCCTACGTCTCAACTTATGACTTCCAATAAACAACAACACAAAAATGGAGTCCTGTGAAAGATCTGAGAACAATTCCATGTTAAAAATTTGATGGCATTTTTGCTTTTTTTCTAACGAAGAAAGAGATCAAAACAAGTCTCTTTCCTTACAGAAGAAAGTCAAAATATTGTGTGAATAATAAAAACAAAAAAAGTGTTCAATAATTCTTTGAATGGTAATAATCCTTCTCAAAATTATAAACGGGATCACTTTTAGTGGACCGTAACTGATTCACTGTTTACACCATTACATCAGTTCTGATCTAAGAGTTCATTTTTTTTTACTTTGTTATAAGAGGCTTCAGACCTGGACTCCTCACAAAGTGTAATGGTTAACAAGCTAAACTAGCAGATCGTTGTTGGTGAGTTTGGTTCTCACTGTGTGCACCATACTTCTGGCCATATACCAGAATTAAGCTAAGCCAATAACTTTGCACCTCACAAGGTGTAATGGTTAACAAGCAAGATTAGCAGACCATTGTTTGTGAATTTGATTCCCACTAGGTGCTCCTTACATCTGGTCATGTACCAGAACTAAGCTAAGCCAATGACTGGGCATCTCCCAGGGTGAAATGGTTAGCAAGATAGATTAGCAGACCATTGTGAATTTGATTCTGACTGGGTGCCACATACTTCTGGCCTTGTGCCAGAACTAAGCTAAACCAATGACTGAACATCTCACAGTGTGAAATGGTTAGCAAGCTAGATTAGCAGACCATTGTGAATTTGATTCTGACTGGGTGCCACATACTTCTGGCCTTGTGCCAGAACTAAGCTAAACCAATGACTAGGCATCTCCCAGGGTGAAATGGTTAGCAAGCTAGATTAGCAGACCATTGTGAATTTGATTCTGACTGGGTGCCACATACTTCTGGCCTTGTGCCAGAACTAAGCTAAACCAATGACTAGGCATCTCCCAGGGTGAAATGGTTAGCAAGCTAGATTAGCAGACCATTATTTGTGAATTTGATTCTGGCCTTACGCCACAACTAAGCTAAGCTTAGAAAATAACTTAAACGTGAGACCTTATGGATTCCATTCCAATATTCTGATTATTAGTTCCCCACAAAATAGAGGAGAATTTCACTTGTTTCTGAAGGAAATCTGTTTGTCACTGATACATTGTTTGGATCAATTATTGTGTTTTTGTTATCGAAGTCTTTGTTAGTGATTGATTTTGTCAAAAAGATCAATTACAGTTCAATAATATGACAGATTCTGCCAATGACACTTTCTGCTTCCTGGAAATAGAAAACTATTTTCTTTCAAAGAGAATCATTTCCTCTGAAATAATTCCAACTTGGGTAAATATGAAATTCTTTGCCAAATTCCGACTTCATTCAAGTGACTCTTCCTACCAACAATTGGCATTCAATTTATTTATAGTTATCATTTTCTCTTCTGTTTTTGGTTTCATTCATTGGTGACTAGAAAGATAAGTGGTCATCAAAGTATCAGGTGATACCTTACCTATTCTCTTACCTATACACTGTTACAATCTATGAGAAGTCATGAATTGTGAGTGTACCTGTAAGTTAGTTTTAAATAAAGTTTTTTAGATTTAAAACCAGAAGTGGGTAATTTTCCATAACTGTTGGGGGTTAAGATTGACATTTTAGATGACCCCAACTGACCTCCAGTACAGAGACGTGAGAATAGTTTAGTTTAGCTAGCAGATTCGACCCAGCTTTGAAGGGGTGCAGATGTGATCGCCGGCTCTCCTGGATTCGGTCTCTCCCCGTGGCAGAATCAAATATGGGCTAATAGATAAAAGCTTGATCAAGCAAAACTAAGTCTTGTGTAAATTAAGACAATGTTAAGCCCAGCCCAGAAGAAGAATTAAGAAGGAAAGTCAACCCCCAGCAGAAGCCTAGATAGAAGTAAGCCCAGACAAGATGGCGGCTAGACAAGGTAGACAAAGAAGAGTAAGTGGTAAGAAGTGTACCAAGTAAGATCTACCATCTCTAATCTAATCTCTCTCTCTCTTTCTCTCTCTCTCTCTCTCTTTATTGTACTCTCTCTCACCGTTTATATACCCAAGTATGTTAGAAGGGTATATATGACTATACAACATCCACTTCATACTTGTAAATTGCCCTGTCGGCGGGGCAGAAGAATACACCAACTGCACCTCTGCAGAGGGGTAAAATACCCCCAATGTGGCCACCTGTTGGCCATGGGTGGTGTTGTGGACTAGCCTAGTTTACCTTTTGTAGAGAGTAAATGAGCTGGTCCAAGACTGAATATTGTATGATCCAGTATACAACAGGTAGCAACCCATGATGCTTAAGGACGGAATCCTGGTGGCTGAGCAGTTCATGAGATACAGCACTCTACTTTGGCCCTTACTTAGGCTAGACGGTCAGTCGGAGAAGCCTCCTCTGATCAATCAGTTGGTCACTACAAGCCCTACCACCTATATGATTGTCCCAACCCTATTACTCTTATGGCAAACCCCCAACTCTTTTTATCATAAATGTGCTAGAAGGCAGTGGCTGAGGATCTTAGTGTCTTGGGTAGGATGTTAAACTGCATCAAATGGTAAAATTCTGATTCTGGAGCTCCGGGGAGTGTGGAATACCCCTTCATCAATATTGCTCCCAGGTCCACTCTGACTCAGAGTCTATGAGTGGAATAGAAAAAAACGAATCTAAAAAAACTGACTTAAAAAAAATTGACTACCCATCAAGAATGAATAAAACAAAATGTCTTTGGCATAAGATAACCCAACAAGGGTTGACATGCTGTCAAACCAATCAATCAACCAACCAACACACTTGTTAAAACTGCAACACATACAAGGTGTGTCAAAAAAGTATTGAGATTTTTTGTACTTTTTGACACACCTTGTATTCTGAAGAAAAAAAAAGTTCCATTGATTTTTTCAGAATACAAGGTGTGTCAAAAAGTACCCCCAAAAAAAGCTGTATTTACCAAGATAGAAATGAAGAATGAATGGAACTTTTTTTTTCAGAATAAAAGGTGTGTCAAAAAGTACAAAAAATCTTGATACTTTTTTGACACACCTTGTATATAGTATAAACAATTTACTTGTGATACTTACTGAAAGTAAAATTTTTAAAAGTAAAAAATAAAAAATAATGAGAAAAACTTTATTTAAGCACATTACATCTTTTCATAGAAAATCATTCAATGTAATTGATTAAAATTCAAGACACTATGTTATTGAAATAAATAGAAAATAAGTTTTATATACCCCTTATAACACATAAATTATTTCACTAAAGCTAACGAGAAATGCATAAATCCGTCCTCCCAGTGATTGGTAAATAGTAGGTCAGACTGGGTTCTTTAGCCTTGGTTGAACAACTAGTCTAGAAGTCACATCTTGTCCGTGGCTAAGGGATTGCGTGAATACATACCACAAGACTTTTTCCTCCAAGATTAACAAGCTTTTTTATGCCTTGTGATTTAAGTTTGTCTCCTATACAACACCGAACAAATTGTTATCAGCAAGGCAGCCCCCGAGACCCTTGGTAGGGGTAGGCACAAGCTTTCTTGGGGGCCCCAGAAGGGCGGGTTTCATATATTTTCTATGAATACTAATATTATAACAAGAAATTATTTGAGAAGGAATGAATTAAAGAAAGTCTGGACCTTCATGCAACTAATTTGCATATTTATTATCTATCTATTATTATCTAAAGCTGAGCGAATAAACTCTTGTCTCCAAAAGGCTTTTTTACTGTTTAGTTTAATAACACGAAAGTTATACTAAATCATTCCTGACTTTTAGGATTGAGTTATGTTTGAAAAAAATTCCATTTAAATTGGTTCTAATTAGTCGTAATTTGCAATTAAGTAAAAAAAATTACCAGTCCCTTACTTTACCTTCTGCTTATCACTTTCCCTCTCTCTATGTATCTCTTGATTACCTCCTTCTTATATATGTTAGTTTTTCTGGGAGAGTAGAGAGAGAAAACGGAGAATTTGAAATGTATTTGTATGTTAAATTTCATATGCAGCAACCTGTAGCTTAAATTAGGTCAAAACATCCTTTTCTTTAGAAATCTTACAAAATGATTTTTATGTTTTGTCATGCTGTATTTATTTTTTAAAAATTTAATTTGGTTTGCAAACTCACTTTTCCCTAATCTCAATTATCTACCCAGAACCCAACGGGTCATGTTTTGTCTAATATCTATATGAAATTTTCCCAAACAATTTTGAGCAAATTGCATCACACAGTTTAAAAAGAAATGTCAACAGTTATGTGGCATTTAAGTTGTCTCTTTTTTCATATTTGAAGAACAAACAGAAGCCACAACACACTGAGAAAAACAAATGCAAAATGAAAAACAAAAGTTGCAAGTTTAAAGCTGTATTTACCAAGTTTGAAATGGAGAATGAATGGAACGTTATTTTTTCTCAAAATACAAGGTGTGTCAAAAAGTATAAAAAATCTTGATACTTTTTTGACACACTTTCTGTAAATATATATATATATATAAAGATATATATATATATATATATATATATATATATATATATATATATATATATATAGTGAGATGGTCTGTTTCAGCTTTTGCTGGAATGGTGTACCAAAGGCAGTATTATTGGTAGATGCTCTTAAAATAGAGCTGTTATATAATATAATAAAATAAATATATAAAGTTTTACATATCTATTATTAGGTGACAAAGAAACATTCACAACCATATTGGTTTCATGTGATGCAATCATCAGGTGAAGATGTTTCAAATATTTATTTTATTATATTATGTATATATATATATGTGTGTGTGTGTGTGTGTGTATATCAAGGAAAATGGAGATAAATCCCACAGTATGTAAATATATACGATATGAAAAAACAAGGTGTTCAAAGGATGATTTTATTATACTTGAAATATCTGCCAATATTAGACATTTTGGTTTTACAAGGGTAAGGTAAGGACTCCAAAATATTTAGAAGTCACAGAAACGTTTATTGTTTATTGTCAATGATGTTTACATCATTTTAAAATTTGAACATCTATTTTTCAACATAATCACTGTTTCGATCTATGCATCTTTGTAGACACTATGGCAGTTTTTGTATGTGGTTATTATGAACTTTTGTTTAGTAAATTAGGGTGTCCAAGAAAAAACAGAACCTACAAATTTTGTAATAAAACTGTTAATTTTAACTAGAGGGGTTTAAAGTTAGGGTTAGGGTTGGAGTTGGGGTTAGGGTTTGGGTTCTGTTTTTTTCAGAAAAAACAGAACCCAAATTATTTATTTTCCCATTAAACTAACTCTAAACCTCAACCCTAAACCCCCCTAGTTAAAATTAACAGTTTTATTACAAATTTTGTGGGTTCTTTTTTTTTCTGATTTACTAAACAAAAGTTCATAATTACCTTCTATTTTTAATGTGTGCTGTGTGGTGTCTGTTGTGGTGCGATGTCCCTTAGAGTACACAGGTTGAGAGAGCAATTGCGCCCCTTGCCAATGACTCATCAGATCAAAACAGCCAGCCATATGTATTACTCTATATGCATGGCTTTGTCTTTTCTTCCTAACTCAGTCAGTAACATTACATTTCTTCCTTCTGTTTATTGTAGTGATTTTTTTTTTCTTTTATGACTTATTTACTTTGCTGCCTTTTTCTTCCTTACTTGTTTCATCTTGGATTTTTCTTCATCTTATTATAATGATTTGATGTCTGTCTGTCTGTAACCAAAACTATGTCACTGCTTACATTGTGATACCTTCAGGTATTACGTAGTCTATCAATGAATATTCAATTTATAGTCAAAATCATTGATATACATAAAATAATAAATCTTATTTATTAATGTTGTCTCTAAGAAAATCTGAGTAAGATTTGCCTCAAAACAGCCCATGTTATTAGTACATTCAAAATCCTGCAATGTGTCTTATAAATCACTAAGAAATAAAGGTTTACATAATATATGGTGTGATTAATTTGCATAAAGCTTTTAACAAAAGCGGGTTTAATAAATAATTACTTAGTATTATTGATCTCTAATATACTGTTTTATTCTCCATATCTAAATCAATCTTACAGATGATTTTATATAGAAACCAATGAGGATATAATTAGAATAAGGAATCTTTATATATGCATTCTTATTTAATTTCATTAGTCTTTCTAATATACAGTATGTCTATAAATTCTGTGTGCACTTTAGTGAATTTATTGGACCATATGACCTTTAGGCACCCCTTTTTGATCTCGATTAAGAAAGGACGTGTTTTTCATTTACACCGTCAATATCAAGTTGTTTTAACAGACGATTTTTAGATTTAAAAAAAAAATTATAAACCTTAACCCTAACCCTAACCCCTAACAAACAACCAGATATTGACGATGTAAATGAAAAACATGTCCTTTCTTAATCGAGATCAAAAAGGGGTGCCTAAAGGTCATATGGTCCAATAAATTCACTGAAGTCTTCCAGACCGTTGTCGTATCAGTGCTGCTGTATGGCTGCACCACCTGGACCCTAACGAAGCGACTAGGGAATAAACTAGATGGGAGCTGCATTAGAATGCTGTGGGTGATCCTGAACAAGACGTGGAAACAGCCCCCCATGAGAAAGCAGCTGTATGGCCACCTGCCACATATCACCCAAACCATCCGAGCAAGACGGACAAGACACACGGGACACTGCTGGAGAAGCAAGGACGAACTCATAAGCGACGTCCTCATAGGCACGCCAGTGTGTGCCAACCAGCAAAGACGTAAATTGATCAGCTCTGTACGGATACAGGATGCTGCATAGAGGACCTCCCGAGAATGATGAACGATAGGGATGGAGGGAGAGACTGTCATGGATATCCGTGCTAACAATGCGACATGATGATGATGAAAGGTAATATGGTCCAATTTATTACTTTAAAGAGCATATGGACTTTGTGGACACGCTATATTTCATTATATTAAGACTTAAGTACTTACACCCAGAGGCTGTATATTCTTGCTAGTTCATTTTAATCCTTTGTTCTATCTTTTCTTTCTTCTTCACTGTGTTTTATCATTTCTTTTCATCTAACAGATTGTCTTATTCTGTCTAGGACTTCTTCTTGTTGTCATGGCACTCAATATGTGGATATAACTGGTAAACTTGGCACCAATTTGCAATATGATAAATAGTCAGTCACTACACACCAATTCAAGTTTCAATCGCCATCTTGTTCTCTTGTTCTTCTTGGCCATTGGTCATCTTCTCCCGTCATCCCATGCTGTTCTATTTTCTTTACTGCTGAAATGAATAAACAAGATAACTCCTTTTCTTGTGTTTGTTCTTTATTAATCATAAATGTTTCTTACACATATTACTTGGGTCATGAATCCAGGGGAGATCCGGGAGATCCACTTGCCTCTGTGATTTTCAACTGAAAATCACAGAGGCAAGTGGATCTCCGGATCTCCCCTGGATTCTTGACCCAAGTAATATGTGTATTCGGAAACATTTATTTATTTGATATGGCTTTTAGCCGAAAATTTTTGGAGGATATTTGCTTAATTGAAGTCATACCTAATTTTGAAAATTAATTAGGTAATAATTAATGAATTTAGGCGGACATATATGTTCAAATGTAAGGCTAAACAAATCGAGAAAATGTCAATCCCTGAATGTACATTTCGACCTATTAGGTGTCTATAATATAATATAATATATTAGATCAGGGATATCCACGATATCCACTTGCCTCTGCGGTTTTCAACTAACTAATTTGAAGTTGCAATCTAACTTCTTACTTCTAGTCACCTCAGTCACCTCACAAAGAATACGGTTGGGACAATCCCACAGCAGCATCCCAAGCAGGAAAGCAGCATCCCAAGCGGGAAAGCAGCGGTATAACCACTTACCTGCTATCACAGAAAACATCCGAGTAAGACGAACAAGACGTTCTGGATACCGCTGGAGAAGCAAGTGACGTTCTCCTGTGGAGACCAACACATGGAGACACCAGTGTTGACCGACCAGCAAAAATTTACATCAGACAGCATTGAGGCGGATTCAGGATGCTGCGCAAAGGAGCTGCCAGGGTCGATGGCTGATAGGAACGGTTGGAGATGAATAACCATTAGTATTGGTGCTGTCAGCGTGACCTGATGATGATTGATGATGATGATGATGATGAGTCTTATGTAACGGAGAGAAATCGCCAATAACAGCCTATTTTGTCAACTTGATCTTGGAGTCATTACCTGTTAATCAAACTTATTTGACACCAACGGCTTCCACAAGTGGGACAAATGTTTAAATCTTTTTAAATTATCTACACTACCTGTCAAACAATAGATACAGCCAATCTATCATTTGGTGGGGTTGGAAGTATCTGTTGGATTTAGAAAATATTTTCTTTATTAATAAATAAAATAAAAAAGACAAATGATGCTGTTCCAAATAGAAAATTGATACTGCTTGTTGGACATTCTATTTGGAACAGCATCATTCTGATGTAACATGAAATGAGCATGAAAAGCTATCTGTGTTGCAATTAGAGATTCACCAGTCTTACCACAGCAAATCTATTAATAATGGAGATTTGCTTCCGGTTTTTGTCTGTAACAAAATTATGTCACCGCTTACATCACATTACCCAAAATCGTCATAACATTAGACAGTCCTCATTGTTTTTTAAAACAAGTTTTAATAAATACATGACTGGTATTTTATATCTATATATAGTTTGTTTTATTTTAATACATATTTAAAGTTTATATTTCAAATTGTTTTATTTTTTAATCCTTTAATGAATTTGATGATTTTACTTACTTAGGGTACAAACTCACTGACATTGGATTTTTTACTCCTACCCCTCAGGCAATATGTTTCAAAAATCTATTTTTACATCGCCCGGAGGGTGTTTTTTTATTTTGTACTAGTACACATAAAATGCTTAAGACTATTGCCACTCACCTAAGTTTACTTGCATCAAACAGGTTGAAAATGTGGGAGGTATTTCTGCTGTACACTATATGGCTTGACGGGACCAACCAATTGATTGAAGGGGGCCTCTCCGACTGCCCATCTAGCCTAAGTAAGGGTCAAAGTGGAGTGTTGCATGTCATGGACTGCTCAGCCACCAAAATTCCATTCTTAAGCATCACGCGTCCCCCCCCCGCCAACAAGTCGATGCATTGGGGGGATTTTAACCCTCTGCAGAGGTGCAGTCAGTTTATTCTTCTGCCCCAGGTGACGAGGTGAGTTATTGTCAGAGAGTTTGATCAATTTGAAATTTTTTCAAACATTTATTTTTCATTAACATGAAAAAAAAAATCTTATTATAATGGAGATTTGATGTCTGTCTGTAACTGAAACTACATCACTACTAATGTCCCAATACCCTCAAGAATTGTATAAGTTTATCAATGAGTATTTGATTTATAGTCAAAATCATTTAATACATAGAATATATCTTATTTATTAATGATGTCTCTATGAAAATGTCTTGATGAAAATCTAAGTTAGGTTCGCCTCAAAGCAGCGCATGTTATTAGTACTTTTAAAATCCTGCAATGTGTCTTATATATTACTAAGAAATAAGGCTTACATAATATATGGTGTGATTAATTTGCATACTGGTTTTAACAAACTGGGTTTAATAAATAATTACTCAGTGTTATAGACCTCTTTATATTATTTTTTTTATTCTCCAACGTATTAACATTAATTCTATGAATTATTTTATATAGAAACCAATTAAAATATAATGAAAATAAGAGTAATGAGTTCTTATCTTATTTCGTTAGTCTTTATAATTTAATCTATTTAATTACATTAAAACTTTAATACTTACGCACTGTGGGTGCATATTCTTGTTAGTTTACATAAAATTAATCAATTTTTTTTTCCTTAAAGAATATAATATACTAACTCTGTCCCATAATTGTTGTTAGATTTTAGTAAAAGAAAACTTATATGTAAGTGTAACAACTATTGTGGGCCATAGACAGAAGGTTGGGAAAGAAACAAAAGAATACTATCTCTGTACCATTGTTATATACCGTCACTGGACCCGACAAAGAACAAGGAACACTTGTATATATATATAAAATATAAAGTTCATTTCATTTTCATTCTTGGATTGGGTGTAGACTGAGAGTCATCAGCAGAGGATGCACATACACAAGAGCCTTTGGGAGTTCTGAGTATGAGCAATCTCGATCTCGATATATGCTCAACCTAGATTTCTAAGGGCTTTTTATAATTCTTCAACTCAACAGGGTCACTCCTCTTTGATCGTGACACCTATGCAGTTTTCCTGTAGACACACCTCGCCCACACTTGTTTTCATCGGTTATGGGCTACACCTACATATTTTTTGTGCCTACACAGTGTCAATGTAAACCTGCATTTTCCAGGGGGTCAAAGGTCAGTTCAATGCGTTCAGGGCAATATCTTGTTTTTGTTTTCAGGCCCATGTTTGAAACTGATGCATTTCCTTCACTCACGCACCAGTCATAAGCACCTGGTTCCCAGGTGTGAACTCGTTGACCAGGCAATATATTACACCATAATAAATGTTACATCTAATATATGAAATCTTATATTTAATTATATCAACTATTATGGGATAGATGTGAGTAAGTAATACTGCTGTGATGTCCCATAATAGTTGTTACATTTAGTGTATAAGACTTTAGGTAATACCACTGTCACATAATGAAATTTATATATTATATCACAAGCAGCGGCTACCCAGAATCGCCTGGGTAGAGGGGGATTTTTTAAAAGTTAGTCCCGCAGATCCATTATTACTGAATCGTGAGTTGAATCCTTGTTTAAATCACTATGTAAAAAAAAAATAGACCTTGCATTGATACAGCTACTCTGAAAAGAAATGTTAATGTCTACTATCTAAAATATTTTTTTTTAAAAATCCATACTGTCATCATTTAATTTTAATTTTTTTTATTATCTTCACGAATATGAACCAAATCTCTATTATTTTTGCTCAAAAACCAAGCCCTGGTGATATTTAATGTGTATATATATTTACTTGTTTTATTTTCGAAGTTTCCTCCGGACAAAAATTAATGCAAATTCCTTTATATATAGATAGATGGGAAAAAGATAGTAATAATAGTACTGTGTCCCATAATATATAATAAAATCAGCACGAAAAAAAATATAGATGAAGAATTAAATAGAGGTTCTGGATATGGTACAGATTATATCTTTGCTATTGGATTGAATGTGAAAACAAGTAATCCAATGTTAGTTGATGCACAATCAAGAAAATGTTTGTAATAGTCATGACTACAGAGGTGAAATTGCAAAGACGAGGATGAAAAGAATGGATGTAGGAATGGCAAACTTTATAAGCAGAAGATGATTTATTATCCTCAGCTCACGTCGTAGAGGAACGAGACAACGTTCAAGGCGAAACTCTTTATTATGTTTGACAGATGACAGAAGTTGCACAGTTTGTAAGGTGATCAATAACAACCATTTTTGTTCTTGTCCATTTCACTTTAAGACAAATATCTGTCCCTCTTTTGAAGTTGAAAAGCATTTGCCAATCATTTATTCAAAGAACAGAAAAATTTCAAAGTCAGAAACAAACTGTTTTTATTTTGGTCACGTTTACTATTTGCTTCCTTCGCTTTTTGGTTGACTGTTTGTTTTGTTTTATGGCATATCAACCCTTTTCAGGCCATTTAATGCCAAATAAGGGCCGGTTTAGCTCAATTGGTAGAGCGTCCGACTAGGAGCCACAAAGTTTCAGGTTTGATATCAACCCTTGCCAACTCAGACTAAGAGTAACACAGGATCTGTACAGTAAAGTGAAATTAAGGAATTGTCATCCTAAAATGATTAAACATTATTGAGGACCAGCTGAAAAGTTCATAGGCTGACCAACATACTCTCATAGATTATGACCAAATTTTATATTTTCCTTTGAGCACTGGGCAGAATATTATTTCTATTTTTGCATACATTAGTTTTAACCGTAATATTATGAGCACTTTTTTTTTCCACCCAGGAAAAACAATGTTCTAAGTTTGATACTGGCCCTTGCTAGCTCAGCATATGCGTATCACAGCTTGGATCCGTGCAGTAAAGTGGGGAGCTGATGGTAGATGTGGTGCTCCACCTCAGGTACAAAAACCAGTTGATACTGGCAATAGGTGTTAAGTATCTGGCCGCCATCCTTGGCCAGTTGTAAAGAACTTAAAGTAAATAAGTAAGTCCTGAGTTATAGAATCCTTTGGTAAGTGAATAAGTCCTGTGATATAGAATCCTTTGGTAAGTGAATAAGTCCTGTGATATAGAATCCTTTGGTAAGTGAATAAGTCCTGAGTTATAGAATCCTTTGGTAAGTGAATAAGTCCTGTGATATAGAATCCTTTGGTAAGTGAATAAGTCCTGTGATATAGAATCCTTTGGTCCGTCGTCCAAGAAGATCCAAGTAGTAATGATTAGGTATGACCAGAAAAGGCCAGTATAAATAATAATATCAGCAGCAGAATACTGCAGTTGTTGGTCAATTGGTTGGTCACATGTTTATCGGTGAGTCTATAAGTAGGAGTAGGCATTTACCACACGCATTATATACTAAAAACTCCAACAATAGGCCACTCTGCTGATATTTTTTTTTGACTAAATGTAGCATTGTGTGACATTATCAGTTTATGACTTGTTTTTTTTTTCATTTTAATTTTAGTTGATTTTCATTGCATCTAGTCTATGAAGATCAGTAAACAATTTGGATTGGAAATAAATAATAAGTTCTTGGCAAGAGTGAAACTAAAAAAGCAGCTAAAATTAAAATGAAAGAAAACTACATGAAAATGAATAATGGCTGACAATATTTCATCTAATAAAAACAAAGAACAAAATTAATCAGACTTGTTACGCGATTTTTAATTATCAATCAAGATAAAACTTTAATATATATATATATATATATATATAAGTAAAGTAAGTAAAGTCGACGGGCGGCCTAAAGTCGGTATCAGCCAGTCAGTGAGGGAGTCTATCCCCTTTTCAATAGCGCTAGACCAAGGAGATTGTTTTTAGCATATGAGGTGGAGCGCCACACCTACCATCAGCTCCTTACTTTACCGCACAGATCCCTGTGCTACTCATACGCTGAGTTGGCGGGACCGGAATCGAACTAGGAACCTTGTGGTTTCTAGCCGAACGCTTTACCGACTGAGCTAACCCGGCCCCTTTATATATATATTAATTGATTAATTCTAAAGACGCTCTCCTATATAAGGGATGGAGCACTCTATGACGTCCTTTACATACAAAGCGATGTGTGTATTAAAACAGTTAAAATCCCCTTCGCATTCTGTAGGTGATGACAGTCTGGCGGTTAAGGTGTCTAACTGACACTGAACCGATCGGATTTCAATCCCGGCTGTAGGTAGCTTACAAATGTCTAGCCACACTGAAGAGACTTGATAAGTCGAAACACCTGTCTGTGGATGACTATATATATATCAATGTGTGTGTGTGTAACTAATATACAAAGTGTGTCTGAAAAATATTGTGACTGAAGATGTATTTACCAAGATAGAAATGAACAATGAATGAAATGTTAATTTTCTTCCAAATTGTCCACTTAGCATTCAACACACTTATTCCAGTGAGTTTTCCATTGGTCAGAGCACCTTTGAAACTCTTCTGTTGATGTGTTGTGTAGCCATGTATTTCTCTTAATGTCCTCCACATCCTTAAATCACTTACCCTTGAGAGGAATTTTCACTTCTTTTTTGCTTTGATTTGGTTTGGTTTCCTTGTCTTAATGGCATATCAACCTTCACGTGTTATTTAATGCCAAACCCATCCTTCTAGTAGAACAGTAGTGGTACTATTTAACCCATAGCTGGTGAGATGGGGGTTCATACCTTTGCTAAGGATATTAGTCCAAAAGTATATGTAATAGTGTGACTGAAGTTCAAACCTTCATACTATGATGTTGCAGTCAGAAAGTTAGCTGTTACGCCATGGCGACTTGCTCTTTCACTTCTTCAAAAAAGATTTTAAGCAGCACTTTGGCAAGCCTTCCTAAGCCTTAGGTGATGACAGAGTTTGACTTGAACTTTCATGATAACACAAGCCTTTCGGGGCCTGTGTCTATTAATGAAATTAACAGCATGATCCCAGGGGGCCATCCCCAGGCAACACCTGCCCCCTCGATTTAAAGGGGCAGGGCTGGTTTATTGCTCAGTGCCTGAGGCGCCCCCCTTGAGGGGAATGTCGATGGGATCCACGCATTTTTGGCACCTGCCACCCATGAGCTTCGGTTTGTAGGTGGTCCCACATTTAAAAGGGCCTTGTACCTAACACGTACACATGGGGTACGTGGTAAATACAGACAGAGTTTTAGTTTCATGCTTTTCAAAATGTCTATTCAATTTTTCAAGTTTATTTGCATTGGATATTATGGATTTCATGAAAATTTTGGTGATATTTAGATTTTCACAAAAATGATGAAATAAATGCTTTGACTGGAATTCAACCAAAGAATTCAAACTTTAATCCATTTTATGTACAAAGAACCACAGTAATTTATTTCTGAACATAAATAGAATTCTATGAAGTAAAAATCGTGTTTGAAAAACTTTCACAGAGCCAAAAAAATGATATACAGTTAAAGCTGATATTTTTTTGTTGAAATATTTGGTTTGAAAAGAGACAATAAAAATATCAGCACAAAAAAAGAAAGAAAGAAAGAAAGAAAAAAGAAAAAAGAAAGAAAAAAAGAAAGAAACATGAAGTAATAAATCACTCACTAGAAAATTGTTCTGTAAATATTTACTAAAATTAGTAAAACAAGCAAAAATATGAATGAATCTTAAATTTTTCAATCCTAAATGAATTTTTTTACTGAAAAATATTTCTTACTTTATAACATAAAATATTTGTAGTTCTTTTTTAAATTTAATGTTTTTAAATAAATTTATGATAATAATTAATAGCTTGATGACTAAAAAACATGTCCCTATTAAAATATTGATAATAAATCAATTAATATAAGTAGAATTTCATCCAAATTATTTTTTTTTGTTGGAGGCACATGGTGCAATGGTTACCATTGTAGGAAATGGACACAGCAAGACGAGTTCAAATCCTGGATGTGGCTGTTTACATTTCAACTAGCACTGGGAAATGTATAAATTCAACTATTCTCTCTCCAGCTGTGGGTATATAGTAAGGCAGACTGGGCTCTTTTTACCTTGGCATGACAACCAATCTAGGAGAAGGAAAAACTCTGAATTCAAACCAAAGGGAGTATTTGTCTCATACCCCACTTTTATGGACTGGGCACAAGGCCTCGTTTTAATGTGGGCCCACCTACAAGCTGAAGCTCATGGGTGGGAAAGAACAAAAATTGCGTCGATCCCCTCGGCATTCCCCCTCAAGGGGGCGCATCAGAATTCAAATCAAAGGGGACCCTTTCTTGTTAGTCAAAACTATTTTGAGATCTGCTCCTCCTCTCCATCCTTATTAAATTAAAATCCCTTAACATTTGTTACATAATTCGTGGGTTGCCTATTATGACTAGTGTACTAAGATTTAAATAACGGTATGGTAAATGGAAAGTTAACATTATAGCCATTATAAAAGTTATTGACAGCAGTTCACCTTTCACTGACCTAGCTGCTGATTTCTCATTGGCTGAAGTGTGAGAAGAGAACTGACTTAGAGAATTTAGTGGTTAGTCGAAAGGGCCAGACCTTATATGGTCGTCTGTCCCAGATAAGCCATCTTCTCACCACATGGTTAAACCGTTTTGGGCTTCAGGTAATAAAGACTTCTGAAAAATAAATCAAGTCTTGCATTCATTATTAAAAACAAAGAAATGAACACAGACAATCAGAGCCGAGAATAACAGAAACTGTATCAACCAAAGTGGCTCTCCCACCACTTTGAGGAAAGTACAAAAACTGATGGTTAGTTTATTATAATTGAGTAGAAGGACTTGGATTACATTAATTATAGGACTTTATCAGATTAGAATGATTTCTGAGGTGAATAGATTGTGAACTTTGAAATATCCTCTCATACAGGTAAAAAATACCAAGATAATTTGGTACAGCTGTGAGGGAAATTTGATAGGCAAAGAGTTAAGTTCCCGATAATGCACTTGGGAAAGATTTTAATGCATCTGGTCTCCCTCTCATCAGTTTTGGGCAAATAGTAGGGTAGACTGGGCTCTTTGATATGGTAACCATTCTAGGACAAGGAAAACTCTCAATCCAAAAAACAGCTTTACTCTGCTTAAAAAATGAGCTTGTGTCACATCCTGCACTGGCAGAGGGGCTGTGTAAATACATTCATACAAATATAGAAAGAAATTATCCATTTTGTTTGAAGTTCAGTAGAGCTGATGACAGGTGTGACATTCCACTTCAGTCACAAATACAATCTACTTGGTCTAACACTAGTGAAAAGAGGATAGACTCCTTTAT
The DNA here is from genome assembly GCA_023376005.1 of Doryteuthis pealeii. Lineage (NCBI taxonomy): Eukaryota > Metazoa > Mollusca > Cephalopoda > Myopsida > Loliginidae > Doryteuthis > Doryteuthis pealeii. Next base: position 80,708,137 of record CM042146.1, on the reverse strand, counting down.
TGTCCAACAGATACTGACAAAGAATATACTAAAACAAACTTGTTATTCCCAAATAACATTCCTGAAAAAAATACCAAATTCATTGTTTTTATATTTCTATTAAAAACAAACGGACCATATGACCTTAAGGCACCCCTTTTGCGATTTCGATTCATGGGGACATTTTTTCCATTTACACCGTCAAAATCTGTTAATTGTTTACAGACGATTTTTAGATTTTTTTTTTAAATTATAAAACTAACCCCTAACCTTAACCCTAACAAACAACCAGATTTTTACGGTGTAAATGAGAAAAGTGTCCCCATGAGTCGAGATCGCAGAAGGGGTGCCTTAAGGTCATATGGTCCAAACAAACTTTTGACATCAATTCAGTTATTGGGTATGTGCAACATTTTCAGCATTTTTCTTATTTTGAAAAATCTTTTATACTTGTGGTGTAATGGTTATTATAGGAAATGGGTAGGGTGACCAGAGTTCAAATCCTGAAAAAGACTTGTTCCATTTCACATAGCGCTAATACACTTGGGAAAAGTATGAATCCATCTGAATTTATTCTCTATCCAGCTATGGGTAAATAGTAAGGTAGACTGGACTCTTTAACCGTGATACAGCCAGTGGTCTAGGAGAAAGAAAACTGAATTCAAACCTGTTAAACTCTTAAAAATTGACTATGTGTTGCATCCTGTTCAAGGGAGAGGGGTTAGTAAATACATAGATAGATTGATAGATTATGAGGGTGCATGGTGTAATGGCCAGTCATAGGAAATGGACTCATTGACCGAGTTCAAATCCTAGACGAGGCTGTCTACATTTCATAGCACTAATACCCTTGAGAAAGGTATGCATCCACTTGCTCTCCCTCCAGCTATGGGTAAATAACAGGGCAGACTGGAATCTTTGACCTTGGTTAGGCAATCAGTCTAGAAGGAAAACTGATTTCAAACCTGTTAAACTCTGCCTAAAAAAATTACCGTTTCTCATATCCTGCAGAGAGGTTGGTGTATATATAGCTTGATAGTATCATTATTCAATCCTCAGTGAATATGTCACATGTTGAATAATTTGCCATCATAGCTTCAAGACTATTTGGTAAATCACATTTGTGACATGAGAATCAGTATTGCTATGCAATAAAATCACTATTATTAGTAGTAGTAGTTATAATAGTATTAATATTATTATTTAGTTTTTTACTTTAGTCAATTTTCTCTTTACAGTTGCTTTTAATAGATTTTATTTGTTAAAATGTTCTTAGCAAATTGAAAAAAAAGTTGGTGACTCTTCAGAATTAGAATAAATCCACCACACCTTGGTGACCCAGACACTTGAGTTTGTTAGCCACAAAGTAATATAACTATTCACAAAGTACACAAATTCTTTTTTATACAGTATAAATGCTTTTTTAATTTTTTCTTTTTAACTAAGAATTGTTTTTTGTTTTTTTTTAAATTTTGTTTAAAGTATTTTCATGATAAATAATCCTTAGTGTTTCTTCTCTGTCTCAATCTTTAAATACAGAAAAGAAAGACAAAAAGAAGGACGTCATAAAGAAAAAGTTTTTTTTCTCTTCCATTGCATTATTCAGACAAGCTATTTGCTCATTACAGTGTTTAGAAAATGAGAATCTTAAAGGTTCTAACAATTTTTCCAAGTGTTGAATAACAGATTGGTGAAATCAATTATTAGCATGAAGTGTAATAAAAAGTAAGTAAAGTAGGCAGAATGGCCTATTATCAGTATAAGATGGACAGCATGAGAATCTATCCCTTTTTCGCTAGTACTAGACACTTCTTAGATTTCTCTAGCAATGTGCAAAAATGTTCCTTGGAATTTTGGTATCAACCTAATAATAGAACAAATTGCCATATGAAATTTTAAAGATAAAAATGTTGACATTCTTTTTATTGAAAAATGATAAAAATTGATAAATAGCAAAAGTAAAAGAAATCGGTATTTTAATGGGGCATCCAAATCACATTTCAGTAACAGTGGATCTGCGAGACTAGCTTTCTCCCTTCTATCCAGGCGACGCTGAGTAGCCACCTCTAGTACATACATAAAGGACAGTTGGTGTTTATGTATGTATGTATGGATGGATGATGTATGTATGCGATGAATCTAAGAAAATACAACAATTAACAACAAAGTAAATATATATACACATTAAATATCGCCGGTTCTTGCTTTTTGTACAAGAATTACAGATGGATTGGTTGAAAACTAAGGATTTTTTGCTATGCTAAGCAATGTTCATAGTAAATTTGGTTAAAACAAGTTGATTGGAACAATTTGTTTGTGCAGGAAAATAGCGGATAGTTGTGAAGACTTCAAGACTCAAAGCCTGGCCAACTAATCCAAGAATTAGAGTCTTTTTTTTTTTGATTCTGAATTCTCTTCCTGAAGATTATGCAATGATATCAGATTATGTTCATCCAAAATGTCTGAGAATGTTTGTTGTGTTTAACCAGCCAGACATGGCCTAGAATTGGTTGACCCAAGAGAATTGTATGCACGTAAAATCTGTCTATATCTGTTTCCTGCTGTCTTTTGCCAACCAATCAAAATGATACTTAGTGATAAGACGCTGTAACTATGGCAACATCATTTCCTCCTGGAGAATATCTCAGATTATGTTCTTTACCTTCCAGAGAAGAAGAAGAAAGTTTGAAAATTGCACTGCAGAGACAGCGCGATGCTTGCTTTTCCAGACTTTTGATCAAACGAGTGGCAGATTTGGGATCTGATGCATCTGATCCGTCATATTGAAAGACTGGAAGAATGAAGAAGGAATGGAGAGAAGCAGCCGGGATTCAAGGGATTAGCCATGCGCCTGGCACAAGGACAAGATTTTGAAGCCACAAGAAAAGATGAAACCTAATTCCTGCTCAATGAGTGTGTATGGCATAAAGAAGATTTGGTAATAGTTTTATATTATTTATTTCACATTCTTTACTTTTGCTTTTGCTTTTAAAATAAATCAGGACTCATTTTCACATTAAAAATTATATTCACAGATCATTCCTACAATAGTAAGTTTGGTGCATATCACTTTCATACGTCCTGGTGTCCTGGCCTCTGCTCTAAAAAACGGTATTTGATGGTGAGGTTCCAGTTTTGGGGGTTTGGGGAATGTGGAGCACCCTTTCATCACCATTACTCGTTGGTCCACTCTAACCCAGAGTGTATTACCTGTTAGGGTCCCATCCATGGGTTAAATAGAAAAATGTGTTTATAAAAACATTGTGTATCCATTAAGAATTAATTTATTTCAAAATTTTATCGGCATTAAATGACCCATTGAGGTTGATTTTGGAAAAGTTTAACACCTTGATAATCTTTACGCTTTTTTGACGAATTATTGTAAAAATAAACGTTAATTCTATATGGAGAAAGTAATAAGTCCCTTGTATCTCAAACAACAGAGCTGCTTTATGGAAAGAAAAGAACAATCACCCTTGAGACTATGCGGTGCCTGCTGAAAAATGGAACCGTGCTAGTTATAAACCACTTAGCTGTTTGAAGGCGTTTTTATGGACAAGTTAATGCGATATGAAAGCGATATTTTACCCCCCACAATTTTTTTATCAACAAGTAATTGTAAATATTTTACAATGTATAGATTGTTTTTATTTTCGAAAATCAGTTGTATTTATTTTTAAAAATACGTGACAGTTGTTTTGAATTAAAATAAAATGAAAATACTGAAAAAAAGAAGATATTTTAAAAGGGGGGTAAAATATTTACATTCACTTGTCGATATAAAACCTGGGAGGGGGCTGTAAAATATTGCCTTTTTATCGTATTAACTTGTTGATTTTAACACCTTCAAACCACTAAAAAAAAAGATATTTGTCAATAAAAACACCTTCACACCGCTAAAAAAAAAATTTTAAAGAGGGGCGGGGGTAAATATTTACAATTACTTGTCAATAAAATTCTTGGGGGGGGGGTAAAATATAGCTTTCATATCACATTAACTTGTTGATAAAAACGATTCAAACAGCTAAGTGGTTCATAACTAGCACCATTCCATTTTTCAGCAGGCACTGCATAGTGTTTTTTAGGGCAGGAGGGCAGGACACACAAATGCGATATGCACCATGGGTTTAACTTTCTCTGAATAACTTTGTGCCAAACTTAGTAAATAACTATAGATCAATTTTCTAGTGAGGTAAGTTTAATCCTCACCAGATTGGCCTTGTGTCAGACTAATGTAAGCTTAGTAATTATTTAAAATGAATTAGGATTTCATCCATCTCCTCAACCTATTTCTTTACTTGCATTTCATCCTTAGGGAGAGTCCTTGTGGCATAGTCGCTTACGTGCTAGACTACGACATTGTAGTAAGCGAGTTCAAACTCCATTCATGCTATTACATTTACTTTCAGACTAATATTCTTGGGAAAGGTATGAACCCCGTCATCCCCCCATCAATGGGTCGAATATTACAATTACTGTTCTTCTACAAGGATGGCTTTGGCATTAAATTGTTACATTACAGTAAAGTAGAAATTTAAAATAATGGTAATTCTGTATTGACACAAGAATGGACACAAAGATGAAGTCCCATGAAGTCCCCAAGGAAGCAGACCAGAAGAACAGAGAATTATCCCAACATAGAAGAGATAGCAGAATAGACAACCCAATCCAGGTTAGAAGCTGATAAGGATTATAAGATCGTAAGAAGAGAAGAGGGCTAAATAACAAAATAACCATGAAGTTTGATATGCCATTAAATAAAGAAAACAAATCAAACCATTTCATTCTAAATTCATTAGATTTACCAAAATTTTACGTATTGCCTACCTTTTCTTATATCATTGGATTTTATTCCAAACTTTATATATATATGTATTTATCAAATCCTCTACATGAGCAGGATGTGACTCAGGGTCAATTTTTAAATGGAGTTTAATAGGTTTGAATTCAGTTTTCTTTCTCCTAGACCAGTTGCCATATTATTTACTCATAGCTGGAGGGAGAATACTTGCTAAGGGTATTATAGCGCTATATGAAATGCAAACAGCTTCATCCATTAGATTTACAAAATTGGCTTTCTTTTTCTATATTCAATTTTCATGTGGACACTGGATGCTGTGTAGAAGACCTCTAACAAGAATGATAGCTGATAGGAAAAAATGGTGAGAGAGAGAGTCAAGGGAATCCATGCTGTCAGCATTACTTGATGATAATGATGAGGATGAAGTGTTCTCATGAAAATAATATTGTGATTGATGGAGTCAAGGGAATCCATGTTATTGGGAATATCATTTTTAAGAGAATATTTTATTCTCTTAAAAATAATATTGTGAGAGAGAGAGAGAGAGAGAGAGAGAGAGAGAGAGAGAGAGAGAGAGTGAGTGAGTGAGAGTGAGGGCGAGAGAGAGAGAGAGCCAAGGGAATGGATGCTGTTGGCAATATCATTTTTAAGAGAATACTCCTAGTCTATTAAAAATTATATTGTGAGAGAGAGAGAGAGAGAGAGAGAGAGAGAGAGAGAGAGAGAGAGAGAGAAAGTTAAGGGAATCCATACTATCAGCATGTCTTGATGAGGATGATGTGTTCTCATAAGAATAATATTGCAAGAGACTGTCAAGGACTTCATGCTGTTGGCAGATGATGATGATGATTATGATAATGATATTGAAATTATTTTTTATTATCACTAAGTGAAGCATATTCTATATTGAAAGAAGCCATAACCTGGTTTATTTGGTAATTATGAACTTTTGTTTAGTAAATTAGGGTGTCCAAGAAAAAACAGAACCCACAAATTTTGTAATAAAACTGTTAATTTTCCCATTAAACAAATAAGTTAGGGTTTAGGGTTAGTTTAATGAGAAAATGAATAATTTGGGTTCTGTTTTTTCTGGGTCACCCTGTACAGGCTGACCCAGAAAAAACAGAACCCAAATTATTTATTTATTTTCCCATTAAACTAAACTTAAACCCTAAACCCCAGCCTGTACAGGGTGACCCAGAAAAAACTGAACCCAAATTATTTATTTATTTTCCCATTAAACTAACCCTAAACCCTAAACCCCAACCCTAAATAATTTGTTTAATGGGAAATTAACAGTTTTATTACAAAATTTGTGGGTTCTGTTTTTTCTCGGACACCCTAATTTACTAAACAAAAGTTAATAATTACGTTTATTTTAGGAAAGCATTCTGTCATACTGAAGAAAATAAGCTTCATTGCAATTGACCATTGTTAGAATATAATTATGAAACATCTTAAAAAGTGAATTCCCATTGACTAAGAAAAGGAGGTTTCAACTTGCAGCTTAAAAACCACATAATACATTTGTTACGATTTGTATCATTATTGATCTATGCTTTTAAATGGGATTGAACCATGTACATTAGGGTAGGTTAGTTTTGGAACTGTAATGTCTCCCATGTGGTGAAAGTTGCAAAGTAACATAAAGAATTACCACACAGAATTTTTAACTTTGAAACTTTGCCTTCATTTGAGGAAAGAGATTTCAATCTTTTAAAATGTTATCACTGTTATAGCTTAATCATTAGGTAAAAATCAGAATATAAGGTGTGTCTGTGGTGATAAGGGCATATTTTCAATTTGAATTCTAGTTAAAATATTTTATTCGTTTCATTTTAATTGACAAGCTTTTCTGTTTTAAATAGTGAAATTGCTAAATTTTCAGACCATATTACCTTTAGGCACCTCTTTTTGATCTCGATTAAGAAAGGACATGTTTTTCATTTACACCGTCAATATCCGGTTGTTTGTTAGGGGTTAGGGTTAGGGGTTAGTTTTATAATTTTTTTTTTAAATCTAAAAATTGTCTGTTAAAACAAACGGATATTAATGGTTTAAATGAAAAACAAGTCCTTTCTTAATTGAGATCAAAAAGGGGTGCCTAAAGGTCATATGGTCCAAATTTTCTAACCAATTTCTAGCTAAATTTGCGAAAACAAGGATTTTTAGTGCATTTCAGATGATATTTGATGCTATTTCCTCAAACAATGGTGCAAGTAAGAGATCTAGTTTTTGGTATCTGTATTTATTATACCAACACACAACTTTCGTTGTTTGAGAGAATTTTATATTTTTTTAAAAGTGAAAAATCAACCTACCCTAATATACATCACCTGTAATATTCAGTGGTTGATGCACACAGATTATCATTATTTCTTGTGTTGATTCCAGACAATGTATTCAAATATATATATTTACTCAACCCCTTCACACAAGCAGGATGTGACACAAGGTCTAGTTTTAAGTGAAATCAGAGTTTTTCTCCTTCTAAACTGGTTGCCATACCAAGGTTAAAAGGCCCAGTCTGCCCTACTGTTTACCCATAGCTGGAAGGAGAATATATGGATTCATACCTTTCCCAAGGGCATTAACACTATGTGACAATGATTTCAAATGTATACTATGAGTTTTTTGGTGAAATGAAATGCTTGGAGAAAAAGCTACATGGGAATTACACAAAGATGCTATGTGCTGTCCTCAACAAATCTTGGAAGAAGCAGCCCACAAAAGAACAGATGTATGGCCACTTGCCACCTATCACACAAACTATACGGGTAAGACAAACGAGACATACTGGACACTGCAAAGATGAGCATATAAGTGATGTTTAGCTGTGGGGACCTGCACATTGATACACCAGTGTGGGTTGCCCAGCAAAACTCTCCAGAGTTCCAATTTTGGAACTCTGGAGAGTATGGATACCCCTCTATTGCCATTACACCCAATTCACTCTGACCCTGAGTAGTAGCACCTGTTAGGGTCCCATCTATGGGTTAAATAAATCCCAAACCATTTTTTTTTTAAATGATGTAAAAAAAATGTTTAAAAAAAATTTAAATACCTAACAAGAATGAATAAAACAAAAACATCTTCAGCATAAAATATCCCAAGAGGTGACAGGCCTAAAAATCCAACCAACCAACCAACCAACCTTCTTTTATATCTCAGTTTACAATTCCAATTAACTATTCCATATTCAGTTCTATTATTTAACAATTTCTCATCATCAGTAAGTATTCATGACAGGCTTTTAGGTTATTTCCTAGTTGAGTAACATGATATTACAGGCTGACCCAGAAAAAACAGAACCCAAATTATTTATTTTCCCATTAAACTAATCCTAAACCCCAACCCTAACCCTGAACCCTAACCCTAAACCCCCCTAGCTGAGTAACATAATATTACACGGTGACCCAGAAAAAACAGAACTCACAAATTTTGTAATAAAACTGTTAATTTTAATTAAAAAAAAAAAAGTTTAAGTTCAAGGGTTAGGGTTAGGGTTAGGGTTGGGGTTGGGGTTTAGGGTTAGTTTAATGGGAAAATAAATAAATAATTTGGGTTCTGTTTTTTCTGTGTCAATCTGTAATATCATGTTACTCAACTAGGAAATAACCGACTTTTAAAAGTTTGCTTTTTTTTGCTAGTTTGGGTCTTCCATATGAACTGATTTATGAAGATACATTGTTTAATGGTGATCTTCATAGGAACTGGACAAGTTAAGCAGAGTTCAAATCCTAAACAAGCCTTTTTGCATCCAACTATTCTCCCTCCAGCTATGGGAAAATAGTACAGCAGCTGTACTCACAGGTTTGAATTCAGAGTTTTCCTTCTCCTAGACTGGTTACCTAGCCAAAGTTAAAGAGCCCAGTTTGTGAAATGCAAACAGCCTTGTCCAGGATTTGAACTCGAGTTGACAAGTTCATTTTCTAGAACTCTAACCATTACACCATGTGCTGCATACTTTCTTTTTTTTTTATATATAAGTTGATAATAAAAAATATGTGCATCACATCTGATGCATATAAGTTTTCAAAGAATTTTCTTCTGAAAATATATCAATCATTATTCATGTGATGCAAATAGCTGCTTAAGATGTGCAGTTTCTTCAGGAAGCATGTGTATTATTTCCGACATGGGCATTCAAGATAAGTATTCTAATAAGAAAAGCATAAGCATCATTTTCTAAAGTATAAATACATATGATCTTTTTTTTATTTCATAATTCTTAGTTGGGTTGATATAAGGGAATACATGTCTGGTGTTGATCTTTTTGCCTACTTTAAACTACTCACAGTGGCTCACCCACCACTACGCATACACACACAAGCAAAGTACAAAAAACTGATGGTTAGTTCATTATAATTGAGCAGAGGGACTCAGATTACAATAATAATATGACTTTATTTGAATTAGAGTGTCGAACTAGAAACCACAAGGTTCCAGGTTCAATACCAGCCTTTGCCAACTCAGCGTATGTGCAGTAAAGTGAGGAGCTGATGCTAGGTGTGGCGCTCCATGTCAGACAGCAAAAACAATCACCTTGGTCTAGCACTAGTGAAAAGAGGATATACTCCATCACTGTCTGGCTGATACTGACTTTAGGCCACCCCAACAATTTACTTTATTTGAATAGAATGAGTTCTAAGGTGAATAGAGAGTGAACTTTGAAATATCGCATCATACAGGTAAAAATACCTTTACAACACTTTATTTGAATAGAATGGGTTCTAAGGTGAATAGATAGTGAACTTTGAAATATAGCATCATACAGGTAAAAATACCTTTACAACACTTTATTTGATTAGAATGGGTTCTAAGGTGAATAGATAGTGAACTTTGAAATATCGCATCATACAGGTAAAAATACCTTTACAACACTTTATTTGAATAGAATGAGTTCTAAGGTGAATAGATAGTAAACTTTGTAATATCGCATCATACAGGTAACAAAAAAAAAAAAATACCAAGAAAATTTGAAATAAACCATAGAGGAAATTTGGTAGGTAAAGAGTTAAATCCTTTTTGATAATTAAAAAATATTACTGACTAATAAAGAAGCTCAATTACTTATAACCATCACTTGAACCATACACTTTGGTACTTACATTACACGTTGTTTTCATTGAGCCAACACCGTGGACTTATTATACTTGGATACATTAAATTAGACTGTCAAAATCAGTCGAGTGGAAATAAAGAGAGATTTTGAAAAGCTCATTCAGTATTTGATAAAATGAGATGGAAAACTGGTTTTCCGCTTAGAATATTTTTGCCATAGTTTTCCAATTCAGTTCCAAGATGGTTTCTATTGATTCTTCTTGATTGCAGGAAATGAAGCTTATTTTCAAGACAATCAGTTCTTTGAGAATGGCAAATATTTGAAGAAACCACTATTGATTGGCTGTATTATATCAATAACCAAAAATGGCGTTTTGTTTCCCTCTTTCTGGATAGATGAGTGTGAATATCTACACCCATTTATGTAATCAAGGAGAAAACGAGGAATATCTGCTGGGAATGGGTTTTTCAAAGCTTGAAAAACATGCATGCATGCACACACACATAAAACACACTGCACAATCTATGATTTGTATATGAGTAAAAAACTTCCTTTTAGAAGAACAGTAAGTAAGTAAAGTCGACGGGGCGGCCTAAAGTCGGTATCAGCCAGTCAGCGAGGGAGTCTATCCCCTTTTCAATAGAGCTAGACCAAGGAGATTGTTTTAGCATCTTAGGTGGAGCGCCACACCTACCATCAGCTCCTTACTTTACCGCACAGATCCCTGTGCTACTCATACGCTGAGTTGGCGAGGACCAGTATCGAACTAGGAGCCTTGTGGTTTCTAGCCGAACGCTCTACCGACTGAGCTAACCCGGCCCCAAGAACAGTAGTGGTACTATTTAACTCCTAGATGGGGGAAGATGAGGGGGTTCATACCTTTCCTAAGGGTATTAGTCCAAAAGTGAATGTAATATCATGATGAGTGGAGTTTGATCTAGTTTACTATGACATTGCAGTTCAGCACATTAGCTACTATACCATGGGGAGACCCCTACCTCCATAATGTGTTGTTAACCTAAGCATTATCACAGTTGATAAAGGGAAAAATGTTTTTCTTTTAATTTTTAGCAACTTTAATATACAAGCAAAATAATTTATAGCCCTGCAAAAATGTATCTTCTAATAGAAGCCAAGTATGAAAAGTTTTTTTTATATATTTAGATCGCTGGATGACAGGAACTAATCTTTGAGATATGATGCACAACTGCCAACAACCGATAAAGATTTTTGATATACATGAACAAATATTCTAAGAGATAAGTTTGGGGGGGGGATGTGTAAAAAAAAAACTCTTAAGAAACAACTGAAGCAAATGAACATACAATAAACACTAATCCCTTATTTGTAGGCAGTCTACGCCCTGTCGGCTGCGGCGTTAGAATGCACCGACTGCACCTCTGTTGAGAATTTTAGGACATATAAGGTGTGTGTTAATTGCCCGATCCTACTTATAGACTCGGACAGAATCATATGATCTAACTCTTGGCCAATCACTGGCAGTACTCTGAGGTTGATACTATACTTAACTGACCCTACTGGCGATAACTACGTTGACATTCATTGACGACGGACATAAGATTAAAACACTGGACCTTTACCAATACGCAGGATAGGACTTATACGCTTACCAAAGGATTCCATAACACAGGACTTTCTTTAATGCCTTTTCAACTGGCCAAAGATGGCATTTAAAAACTTTACAACCTCTGCAGAGGGGTAAGACTCCCCCAAATGGGTTCACCTGTTGGCCGTGGGTGGCGACCCATGATGCTTAAGAATGGAGTCTTCGTGGATGAGCAGTCCATGACTTGCAATACTCCACTTTGGCCCTATCTTGGGCTAGACGGCAGTTGGAGAGGCCCCCTCCAATCAATCGGCTGGTCACGTCAAGCCCTAGCACCTATATGATTTTCCCAACCCTATTGCCCTTATGGCAAACCCCAACCCCTTTTTATCTTATGGGTGCTAGAAGGTGGTGAAATGAAAACTATTCTAAATTTTTATCAATGAATTTAATATTTTGTTCCTTCAATTTTGTACTATTCCATGATATTTTCCTCTGCATGGCCTGGAAAACAATATACTATTGATCTAAATAATTTAATCTAGTTTTTTAAGGAGTATTTTATGAAGCCAGGATGACCAACTATTAAATAAATCTGTTTTGCATCGTATGTTATTAGTTTATTTACTGCTAAATAAATAAATTAAAAAATGAAATAATAAATTATGAGACTATCTAGCCTTGGTGGGTGACAAGTATAGAAGAACAAACTTTGGATCAACACTAGATGGACATTAGACTATCAATTTCACTCTGCTTGCTATTGAAACTACAGCACCAACCTTGACACTACATTGAAAAAGGTCCAATGATACTTTTCTTAATCCATTAATTTTTACTGCAAAATAAATTATTATTTTTTATTAAGACTAGCAAAATAAAAAGACACCCTCTGGGCGATGTAAGAATATTTTTTTGAAAGATATTGCCTGAGGGGATGGGAACTGAAAATTCAATGTCATAGAGTGTGTACCATAAGTATGTAAAATCAGTCAAATTTATTAAGGAGTAAAAAAAAAAAAAGAAAGAAAGACAATTTGAAATGGAAACAGTTCCGATAACTTTAAATATTATATTATAAATTAAACAATCTATATATAAATATATAACGCCGGGCATCTATTTATTGAAACAATGAGGATTGTCTAACGTTGCATGCTCACATTTTGAGTATATTTATTCTATGTTATGATGTTGGATTATGTGTTGGGTAATGTGACGTAAGCAGTGATGCAGTTTTTGTTATAGATAAAAACGGAAGTGAATCTCCATTATTAATAGATAGTAAAATTAATTCTCCCTTCCTTCGTTATATTTTCTTTTCCAAGTCATTCCTCTTTTCCTTTCATTCACTTTTGACATATTTCTTCAGTACATAAGCAATAGGACTGGTTTCACTCAGTGGAATATTTGCATAGGAACCACATGTACCAGATTCAATACCAGCCCTCACAACTCAGTACATGAGTAACACATTTTGGGTAATCTGATATATGCAGTAAAATAGGGAGCTGATAGTAGGTGTGGCACTCCACCTCATATGCAAAACAATCTCCCTGGTCTAGCACTAGTGAAAAGGGGATATACTTCCTCACTATCTGGCTAATACTGACAATAGGCCACTCCACTGATTTTATGTACTATGTAAGCATACACATCAATGAGAATACATTTCTTTTCATATTGAATCAGAGAGAATATTGAATCTAATAATAAGAAACCAGTTTCTTTGACCCAAATGTTCATCACAAAGACAAAAGTAGCCAATCAGATTGATTCATTCTGATGACCTCACAGTGTTTTCTTCTTTAAAAGCTTTCATTGGTCATTATGTTATGACAAGCCGTTAAAATAAGCTGAGTGAAGTGATCTTGTCAAAAGGGCCGAATTTGAATACTGTCCATCATTATTGCTCATCCAAAGGTCAGATTTCCAAAATATCAGTTGAAAGCTGAAGGACATGTGACCTTTGGTGACCTTTGATGACAAATCCTCAGACAGAAAAATTCAAATAATTCATTGACATGTACAAAAAAATAAATGCAAGAAAAAAAAAAAAAAAAAACCCACTCTTATTTTAAGATAGAAAAATATTCATAAATATTTAAGGCTAAAAGTTTGTATTTTCAAGAATCCCAATGGTTAGAGAAAAGAGCTGGATGCTACATAAACAAATGTATAACATGTGAGGATGTTATATTAATGTTGGAAGGCTCAAAGTAACCTCCCAACGTGGGCACATATAAGTACAAGCAATATTCCGACAAGGGTGTGAAAATGATAACATATTTATTCCGAATGTGACGGAGATACATTTAAGACAAAGATATACACAACAAATACATAAACGTATTATGAGGAAATAGGTGTATGACTTGCGTTGTAGAGAATGTCACTTACTGGTAGCTGGTTTGGGGGCAAAGCCCCCACACCCAAGGCTTAGAGGTGGCAGGCCCTAGACCATGTTTACTCATTGCCGGCCTGAGTGGAAAAGAGGCAAGAAATCATAATTCCCACTTGTGGCCAAATACCAACGCCACCTATCGGCCAACCAAACCACAGCAAGGGAAGATAACTCATTTTGGACTTATGTCCACCCAGACTTCGTTTACTGACCCAATAGATGTTTAACCTCAGCTTCAGATTTGAAATTGATATGTTTGGATGAGCAAAAGGTATGTATAGATAGCCAATATGTATGTATGTATGGCTCTAAAGGGCATGTATAGATTGATCAAAAGACATGTATAAATAATCCAAAAGGTATGGGTGTATGACCCAAAAGATATGTATGGATGGGCAAAAGGTATGCATTGATTGCCAAAAGGTATGGATGAATGACCAAAAAGGTATGTATAGATGGCCAAAAAAGGATGTATGGATGTCAAAAGAAAGAAAAATGAAGCAAAACAGCATCACAGAGAAATAAAATATAAATGATTTCAAATAGAAACACAATAATTGACCGCCCTGTCGGCTGGGGCGTTAGAATGCACCGACTGCACCTCTGCAGAGGGGTAAGTCTCCCCCAATGGGGCCACCTGTTGGCCGTGGATGGCGACCCGTGATGCTTAAGGATAGAGCCCAGGTGCATGAGCAGTTCATGCATGTACTCCACTTTGGCCCTATCTTGGGCTAGACGGGCGGTTGGAGAGGCCCCCTCGATCAATCGGCTGGTCACATCAAGCCCTAGCACCTATATGATTTTCCCAACCCTATTGCCCTTATGGCAAGCCCCAACCCCTTTTTATCATATGGGTGCTAGAAGGGGGTGGCTGCGGGTCTACATGTCCTGGGAATGACGTTAAACTCTATCTGATGGTGAGGTTCCAGTTTTGGAGGTTTGGGGAATGTGAAGCACCCTTCATCACCATTGCTCCCTGGTCCACTCTGACCCGGAGTGGTAGTACCTGTTAGGGTCCCATCTATGGGTAAAATAGAAAAATGTATTTATAAAAAAATTGTATTATCCATTAAGAATTGATTTATTTTAAAACTTTATCGGCATTAAATGACCCACTGAGGTTGATATGCCGTAAAACAAAACAAACCAAACCAAACAATAATTGGAATGAAAGTCTTATTTGACCAATAGAGA
Organism: Doryteuthis pealeii; assembly: GCA_023376005.1. Classification (NCBI taxonomy): domain Eukaryota; kingdom Metazoa; phylum Mollusca; class Cephalopoda; order Myopsida; family Loliginidae; genus Doryteuthis; species Doryteuthis pealeii. The sequence continues at coordinate 80,693,127 of CM042146.1, read as the reverse complement.
CAACATTACATGTTGTCTTTATTGGTTAAAAATAAATACTATTTTGTATTGGAGAAAGACTTTTGTTCCAATCTTATACAATCAATGTTTTGTATGTCTGGTCTTTTTTTTATTTTTTAAGTTTACCCTTTCTTTTAAGTTTACCCTTTCTTTTAAGTTGACAGTTTTTTAGCAATAAATTCCATTTTTGCCATTGGATTTCTTTCTTGGCTTTTTAGGAGAAGCAATTAAATATCAAGAAACATCTTTTCCTTTACATTTCTTATTTTTAGAAAAAAAATGTTTTCAATTTAGTTTTTCAATTTTGTCCCCACAGGTTTCTGTTATTCTTAATGAGGGAATTTTGTAGCATTTAGCAGCTTTTTCTTCTAATGACTTTAAAAAAATGAATTAATTTTTATTCTATTTTGTGAAAAGACATTTTTGTCCTATTCTTTTAAGCAAGGTATCTCAAAATGGCAACAGGATTCTAAATGATAACTATGTCAAGGATATGCAAATACTATTCTAAGCCTTGTAAAGATTTGGTTTGGTTTGTTTTGTTTTACGGCATATCAACCTCTGTGGGTCATTTAATGCCGATAAAGTTTTGAAATAAATCAATTCTTAATGGATAATACAATTTTTTTATAAATACATTTTTCTATTTAACCCATAGATGGGACCCTAACAGGTACTACCACTCCGGGTCAGAGTGGACCAGGGAGCAATGGTGATGAAGGGGTGCTCCACATTCCCCAAACCTCCAAAACTGGAACCTCACCATCAGATAGAGTTTAACGTCATTCCCAGGACATGTTGACCTCTTGTAAAGAGGATATAAAAGTGAGTGTCTTTGCAAACAGAGAAGTGGCTTTTTTGTGTGTTTTTTAAATATTCTTCAGGCTTGAATTCTGAAAACAGCCATCAAATCTTTTGAAAGAGATATTCTTTGTGCCCAATAAATGTTGGGAATTTATGAACCTAATTTCATATACATATTTATCTAGGGTAAATGCAGACATTCAACGAGGCAAAACATGAGGACAACTTTTAAAACACATGCGGTTATCTTTTTAACTGAGACAATAACAAAAAACTAGAGACAGATAACCTGCCCTCTATTCAAAAATAGGATTCGGGGCAGATAACTCTGATCCGACAATTACTACTATCAATGAATTCTATCTATCTATAAAATGTTGCATACTGAGGTTTTCACAGTACCAAATTGATATAATGTTGTATACCCTTTTCTTACTTCTTACTTCTAGTCGTCTTCTCTTCTGGCCGGCTTTGGTTCTATCTTCTAACATCTTGCGTCTGGAGTTGTCGTGGGGACTTTCGGTCTGGTTTTCTGTTAGGGATTTCTCTTTATCAGAAGCCCTGTGTCATTGTTAGTTTTTAGGTAATAAACACAAGACTTCGATTTAAGTTGATGTTACTTTATTTCCAAATCCCCAACCCAGACAATCTGCGCAGATGAGGGACTGCGTGTATAACACGACTTACCCCTTCAAGCTCGCTGCTACCTTCTAACTGAGTCTTACTTACTATTACTTAAACCAGAAGACAGGGTCTTCTGTGCCTTCCGGTTCTCACGATTTATCCCTGGAAGGCAAGGTGAGAGTGAGGTCAAGCGTTGTCACTCATCCTTCAAGGCCGTGGCTGCACTAATCGCCATTATGTTTCTACACTACCTTATATAATTATTAGGGATCTAATAATTATGTAACAAAAATACTGATTGGTAATTTTAACAATAAAAACTATTATACTGCTACTACTGACAAAATTATTTTCATCTAAATATTTGATGAGAAATGAATGAATGCCAAATAAAATCCTTTTCTTAATGTTGGAAGTTTTGGATATTAACTGAACTTTAGTGAGTAAAATTTAACAGGAAGTGATTCAACTCACTGGTCATTCGCGAGAAGATTATTCCTGGAAGGATTGGCTTCCATTCTCTATGAGAATGGTCTATGAATAAAGAATTTAATGCCAGACATAAAGTACAAAGAATTGGCAGAGGACAAATTGGTTGGCAAAATTGCAATACCAAATTTGGCAAAAGTGTTTGATGAATGAAAGAGTACAAAGTAAAGGGAATAGTAAGAGTTTGCAATGGAATCGGTGAATACAATAGGTGCCAGGAATAATAATAATAATAATAATAATAATCAGAAGAGTCACTCAGCCTCAGTGAACAACCGGTTATGGCAGGTGTGAAAAACTCGATAATAATAAAGAAGAAAGAAGAAGAAGAAGAAGAAGAAGAAGAAGAAGAAGAAGAAAGAAAAGAAGAAAAAAGAAAAAGAAGAAGAAGAAGAAAAGAGAGAAAGAAGAAGAAGAGAAAAGAGAGAAAAAGAAGAAGAAGAAGAAGAAGAAAGAAGAAGAAGAAGAAGAAGAAGAAAAGAAGAAAAAGAGAAAGAAGAAGAAAAGAAGAAAAAGAAAAAGAAGAAGAAGAAAGAAGAATCAAGACCATCTAGAGCAGAGCACTGCAGGATTAGCTAGAATTCTTAGAAGAGTCCTAGAGAACAGATGAAATTTGCTGTTGCTCAGATTTCAGTGAAAAACCACCAGTTATTACTGGTGTGAAAAACTCACAAATTAATTTCAATTGGTTTAATGCCTTTTGCATTCAAAACCAAATAACTGAATGAACTTCACACTTAGTGGTAGTGTCAATCAGGAGCTCCTTTAGAAATAACTGTGAGGCAGTGAGGTACATGCAGTGGCAGGCACAGGCACAATAAACACAAGAGTGATGCCAATAGCCACACAAAAAGTTTCTCTGTGGAGGCCTTACTTTTGGGATTAGTCTCATTTTTACCAGCTGCTCTGCTCCACATGAGTAGGATAAATTCAGATTTTGAATTCAGAGTTTTCTTTCTCTTGATTGAAAGAATTGTTTTTAAACTAGTGTACTCATAACAAATTTAAATTTATATATTTGATTCTGAATCTTATTCCATACACAGTTTTTTTTCCCCTACAGCTGCTATGACTTTATACAAGCACCCATAGATATATATTTACCAACCCCTACACACAATTAGGATGTGATATAGTCAATTTCTTAAGTGGAGTTTAACAGGTTTGAAATCAGAGTATTCCTTCTCCTAGACTGGTTTAAAAAAAGTTAAAGAGCCCAGTCTGCTTTACAGTGTTGTCAATAGGTGCACAAACAATTTCCTGCGTGCGCTATGGAGACCTTACTTTTAGGATCATCCTCATACTTTAGTTTTTTATAGTGCTCTACTGGTGAGCATTTGAACACTCTTGATTTATCAAATGCATTTTACAGATAGAAATAATTGGGTAAATATAATTTTTTTGAGTAAAAATAATTTCTAAAGTTTCTAAAATGTTCATCATCAGCAGCAGCATCATCATCTTCTTCAGCTATGGGTAAATAATAGAACAGACTGTGTACTTTAACTGTAGGTTAGGCAACCACTATCGGAGAAGGAAAAACAAGAATTAAATCCTGTTAAATTCCTCTTAAGTAATTTACAGTATGTCGCATCCAACTTACATGTAGGGGTTGTCAAAATAAGTGCTGGAAATAATGATTCCCCGGAAAAATCAATAGGTCCCAACTAAAGTTTCTTCATAGATTTTAGGGGTTTTATTTATGATCTGGTGAAACAGCTAAAGCCGTCTAACTCCTACCTTGTTACCTATCCTGTGTAATTCGGTTCTAAGAAACTATTGAAATTGTTGAGATTTATCTACTTAAAAGCAAAGTTTACACATTTCAGAAAGATTTGTGAATAATGTGAAAATTTGGAGGATTTTCCTAGGGTGCACAGACTTTTGTAATCCACTTTATGCACATACACATGCTTGTATGCACATGCACATGCACACACATGTGTGTGTGTGTGAATACATGAGAAGATTCTATGTGTGCATGGAGAAAAGAGGAAGAAAGCAGTTTGATAAACTGTGTCTGAATGGGCAAAGCAGAAAGACATTTGTATGCAATACATGCTACAGAATTTGGATGACAAGTGCTTGCAAGAAGATTAATGCTTGGTTTTTGAAAAGATATGCAGTTGCAATCTAAGAGAGTATTCTGTATGACGTTATGGATGAGACTTAAGAATGCTTTGACATGGTTCTGCTATGCATACCGACCTACAATCATCCTTTTGGCCAAGTGCTTTTATATTTATGGGGGTCTTAAATAAATAAGGACAGAATGCAAAATTGTCAAGAAATGCTGAAATATAAAACAAAGACAATTTCTGTTTGATTTTATGTAGTTTTATTTATATATAGTAAATTTTTCAATTCGTACACAAACATGTGAACTAACACATACATTCACACATACACACACACATTAAATGAATGATTTTCCCAAGTACAAATGTTCCCAAGTACTTATATTTCTTAATTAGTAGGTTATGATACTAGGGTGAGTCAAAAGTTTTGCAATATTTTGGTAACATGAGACACAACTCCATACATACATACATACACAATAATGAATGATTGAGTAAACAAATTTTTACAAGTATATACATTTCTTAACAGTCAGGTTTTAATACTAGTGTGAGTCAAAAGTTTTGCAATATTTTGGTAACATGACATACATACATACACACATACAATACACAATAAATGAATGATTGAGTAAACACATTTTTACAAGTGTATACATTTCTTAACAGTCAGGTTTTAATACTAGGTGAGTCAAAAATTTTGATAACATGACACATACACACATACATACATACATACACAATAAATGAATGATTGAGTAAACAAATTTTTACAAGTATATACATTTCTTAACAGTCAGGTTTTAATACTAGGGTGAGTCAAAAGTTTTGCAATATTTTGGTAGAATGAGACACAGCTCCATACATGCATGCACTCATACATACATACATACATACACAATAAATGAATGATTGAGTAAACAAATTTTTACAAGTATATACATTTCTTAACAGTCAGGTTTTAATACTAGGGTGAGTCAAAAGTTTTGCAATATTTTGGTAACATGAGAGAGCTCCATACATACATACACACATACATACATACACAATAAATGAATGATTGAGTAAACAGATATTTACAAGTATATACATTTCTTAACAGTCAGGTTTTAATACTAGAGTGAGTCAAAAATTTTGCAATATTTTGGTAACATGAGACAGCTCCATACATACATATACACATACATACATACATACACAATAAATGAATGACTGAGTAAACAATTTTTACAAGTATATACATTTCTTAACAGGTTTTTAATACTAGTGTGAGTCAAAAGTTTTGCAATATTTTGTAACATGAGACACACTCCATACATACATACATACATACACAATAAATGAATGACTGAGTAAACAATTTTTACAAGTATATACATTTCTTAACAGTCAGGTTTTAATACTAGGGTGAGTCAAAAGTTTTGCAATATTTTGGTAACATGAGACACAAACATACCATACATACATACATAAATACACAATAAATGAATGATTGAGTAAACAAATTTTACAAGTATATACATTTCTTAACAGTCAGGTTTTAATACTAGTGTGAGTCAAAAGTTTTGCAATATTTTGGTAACATGAGACACAGATCCATACATACATACATACACATACATACATACATACACAATAAATGAATGATTGAGTAAACAAATTTTTACAAGTATAGACATTTCTTAACAGTCAGGTTTTAATACTAGTGTGAGTCAAAAATTTTGCAATATTTTGTAATACATACATACACACATACATACATACATACACAATAAATGAATGACTGAGTAAACACATTTTACAAGTGTATACATTTCTTAACAGTCAGGTTTTAATACTAGGGTGAGTCAAAAGTTTTGCAATATTTGGTAACATGAGACACAGATCCAACATACATACATACACACATACATACATACATACACAATAAATGAATGATTGAGTAAACACATTTTTACAAGTATATACATTTCTTAACAGTCAGGTTTTAATACTAGGGTGAGTCAAAAGTTTTGCAATATTTTGGTAACATGAGACACAGACATACATACATACATACACACAAAACTCCACTTACTACAATAAAATAATTTAATGAAATAGAGTTGTTTGACAATTATCAGCAAGTATATACATTTCTTAACAGTCAGGTTTAATACTACGGTGAGTCAAAAGTTTTGCAATATTTTGGTAACATGAGACACAACTACATACATACATACACACATACACATATATACACAATAAATGAATGATTGAGTAAACAAATTTTTACAAGTATATACATTTCTTAACAGTCAGGTTTTAATACTAGGGTGAGTCAAAAGTTTTGCAATATTTTGGTAACATGAGACAGCTCCATACATACATACATACATACATACACACATACATACATACATACACAATAAATGAATGACTGAGTAAACAAATTTTTACAAGTATATACATTTCTTAACAGTCAGGTTTTAATACTAGGGTGAGTCAAAAGTTTTGCAATATTTTGGTAACATGAGACACAACCACACATACATCCACATACATATACACAATAAATGAATGACTGAGTAAACAAATTTTTACAAGTATATACATTTCTTAACAGTCAGGTTTTAATACTAGGGTGAGTCAAAAGTTTTGCAATATTTTGGTAACATGAGACACAACTCCATACATACATACATACACAATAAATGAATGATTGAGTAAACAAATTTTTACAAGTATAGACATTTCTTAACAGTCAGGTTTTAATACTAGGGTGAGTCAAAAGTTTTGCAATATTTTGGTAACATGAGACACAATCCATACATACATACACAATAAATGAATGATTGAGTAAACAAATGTTTACAAGTATATACATTTCTTAACAGTCAGGTTTTAATACTAGGGTGAGTCAAAAGTTTTGCAATATTTTGTAACATGAGACACAACTCCATACACACATACATACATAATACACAATAAATGAATGATTGAGTAAACAATATTTACAAGTATATACATTTCTTAACAGTCAGGTTTTAATACTAGGGTGAGTCAAAAGTTTTGCAATATTTTTGTAACATGAGACACAACTCCATACACACATACATACATACACAATAAATGAATATTGAGTAAACAATATTTACAAGTATATACATTTCTTAACAGTCAGGTTTTAATACTAGGTGAGTCAAAATTTTGCAATATTTTGGTAACATGGGACACAGCTCCACACATACATACATACATACATACATACATACACAATAAATGAATGATTGAGTAAACAAATTTTTACAAGTATATACATTTCTTAACAGTCAGGTTTTAATACTAGTGTGAGTCAAAAATTTTGCAATATTTTTGGTAACATGAGACACAGCTCCACACATACATACATACACAATAAATGAATGATTGAATAAACAAATTTTACAAGTATATATATTTCTGAACTGATAGATTATGATACTAGTTTGAGTCAAAAGTTTTGCAATATTTTAGTAACACGAGATACAATTCAGCAGCTCCAGATGTTGGACTGTAAGATGCTGAGCTCACCTGATACTCTATTGGAGTACTACTTGCCAGATTTACCTCAAATTGTTTAAGCAGGGCCTCAGAATTCACAGATTTAGGCCTACCTGACCTTGTTTGATTGAAGCAAAATTTCCTGAACCATCTTTTATTATAGAAAATAATTAAAAATTATTTTACCATAGAAATATACTGGAAACTATATACGACTACACTTCTGATTTATGTTTCTCTTTCATATTGGAAAAATTAGGAATTAATTATTTGCTCTTGGTACCAGGAGGTGAATCAGTCAATACCGTAGATTGGCACCAAAATTGATTTCCATAACTAGTGACGTGCAGCATTTAGGCTTCAAACAAGAGCGCTGTCCAGCGGAGATCCTTTGTGTTAAGCAGAGCATGGTCTTAGTGAAGAATCCTTTGGTTGCTCCTTAGTGTTCCTCAATCTTTACCTTTTCCACAACAAATATTTTTGGTTGCTTTTGTGGTGTTAAAACTCATAAAGCATAATGATACTAGGTTGAGTCAAAAGTTTTGCAATATTTTAGTAACATGAGACACAGCTCCATACATACATACATACACATACATACATACATACATACACAATAAATGAATGATTGAGTAAACAAATTTTCACAAGTATATACATTTCTGAACTGATAGATTATGATACTAGGTTGAGTCAAAAGTTTTGCAATATTTTAGTAGCACAAGATACAATTCAGCAGCTCCAGATGTTCGGACTGTGAGATGCTGAGCTCACCTGATACTCTATTGGAGTACTATTTGCCAGATTTGCCTCAAATTGTTTAAATTAGACTACATTACACATTCATCTATACAGTTTTCAAATCACACATAGTGAAGCAATACACAATGTGTCAGTGCACTTGTTACATAATTATTAGATACCTAATGATTATGGCAATAGTGTAGAAATCATAATGGCGATTAGTGCAGCTGATGGCCTTGAGAGTGAGTGACAGCGCTTGACCTCACTCTCACCTTCCGGGGATAAATCGTGAGAACCGGAAGCGGAAGGATAGAAGACCCTGTTCCGGTTTAAGGATATAGTAAGTTTAAGTCAGTTAGAAGTTAGAAGCCAAGCTAGCAAGATGTAAGGATCTGCGCAGACGTCTGGTTTGGGGATTTGGAAATAAAGTAACATCAACGTAAATCGAAGTCTTGTGTTTATTACCTAAAAACTAACAATGACACAGGGCTTCTGATAACGAGAAATTCCAACAGAAACCAGACCCGAAGTCCCCAATAGAAGACCAGACCTTAGAAGTTTTACCAGACCAAGAAGTTAGAAGATAGAACCAAAGCCAGCCAGAAGAAATACGACCAGAGTAAGAAGTAAGAAAGGTAAATAACATTATATAGATTTGGTACTGTGAAAACCCCAGTATGCAACACACTAACCACAGCAATACTACTAACCACAGCAGGAATCTGCCACAGCATGAACTATTTCTGTCAGATGATATATGCACTGCTAACTAGCATATACCAAAATGTTACAAAATGTTTGCATCAACTTTGTATCTTCTTCAGAAACAATTTGGACCATATGACCTTTAGGCACCCCTTTTGCGATCTCAATGTAAATGGGGACATTTTTTCCATTTACATCATCAAAATCCGGTTAATTGTTAACAGACATTTTTAGAGTTTTTTTTAATTATAAAACTAACCCCTAACCCTAACCCTACAAACAACCGGATTTTGATGGTGTAAATGAGAAGAGTGTCCTTGTGAGTTGAGATCATGGAAGGGGTGCCTAAAGGTCATATGGTCCAACAATTTTATAAAGATGAATAAAACATATAGAATATAAACTACATAAGAAAATGGTTACTCTCACTACTATTACAACATTACTAACGACCAGTTATAACTTGGTTGATTGGTTGGATTTCACAGCATGTCAATCTTTGGGTTATTTTATCTCTTAACATCCTGTTGAGAATTTTAAGTCCAGACCTCCATTCCTATAAGGATTTATCAATAAATGGTTAAAAATGGCCTTTTCATTTAAAGTTACCTGTTATTTCCCGTAGATCAAAGACTGCTAAATATGTTTAATATTACTTTTAAACAAAGGCTATCATTTGGGGTGGATTGGGAAAACAAATGTGACTTCCAGCTGGGTGGAATGAGGTGCTATAGGACATTAGGAGATATTCTGAAGATGTTTTTATTCATTCATTCTTTGTTGAGTACAATTGTTATTTGTGCAAGTAGGGATCCTAACTATTGAAGTCAGTTAGCCTACTGTTGGTTTTAATAACAGCAGCTAAGTAGCATTTAAGCAGTGTCCAATACAGCTGGTATAAATAGGAATGAAGAATGATCCATTCATGAATCAAGGTGATTTGGGTCATTTCATTCCTTGAGTTCTGATTGGCTACCTGACTGGTTGATTTGCATGACACTGTGGAGTCTTATATATACTTGGTCACTTGGTAGTGGACTTTGTGTCATTTCGAGTTTGTATTAAGTTACAATCGCATGCCACCTTGTCTTCCCAGTTTCGACGGTAATTGGAACTTATTCTACACTAACAGATATTACTAATCCAGCTCAGAGTGTTATATACCCATTTACATCAAGTATGTAAATGGCAAGAGAGAGACAGTATAAGGGAATAATGAGGGGTTCTTACTTCTTTTCTTCATCGGCCATTTTCTTCTCTGGGCTGATTTCTCCGGGCTGATTCTACTTCTTGTTTGGGCTAGGCAGTCTTCTCATCTCTTGTTTTGATTAATCAACAAAGACTTGCTGTTTTTCTACTTTATTTATTAAAAACAACCCCAGCCCAAAACCATGCAGTGAGAGGCAGCATCTTGAGAGCCGCTGCCACCATCTTTTCTCAGTGAATGACTTGTGACAACTAAATAAAATTTAACTTCTCTTCACACTCTTCGACTGGCGCATTTTTTCGGGGGGGTCAAACAGACATTACCACATATCAATCATCAGCACTAAATTTCCACTCAACTCTCCGATTCTGAATTTTTAACGAATGCAATTCAAAAATATCTACACTGCTTACATAATTCACAGGCTACCCATGAATTATGTAACAAGAGTGGAGCTGAGAGTAATGGTCAGCTGTATGTTAGATGTTCATAAGTAGTGAAAAGTAGGGAATATTTTTATATATTTGCTAAAAATGTAACAAGTAGTTACTTGTGTATAAAGAGACTCTTAGAAACTAATGAGAATCTTTCTTTATGTTTAAAACTTTTTTTGTTGTGTGTATCTATTTCATGTTCATATTTCTATATACAGATAAGAATAAGTTAGTAAGTAGGTGGAGTGGCCTACAGCCAGTATCAGCTGGACAGCGAGGAGGGAGTTTATCCCCTTTTTGTTAGCACTAGACCAGGGAGATTGTTTTTGCATCTGAGGTGGAGCGCCACACCTACCATCAACTGCCCACTTTACCACACAGAGCATCCACAAGGTTTCAGGTTTGATCCCGACTCTCACCAACTCAGCTTGGATATCCAGATAATCAGTTAAAATAGAAATATTATCAGTAAATTTTTTTTTTCTTGAATAATATTAGGTACCTCTATTCATTTATTTATGTATTTACCCAACATCTCTGTATGAGCAGGATATGCCATAAGGTCAATTTTTAAGGAAAGTTTAATTCAGAGTTTTCCTTCTCCTAGATAAGTTGCCATACCAAGGTTGATAATTCCAGTTTGTCCTACTATTTACCCATAGATGGAGGGAGAATAGTTGGATTCATACCTTTTTCAAAGGTATTAGCACCATGTGAATTCCTCATTCAAGATTTGAACTTGGGTAGCTGAGCCATTTCCTACAACAATAGCTGTTATACAACAAACGCCTCTTATTTTGCTACAGAAATATTTTTAAAATAAAAAAAAATGTAGGGATTATCTTTGGTCAGGAATTGAATCAATGGGTTGAGTTTTGCTAAAAAAAAATGTTATTTACTGGAAATGGAGACAAAATTTTCTGTGATTTTTCCTTTTTTTTAAATATTTTGTGAAAAGACAAATTTCTAATTCTGAACTATTCAATAAAACTCCATAAAATCTCAAGTAGAAAACTTGATATTCACTTAGCTTATTATAAATGACATGTTATTTTTTAATGGTATAATATGAAGCCGCCCTGTCGGCTGGGGCGTTAGAATGCACCGACTGCACCTCTGCAGAGGGGTAAGACTCCCCCAATGGGGCCACCTGTTGGCCGTGGGTGGCGACATATGATGCTTAAGGATAGAGCCCAAGTGGATGAGCAGTTCATGACTTGCTCCACTTTGACCCTATCTTGGGCTAGACGGGCGGTCAGAGAGGCCCCCTCCGATCAATCAGCTGGTCATGTCAAGCCATAGCACCTATATGATTGCCCCAACCCTATTGCCCTTATGGCAAGCCCCAATCCCTTTTTATCATATGGGTGCTAGAAAATGTCCTGGGAATGACGTTAAACTCTATCTGATGGTGAGGTTCCAGTTTTGGAGGTTTGGGGAATGTGGAGCACCCCTTCATCACCATTGCTCCCTGGTCCACTCTGACCCAGAGTGGTAGTACCTGTTAGGGTCCCATCTATGGGTTAAATAGAAAAACATGAGTTGATAAACAAAATTGTATCATGCATTAAGAATGAATTTATTTCACAACTTTGTGGCATTAATTGACCCAGCGAGGTTGATATGCCGTAAAACAAAACAAACCAAACCAAACTAAAATATAAGAATTTTTGTTATATAGTTATTTACTAAGCTTAGCTTAGATGTGACACAAGGCCAGAAGTATGGGGCGCCCAATGAGAATCGAACTAACAATGGTTTCACAAATCTAGCTTGCTAACCATTACACTACGTTAGGTGGCCTGTTATTTACTAAGCTTAGCTTAGATGTAGCATAAGCATTACTGATAGAACTTTGTTCACTGTGTTTCATTTCCTATGATGATAACCATTACACCACAGTACCTGTATATATATATATATATATATATATTATATATATATATATATATATGATGCAGGTAAATGTAACTTAATTTGAGTGTGTAGATAGATGTTTATGTGTAAGCACAACTCTAAGTGTGTGTGTGTTTCTGTGCACGCATGCATTGATGTGTGGTTTCTCTAATTGGCCATGAACATAATTTTACATAACAAAGTTTTTGACTTTTTATTGAAAATTTGCATGGAACTGAAAATCAATAAAATTTTCTCCATGTTTTTCTAATTTGGTTATCAATAAAAAAAAAATTGAAAAAAAAAAGATATTAAAAAAAATTAAAATGCGAAAAAAAAAAAAAAAAAAAATTACTGCTGAATAATCAAGTTTGTATTTAGCTAAGAACAGTTATTAAATTGAATCAAATGAAATTAATTTTTATTGTTTAATCGGAAAAAAAAAAAAAAAATTTGTATTTCGATGATGTCTTTTGATGTCCTAACTACTTTGATGAGAATGAGTATTCATTGAGCTCAACATAAAAACAAAAGGCATTTTAATTGGCTAGAATGAGATCATGTGATCCTTACCATGATCCATTAACCAATCAACTACTTCATATAAACCACAGTATTTGCCCGGGTGGGGGGGGACAGAATTATTTCACCTGATCAATATTTATAAAACAATATTATAGAAAGTATTATCATCATTATAATAATAATTATTATTGATATTATTAAGAATAGACTGTATTTTTGGCAAGCATCAAACTTTGGGTTACAAAAACCTGCTTTTTTATAGAGATATTCCTACATTTCTTTTCAAACAACAGTACCTGCTTGATCATTGCACAAATTCCACTAATGAATTTTCTGTTTTTCTCATTGATTCACACATCTTTGCAAATTTTGACATTGTGCTTCTTATCATGGGTGTGAGTGATGGGTGATGACCCTGGGTTCTCAAGCCATCATTTCTCTATCTCTCATTCTAATTTATCAGCTGGTCATAAAACTATCAACCAGACAATCAAGTTTGCACTGCAGGAATGATCAGAATGTTTTTGCCCATAAATTTTCAACTTGTCTTCATTTGCAAAGAGCACCTTCCTCCTGATATTCTCTTTTCAGTGCCAAGAAACTGTCCAGCAAAATTGCAACTCTCCCACCCCCAACCAATTTCAAAAGTAATCTCTGTCCAGCACAAGATCTAAAATAACTCCTAAGATGAGATGCCAACTTGGGTCAGAAATTCATTTGCATATCATCAAAAGAATAGACAAATGGGAAAATGTTATGTGCCATTGAAGCAGTTGTCTCAGTGAGCATCCACAGGTTTAGAGAGAGAGAGAGAGAGAGAGAGAGAGAGAGAGAGAGAGAGAGAGAGAGAGAGAGAGTTAGGGTACCCAGGGGAGAAATAAAAATCGACCAGTGTTAATGCTGTATTTCATCTGCAGAAAATACTGAAGGAAATTCTGTATCTCCTATTTTAGTTTAAACAAATCAGTTTATTCCAGTTGAAAGTCTTGCTCAAGGGCAAGTAAAATATCAACTTAACAAAAGTTACTTTATCAAACCAGGTCCTGTACAGGGTGAAAAAGTCAAAAATCATAATTTGTGTGTGTGTGTGTGTGTGTGCATTCATACTTGCTAATACAATAATTTTCACCCTCTTTTCTGAATGCATTTTTTTTTTATAAGAAGCATATGTGAAACCCATGCTTCAATATGTCTAAAGCTGAATGAATCAACATTTGTTTCCTAAATGCTTTTTTACTGTTTAGCTTAATGACACAAAGGTTATACTAAATTATTACTTACTTTTAGGATTGAATTATGTTTGAAAAAAAAATTCATTTTAATTGGTTCTAATTAGTCATAATTTGCAAATAAGTCAAAAACTGATGTCAATTTACTTTCTGTCAATCACTTTCTTCCCCTCTATATATTTTTTGATTACATCCTCATTAAATAATACTAGTTACTCTGGGGGAGAGAGAGAGAGAGAGAGAGAGAGAGAGAGAGAGAAGAGAATTTGAAATGTATTTCTATGTTAAATTTTACAAACAGCAACCTGTAGCTTAAATTAGGTCAAACATTCCCTTTCTTAGAAAGCTTTCAAAATGATTTTAATGTTTGTTTTTTTATTTTTTTTTTTTTTTTTTATTCACTTTTACTAACTCACTTTTCCTAATCTCAATTATCTATCCAGAGCTCAGTGGGTGACCCAACAGGTCACATTTTGTCTAGTATATATATATATATATATGAGGGAGAGTTAAAAATTATCTGCACTCTTGTTTTATGGAAGCCAAGCTCATTATGGATGATTTGATAGGCAGAACCATGACTAACCTGCAGAGAAGAATCTTTGGACCATATTACCTTTAGGCACCCCTTTTTGATCTCGATTAAGAAAGGACATGTTTTTTATTTACACATCAATATCCGGTTGTTTTAACAGACGATTTTTTTTTAATTATAAAACTAACCCCTAACCCTAATCCTAACCCTAACAAACAACCGGATATTGACGGTGTAAATGAAAAACATGTCCTTTCTTAATAGAGATCAAAAAGGGGTGCCTAAAGGTAATAGGGTCTGAATCTTTTCATCGATGATAATACCGGTTTGCCATTACCACCTTTTGAACCTGCTAAATCTTCTCATCAGTGGTGGAGGTTGACAGGTGTCCTGCTCCCTCTTCATGCATCATGCTTGTCTGGCCATTTTTAAACTTCTCTATCCACTATGCGGTAGTGCAATGTCCCCATACTGTGCCAAGAGCCTCCGATGAATTTCAGCCCCCGACATTCCTTCCAACCAGATAAATCGAGTCACTATTTGTTCTTCCTTGGTGCATACTGCTAGTAGAGCAGCCAGGTTTATATTGTAAAGACAGCAAGCAAGATGGCACAATTAGGCTCAAACTTCGATCACATAACCACAACAGAGCCAACTAAAATCATGCATGCACAGAACGCAGTGTAAGAATAATAAAGTTATGTTAGGGTGAAAGTTTAGCTCAGTCAGTAGAGCACTCGAATAGGAATTTCAAGGTTCTTGGTTCAATACTGAAGTCGGCAATTCAGCGCATGAGTAGTACAGATCGGGTAATCTGATCTGTATGGTAAAGTGGGGAGCTGACAGTAGGTGAGGCGCTCCACCTCAGCAAAAACAATCTCTCTGGTCTAGCACTAGGGAAAAGGGGATAGACTGTATTGCTGTCCGGCTGATGGCAACAATAGGCCACTCTGCCAACTTTTTTATCTATGGTGAAGTGTAGATAATTTTTGACTCTCCCTTGTGTGTGTGTATATATATATATATATATATATATATATTTGTATATGTATAAGTATTAACTTACCGGTGGGTATAAGAACGATCGTTGGAAGCGCACAATATCCAGAGGTTAAGGTTGAGAAAAAACAAATACAAAGTGCTCAATACAATGTAGAGCATAAATTTATTTTAAGAATGGAAATGAGTAACCTACTCGAGTTTCATCGATAGATTCTTCAGGGTTACTTTTAAATTAATCGAGTTTACGATTAATCTTTGGTGTTATAAACATGCCCGTTGGAATGGGACTTAAATTTAGTAGAGGAACGCTTGTTTATATTTTAGTAGATCAGGAACGGTTTTTGATTATTGAATTAAAAATTTGGATTAATTTATGGGAATTATTTTTTCAATTATTATTTAATAAAAGATATGTTATGGGTCGTATTAATAGTTAAAAGGTGAAAATTTAAAATTATTTAATAACTAGTTTAATTTGGTTTGAGAGTATTTAAAAAATACAGGTTGTGTATGTTACGATAATAGAAGTTTTGGGTAGTTAAATATAGTTAATTATATAAAAAAATATAAAGAGATAAAAGTAAGAATGAAAGTAACGGTAAGCAAAGATGCATTGAAATAAAAATTAAAATAAAGTGGAAAATAAAGGTGAAAATAAAAGTGAAAAAATATATTAAAATTTAAACACACACACATTAGACAAAACGTGACTCATTGGGTCACACATTGGGTAGATAATTGGGATTAGGGAAAAATGAGTTTGCAAAGCGAATTAAATTAAATAAATAAATACAACTGGAGAATTAAACAAGAACATTAAAATCATTTTGTAGGATTTTTAAGAAAGGGAGCATTTGACCAAATTTAAATTTATTAAGAGCCAAAATGTTGACCAGGCTGGCTGTTTATGAAATGTAACATACAAAAAAGTTTCATAACTCTCTAATATTTCTCTTGATGCTCACTGAGATACTAACATATAAAATGAGGAGGTAATCAAGATATACATAGAGAGGGGGAAAGTGACAGGCTGAATGTCAAGTGAGAGACGGGTCAGTTTTTGACTTAATTGCAAATTACGACTAATTAGAACCAACTAAAATGGAAGTTTTCAAACATAACTCAATCCTAAAACTAAGGAATATTTTAGTATAACTTTCATGTAATTTAACTAAATAGTAAAAAAGCCTTTAGGAGACAAAAATTGATTCGCTCAGCTTTAGTATAATAATAGATATATAGCTCTCTTGCAATATAATGTATAAATAGTTTAACTAATATTCTTACAGTAAAACTTGGAGTTACAAGAGTGGGTATATTCGCGGAGTTCTATCCCGGCCTCCTGTCTCAAAAACCACTAGCTGGTGGCTGCAGAAAAAAAAACACCAGCTACGATTGAAGTCCATAGCCGAAGCGGTGTCACTTGAAAAAAAAAAAGGGTTGGGGTTGGGGTTTAGGGTTAGTTTAATGGGAAAATAAATAAATAATTTGGGTTCTGTTCTGTATACAGGATGACCCAGAAAAAACAGAACCCACAAATTTTGTAATAAAACTGTTAATTTTAACTGTAAAACTGTTAATTTTTACTAGGGGGTTTAGGGTTAGGGGTGGGGTTGGGTTTTCGGGAAAAACGCCCTAAGATGGGTGTTTTTTTTGTTTGTTTTTTTCAAGTGACAACGCTTTGACTATGGACTTCAATCGTAGCTGGGGTTTTTTTTTCAGCAGCCACCGGCTAGCGGTTTTTGAGGCAGGAGGTCGGGACGAAACACCGCGAAAAGTACCACAAGAGTAATATATGATTTCTAGGCTAGAAAATGGAGAGATTTTAGCTGAGGATAGAAGCTCAAAGTTGACAATGATTGTAATTAATCACTATGTCAGACAATCAATTACTGACCCCCTCCAAAATATACATTTTTCTGAATTCAATTAATGGCTTCAATGTTGTTCTATTATCTGTAACACTTATCGTGGTCTAATTCTTCAGTCCTGACAAACTGGATGGCTATTTAGAATGTATTAAGTAGGTATTTTCACTTGTGGATTTCCGGATTTTCACAAACGTACAATCACTGACCACTTGTGGATAAACTGTTGGCTGAAGTTGAAAAGGAAACTTGTCCGTGTCTGGACTTACAAAATACCACTCAATCAATGTCATGACTTTTATATAAAGCCCTCCAGAAATCTTAACATGCGCTTTTATCAGGAGCCTGGATTTGCAAGTTATCAACAATTTGTTATTGGTTGTTGGTTTTTACAGCATGTCAATCTTTGTTGGGTTATTTTATGCTGAAAAATGTTTTGTTTTATTCATTCTTGTTTGGTATTCAATTTTTTTTTCAAACTCAATTTTTTAAAACTCACTTTTTGATCTATTTAATTCATACATGATACCCTAACAGGTACTACCACTCTGGATAAGGGTCAACCTGGGAGTAATGGCAATGAAGGGGTACTCCACATTCTCCAGAGCTCCAAAATTAGAACTTCACCACTACATGTAGTTTAACACCATACCCAGGACACTAAGACCCTCAGCCACCACCTTCTAGTACATAAATGATAAAAAGGGTTGAATGTTTGCCATAAGGGCAATAGGGTTGGGACAATCATATAGGTGCTAGTGTTTGACGTGACCTGCTGATTGATTGGAGGGGACCTCTCCGACTGCCTGTCTAGCCTAAGTACAGGCCAAAGTGGAGTGTTACATGTCTTGGACTGCTCAGCCACCAGGATTCCGTCCATAAGCAACATGGTGGCCACATTTCGTCCATAAGCTAACAGGTGGCCACATTGGGGGGATTTTTCCCCTATGCAATGGTGCATTCAGCGTATAATACTGCCCCAACCAACAGGGCTGAATTTGTTTTTGTTTCAAGACTCTAATCATCATCAAGTCATACTGATAGCATAGATTCCCTTAACTCTCTCTCACCATCTGTCCCTATCAGCTATTGTTCTTGGCAGGTCCTCTCCAGATCATCCAGTGTCCACATAGAGCAGATTAATGTAAGTTTTTCTTGATTGGCTAATACTGGTGTGTCCATGTGTAGGAGTCCACAAGAGAACATCGCTTATGAGTTACTCCCTACTTCTCTAGTAGTGCACAACATGTCTTGTTAATCTTACTTAGGTGGTTTCTGAGATTGGAGGTAAGTGGCCGTACAGTTGCCATTTCCAGGATTTGTTCAAAATAGCATGCAGCATCCTTGTGTTGTTCTCATTTAGATTTTTCTCAAACTATTTTGTTAAAGTGGTGCAACCATACAGTAGTGACAAAGCTACAGGTTAGAAGAATTCTCACTTTATTTCATCAGAGAGATCAGATTTCCATCAACCTATGCTTTTTCTATGCTTACGTTGACATCACTTTCAGTAGATGAGATATTGCTACTAAGGTATGTGAACTTGCATACTAATATCAGAACTTAACAAAAAACAATGAAAAAAAAACTTGCATCTCTCAATGTTCAGCAAAGAATTTTTTTTTTATTGAACGTTAAATAAAAAGAAATGATAAATTCTTTCTTGACTTTAGACTCAAAAAAATATTATGAATAACACAAGAGAAAATGGAAAATATGCCTTTTTTTTCCGTACACAAACCTGGGGCACAAATATAGCAAAATATTTTTATGACAATGTATGATCCTCATCAAGGAATGTCAACATGTGGATTCACTTGACTCTCTCTCACCATCCATCCCTATTAGCCACCGCCTTCTAACTCATAGAAAAAAAGGGTTGGCATGTCCTCTAGACGACATCCAATGTCCACACAGAGCTGTGTAGGAGTCCCTTGGAGAAAATTGCTTATGAATTTTTCCTTATTTATCCAGCAATGATAAATAATGTCTTGATCATCTTACTTGGATGGTTTGTGAGATAAGGGAGTTTAAATCCTGGACATGGTAATTGCATTTCACTTAGTGCTAATACCCTTGGGAAAGGTATGAATCTGACTCTCCCTCCAGCTATGGGTAAATCAGTAGGGCAGACTGGACTTTTTAACGTTGGTTAGGCAACCGGTCTAGGAGAAGGAAAACTCTGAATTCAAACCTGTTAAACTCCGCTTAAGAAATTGACCTTGTGTCGCATCCTGCTCGTGCGGAGGGGTTGGTAAATATATATAGCTGCTATTCTGAAGGGTGCTGTTTTGAGGATTTGTTCAAAACCGCATGCAGCCTTCTTGTGAGAATATTTATTTGTAAAGCTTTTCAAATCTCTTTACAATTTGTTCTCTAAAATAGACTTTAATTCTTTTTTTTTTGCAACATTCTCTTGCTCTGAAAAGGCTTTCTTTTTTTTATGACAGCAAAGATAAAACTTTAAAAAGAAAAGGATGATTTTAATCCCCTTTACAAACTTGTCAAATTATATGCTTGGTTTCCTCGATTGAAGCATTTTTTGGATGACTAGGCTGTAAAATGGGATTGAACAGACTTGAAGAACGTAGAATGAAGAGCATCTTTTAATCATGGGTGAAAGAAGGGTGTTTGGATTAAAATTGATAATGGCAGATAACAGGAAATAAGGGGGATGATTAGAATAAAAATTATAGTGTGGTAAATTTTTCTTTCTTTTTCTTTCTTTTGTCTTACTCTTTTTTTCTGGGTTCTCTCTCTCTCTCTCTCTCACTTTTCTTTTCTGGATGCTCTCTCTCTCTTTTTTCTTTTTTCTGTCTTACTCTTCTTTTCTGGGTGCTTTCTCTCTCGCTCTCTCTCTTTCTTCTTTCTGTCTTACACTTCTTTTCTGGATGCTCTCTCTCTCTCTCTTTTTTCTTTCTTACTCTTCTTTTTGGATGCTCTCTTTCTCTCTTCTTTTCTGGATGGTCTCTCTCTCTCTCTTCTTTTCTTCTGGTCTCTCTCTCTCTCTCTCTCTCTCTCTCTCTCTCTCTCTCTCTCCCTCTCTGGATGCTCTCTCTCTCTCTCTCTCTCTCTCTCTCTCTCTCTCCTGGATGCTCTCTCTCTCTCTCTCTCCCTCTCCTGGATGCTCTCTCTCCCTCTCCTCTCTCTCTCTCTCTCTCTCTCTCTCTCTCTCTCTCTCTCTCTCTCTCTCCTGGATGCTCTATCTCTCTCTCTCTCTCTCTCTCTCTCTCTCTCTCTCTATCTCTCTCTCTCTCTCTCTCTCTCTCTCCTGGATGCTCTCTCTCTCTCTCTCTCTCTCTCTCCTGGATGCTCTCTCTCTCTCTCTCTCTCCCTCTCCTGGATGCTCTCTCTCTCTCTCTCTCTCTCTCTCTCCTGGATGCTCTCTCTCTCTCTCCTGGATGCTCTATCTCTCTCTCTCTCTCTCTCTCCTGGATGCTCTATCTCTCTCTCTCTCTCTCTCCTGGATGCTCTATCTCTCTCTCTCTCTCTCTCTGGATGCTCTATCTCTCTCTCTATATATATATATATATATATATATATATATATATCCTATCCTCTTTCTTATTCTTCTACTCTCTCTGTACCACTCTTCTATTTTCTCTCTCACTCTCTCCAGCCTCATTTCTTTCTCTTACTTTTCGGGTCTCTCTCTCTTACTCATCAGCCCTCTCTCTTTGTCTTACTCTAATGCTCTCTCTCTCCCTTTCTCTCTCTCTTATTCTTCTGATGTCTCTCTCTTACTCTTCTACTCTCTCTCTCTCACACGCACACTTCTATTCTCTCTGTCCCTCTCTCTTACTCTTCTATTCTTTCTCTATATATATCACTCTTCCATTCTCTCCTAATCACACTTCTTTTCTTTCTCTTCTACTCTCTCTCTCTCACTTACTCTCCTACTCTCTCACTTACTCTCTCTCTCTCTCTCTCTATATATATATATATCTATGGAGCCAAAACAAATATTTGTTTATGTGATTCAAAGCTTGCCATTTTTTATCTACCTTAAGTGGAGTGACAGTCAATTGTTCTAATACTGAGCATTTATGTCAGTTCCAATCCATGGATGTCTTAATTCTTGGATTCTTTACAGAAGATGAAATGGTTTCCAGAATTCCAAGAAACTGAAGAGAATTCTAAAATGGGAAAAACCAAGTTCCAGAAATGCAAAACAATTTTGTATACAAGAAAATGCTGATTTATGCACACGCATACACAAATACAGGGATGGACAGCCATATACACATAAGCACAAGGCCTTATATAATTACATACTCACCTGTAAGTAAAATCAACAGAGTGGCCCATTGTCAGTTTTAACCAGACAATAAGGGAGTCAATCCCCTCTTCACTAGCACTAGACCAGGGTGATTGCTTCTGTATTTGAGGTGGAGCACCACACTTATCATCAGCTCCATTCTTTACTGCACAGATCCAAGTTGTCACCTATTGTCAGTTTCAGCCGGACAGCAAGGGAGTCTATCCCCTTTCCACTAGTGCTAGATCAGGAAGACTTTTGCATTTGAGGCAATGCCACCCTTGCCATCCACTCCCTACCTTACTGCACAGAGTTTATCTCCTTTTTGCTAGTGCTAGACCAGGAAGATTGCTTTTGTGTCTGAAGTGGAGCACCACATCTACCGTCAGCTCCCTATTTTGCCACACAGATAAAAGCTGTGCTACATATGCGTTGAGTTGGCAAGGGTCGGTATCGAATGAGTAACCTTGTGATTCCTAGGTGGATGTTCTACCGACTGAGCTAAACCAGCTCTATTTTAATACTTACAAATTTACATACCCCCCGCCCTTTCGGCTGGGGCGTTAGAATGCACTGACTGCACCTCTGCAGAGGGGTAAGACTCCTCCAATGGGTCCACCTGTTGGCTGTGGGTGGCGACCCGTGATGGTTAAAGATAGAGCCCAGGTGGGTGAGCAGTTCATGAGTTGCAATACTCCACTTTGGCCCTATCTTGGGCTAGACGAGCGGTCGGAGAGGCCCCCTCCGATCAATCGGCTGGTCACGTCAAGCCCTAGCACCTATATGATTTTCCCAACCCTATTGCCCTTATGGCAAGCCCCAACCCCTTTTTATCATATGGGTGCTAGAAGGCGGTGGCTGCGGGTCTAAATGTCCTGGGAATGACGTTAAACTCTATCTGATGGTGAGGTTCCAGTTTTGGAGGTTTGGGGAATGTGGAGCACCCCTTCATCACCATTGCTCCCTGGTCTAATCTAACCCAGAGTGGTAGTACCTGTTAGGGTCCCATCTATGGGTTAAATAGAAAAATGTATCTATAAAAAAATTGTATTATCCATTAAGAATTGATTTATTTCAAAACTTTATCGGCATTAAATGACCCACTGAGGTTGATATGCCATAAAACAAAACAAACCAAACCAAATTTACATACATATGTTTAGGCACACAATCAGAAATGCCTAAACAGATATATCAATAAGTCTTCCTAATAAGGGGAGTGGTCTAATGTTTGTATCAGCCTGACAGCAACGGAGTCTATCTCCTTTTCACTAACACTCAACCAGGAAGATTGTTTTTGCATCTGAGGTGGAGTACCAAACCCACCATAAGCTCCTCACTTTACTACACAGATCCAAACTGTGCTACTCATGTGCTGAGTTGATGAGGGCCGGTATCAAACCCAGAATATTGTGTTCCTTGGTGGCTGCTCTACATACTAGTAGGGAATATTAATTGCATACATTAAATATTATATTGTCATAATTTCAAATAAAAATTCAGCAACATGTCAGACTATGGACTTACTGGTACAGTTAGATATACATGTGATACACACCCTGATATAAACAAGTGTAAACAAACTCAAATATATAAACATTTACACTAATAGATACGACACAGGAACTCACCTTTGAGAACAACCTCATATATATATATATATATATATATATATAATATATATATATATCAATAAAGGAAGGAAGAACTCAACACCGTAATTCTATAATAAATTTATTTCGACCAAAATTGGGGCCTATATAAATCTAAGTTGATTTAAACCGCTCCCCAAATTTTCGTCTCATCAGATGGGTCTCAATTCAAGTGATGAGACGAAAATTTGGGGAGCCGGTTTAAATCAACTTAGATTTATATAGGCCCCAATTTTGGTCGAAATAAATTTATTATAGAATTACGGTGTTGAGTTCTTCCTTCCTTTATTGATAAATATTGCTCTGTATATAATCTAAAAGGTTATTATACATTGAGCTCTCTTCAGTGATTTAAATATTCGCTGTATTTATACATACTGGATCATCAATATTAATGCAGTGGATCTTAGAAATCACATATAGAATCATCCCTTACTACCAAGTTTTGGATAAATCTCTATATATATATATATATATATATTATAATAATTATATATCATTTGGTAGAGCATTCACCTAGGATTCACAAGGTTCTGGCTGTGATACCAGACCCTACCAAGTCTGCCATGAGTAGAACAGCTTGCATAATCTGACCTGAGAGGTAAATATCTGGAGCTTATACCAATTTACTTTTCTCTTTGGATCCACAACAATCTATATATATATATATTATATATTATATATATGAGATTAAGTAAACAAACAAATGTGTTTATTTTTTATATGGCTTTAAGCCGACAATTTTTGGAGGATATGTGCTTAATTGAAGTCATACCTAATTTTGAAAATCAATTAGTTAATAATTAATGAATTTAGGCGGGCATATATGTTCAAATGTAAGGCTAAACAAATCGAGAAAATTTCAATCCCTGAATGTCGAAATGTACATTCAGGGATTGACATTTTCTCGATTTGTTTAGCCTTACATTTGAACATATATGCCCGCCTAAATTCATTAATTATTAACTAATTAATTTTCAAAATTAGGTATGACTTCAATTAAGCACATATCCTCCAAAAACATATATATATATATATATATATGAAAGATTCTTGATATTTTAAAAAAATGTTGCCGAACAGTCATGGTAAACAGAATGAGAACAATCTGCCTCAATGGATTAAATAAAGGGTTTGATTTGATTTTCTATGAAGGCCCCTGATTAAATATCTGAGTAAATATCTGGGAGCTTATACCAATTTACTTATCTCTTGTTGGATCCACAACAATCTTTATATATATATATATATGTAAAAATGGAATTGGAAATGAATCCGACAATATGAGGAAGAATGAATAAAGAAAAGAAAGAACAGAATGGATAATAAAAGATGAATTTAATCAATATTACCTTTTAACTGACCAAACACATGTGAAAGTGATATTGATTAAATTCATCTTTTATTATCCATTCTGTTCTTTCTTTTCTTATTCATTCTTTCCTCATATATATATATATATGAATGAAAGATTCTTGATATTTTTTTAAAAATGTTGCCGAACAGTCATGGTAAACAGAATGAGAACAATCTACCTCAATGGATTAAATAAAGGTTTGATTCGATTTTTTTGTGAAGGCCCCTGATCCTGATTATGACATGAAGTTCCACAGGAAGGTTCCCAAGTTCAACAGAAACACCTGAAGAAACCAGAGAGTACACCAGCCAAAACTTTATATAGATAACAATAAAGGTGAGGACAGCTGTCTAAAAAAAGATCCAAATAATACAAAGGTTTGTTTTGGGGAAATTGTCTGCATCACATTTGAGAGATAATTATGGCACTGCCGGGTTAGCTCAGTCGGTAGAGCGTTCAGCTAGAAACCACAAGGTTCCTAGTTCGATACCGACCCTCGCCAACTCAGCGTATGAGTAGCACAGGATCTGTGCGGTAAAGTAAGGAGCTGATGGTAAGTGTGGCGCTCCACCTCAGACGCAAAAAACAATCTCCTTGGTCTAGTGCTAGTGAAAAGGGGATAGACTCCCTCGCTGATTGGCTGATACCGACATTAGGCCGTCCCGACGACTTTACTTTTACTTTATTGTGCAACAGCACATGGCTAATAGGGTAGGTTGATTTTTCACTTTTTTAAAAATATCAAATTTTCTCAAACAGTGAAAGTTGTGTGTGTTGGTATAATGAGTACTGATACCAAAAACTAGATCTTGTACTTGTACCATTGTTTGAGAAAATAGCATCAAAGATAAAATGCCCCCAAAATCCTCGTTTTCACATTGGCCTAGAAATTGGTTAGAAAAATTTAGCAATTTCAAAATTTAAAACAGAAAAAGTTTGTCAATTTAAACGAAATGAATAAAATATTTAACTAGAATTCAGATTTAAAATATGCCCCATCACCACGGACACATCCGATATGCTGCTTTTACCTAATGATTTAGCTATGATAACATTTTAAAAGATTGAAATCTATTTCCTCAAAGAAGATGTTTTGAAAACAAACATTTGTGTGGTAATTCTGTATGTTAATTTGAAACTTTCGCTACATGGGAGACATTACAGTTCCAAAGTCGACCTACCCTAATAGCTAAAGACTACTGCATTAAGGAATAGACAAGTATTACATATGTATGTAACCATTCTATTAATATTAGAATCATAATTTTCTAGAGGAAAAAAAAAAAAGATGTTAAAGAAAAATGGTTCTGCATTGCTTTCTTAAATTATTCAATTCTAAATCTTTTATTGTTGCTTTCGAAGAAAGTTCTTGGAATAAATCATTGTAAATGATTCATTTTCAAAAACTTTTTCTTTCAAATTCTCTCTTTCTTATTGGTCTCTTTCTAGGTCACATGACTTTTCACTTTTCAAAATAAATGTCAGGCCTTTTATTTCTTGCATTTTATTTACCATAAGTTTCAAAAATTGAAAGAGATCACCTTGTCTGATTACATCAGTATTGATTTAAAATCAATACTGAGTTATAAATCTCATATGTGTATATGTGTGTGTGTGTGTGTGAGTGTGAGTGTGTGGGTGAGTGCTTTATTGAATGCTGGATATTGAAATCGGTGCACAACATAGTGAGAAATTCGACCATATGACCTTTAGGAACCCCATTTTGATCTCGATTAAGAAAAGGACATGTTTTTCATTTACACCGTCAATATCCGGTAGTTTTAACAGACGATTTTTAAAATCCCACTACTTTGTCACTGCGTTAGCAGTTCGTCAAGAAAAAAAATACTCAGTTAGTCTTAGAATCCCCTACATAGTGTGAATGCAGCTTAAAGATGAGTGAAAAATATTACCTTGTTTTAGCTATTAGTAAAACAGACACTAGTAGACAGTGTAAACACTAAAAGATATTTAGTATTTGGAAACAAATGAAAGTTTTGCAAGGTTCAAATGCAGAAACGTGGAAGTCTTAGGCAAATTTTGGGAGAAATGTAAAAAAGGCCTTTTCAGCAAGGCAGTCATTTGGGCCAGTCACATTTCTCTTATCCAGTGAAACAATACTGGATTTTGGGCGGTCATTGGTCACAGTGTTCTTAGTAAGATACTAAGACTTAGATATTTGAACCCAACCTGATAGGTACTATGAAGTTGGTAAACTACATTTTCATTCTTCTTAAAACTGTATTTATTTGAGTTTAAACAAGTTATTTTCTTGTAATTATAAATATCTTTAAAGTTAAATTATTTCTTACCAAGTCTCACACATAGTTTGTGCACTTGTAGGGACCCGGTTTGTTTGGAGATTGTGTAGTTGATGAGTTGAAGATCCGAGTTATGGGTCCCCACAATTTATATGTATAAGGACTACGGAAAATGTAGTTTCCATAGGTAACAAAGAAGAAGACATTGATAAAGGAAACAAACTTTATATACATAAATACAATTAATATAGTTTCATTGTTCTTTCAGTGGTGTTGCAGTCTGATTGTGTCTGTGCATAGTTGTGTGTGACAACTGTGACATGATGTTTATATTAGTGTGATTGCTTTGTCAACATATTAATAGTTTGTCTGTGATTGGAACTTGTGATTGAAAGTTGTTGTTGTTGATCGAGAGAGAGAGAGAGAGAGAGAGAGAAATAGGAGACGAAAAGATAGACGGACCTGTCGAGTCGTATTTGATGTTTTCGGACGTTCCCACTGTCGAGTTAGGGCATCCTCTCCAACTCTGTTGAGTCAGGAAGAGTGAAAGCTCCTCACTGTCTCTGTCTCCCCTGGTCTTTCAGCTAAAAGGGTCTTTTTATAATTTCTTTTTGTCATTGTCTATTGTGATCATTAAGCTAAAATATTCCTCAAATATCAGGTGATTTGCAATGATGCAATATCGAATGATTTTGGTATCTGTGGAATTCTGGTGACATAAATTATCGGATGAATTTAAACCATTGTTTCTATTGTTTCTAAAATATTTCTAAACTAATATTATTTCGATTCTCTTTTGTTTACCTAATTGTAAACTTAATTATTTTAATTTGGTCAATTCCACATGCCGTAAAAAATATAGGGCCGATCCCTATACACTTAACTTATTTGCCTTAAGTAACCATAGAAACCCCTTTTTAATGTATGTTTATTACTTTTTGTAAGTAAATATAAGTTTAAATGTTTTATATGTTAGAATTCGTAATTCTCATGAGGTGTTGACTTTATGATAGCACTTTTATTTGAATTTGTTTTGTCTTGTTATCTGTGTATTGTTCTTTTAAATGTCAATTTATTGTCCCTTTTTGGCAATTTGTGACTTACGCACATTGCCATTTAATTTCAGTTGTGAAATAATTTCAATGAGTGAAAATAATAAAGGACTGCTATAAAAACATAATCTGCAGTCTGTTAGCCTTTCATGCACAAAATTACGTAACCTATTATGCAAATATACTCGGGTGGATTTAATACTCATTACTAAAAGTTTTACGTATCAACTAGGGTACAATTATCTGATGATGCAGAGGAGCTACACACACAAAAAATCATTTAACAATAAAAATACCAACACTGCACAATACTTTCTAGACACATATGAAACCTCAAAAGATAAAACCAAAACACCAAAAATAGCACCAGTTTTACAACAACACCTCAAAATACTGTATTCTTTGCCTAGAAGAAAAATAATCATAACTTCCTTGAATCAAACAATCAGAACTCATATCCAAATGTAGACATGAAAACAAAGTCACCTGGAAACTTGCAACTTCAAAGATTGATAAAAAAGATAAAAATAGATTTAAAAAATCAAAAATAAATAAGCAAAAATATAATAATAATAATAATAATAAACTAGCACAAAGAGAGTGCAAGACTAGGCATGACTTGGTAGGAAAGGTAATTCACTGGGAATTGTGCAAGAAATTCAATTTTCACCATTTCATTGTTAACTGTGTCAATATTGAGCACTCTTTATTTATGAATATAGCAATATATATATATAAAGTAAAGCCAGCAAAATGGCCTATTGTTGGTATCAGCCAGAGAGTGAGGGAGTCAATCCCTTTTCCCTAAGCACTAGACCAAGGAGATTTTTTGCATCTGATGTGGAGCGCCACACCTATCGTCAGATTACCACACAGATCCAAGCTGTGTTACTCATGTGCTGAGATGGCAAGGGTTGGTATCAAACCAGGAACCTTCCTAGATAGATGCTCAACCAAATGAGCTAAACTAGCCCACATATGTGTGTATCTGTGTGTGTGTGTGTGTGTGTGTGTGTGTGTATGTATGTATTTTTGTTAATCAAATACTAAATAAAACTTTAATTCTTTTAAACAAAATGTTGTTCAGATGGAGAAAAAAAAAACAATCCACAATTCAGTTTTGACCCATGCAAAAAAAAAAAAAAAAAAAAAAATCTCAATTTCAAATATATATAGGTTTAAAAGTATTTACAAACAGCCTGATTCTCCTCACCCCTCATATGTAGAAATATACTGACACTCTACCCCAATATATATATTTATATATATATATATATATATATATATATATACACACACACAGACACTCTGACTCCACCTCCTAGCCATATAGAAACTGTTGGATAATTTATAAAAAGAACATGCAAAGTCAAATATTGATTTGAAACTGTTTGACCAAACAGATTTCATTTCCCTTTGATGTGACATTTGCTGCTGCTGCTGCTGCCAGTTTTTTTTACATTTCTCTTGCAACTGATGTATAGAATTTAACAATTGCTTCAATCGATGCAATTGTTTCCTTTTGCAAAAACAGAAAAATCAGATTATAATATATATATGTACAATGAATGCAATTCCCTAACTTTTTGGCATGAAATAACCATAGACGGTTTGATATGCTGTTAAAATCAATCTAATGTGTCATTCTCCTTTAAAAGGGCTGTGAAAGTCAGTAAATAAAAGCTGTGATTTCTGATTCCAACTCTTTAGTTTATAGTTCCTCTATGCAAAAACAGAAAAATCAGTTCTGCTTTTTTTTTTCTTCATTTTTTATTATTATTATTCATATATTAATAAGCTGGCTAAACTTGCAAATTGGTTGGAAATTAAAACGGAAACTTTTTGGGGGTGCCCATGACAGTCTAACTACAGTCTATGAATGAACTTTTTGCAAATTGGGTTACGGTTTAGGGTTTGGGGATGAAGGTTGTTTTTAATTACGTATTGCTTAAAAAACAACAACAAATATTAATACATTTAATTAACCATTGAAATTAATTATTGAACCCAACGGTAGACACATTAGCCTCAGTTGTTTGTGTTAGTATTGCAATGTTAATTTCAATTAAACTTGGTTTAAAAACAATAATATATAGAAATTGGGTTTTTGTTGTTTTTGTTTATTTCTCAAGGTGCTTCATTACGGTTCAGGTGGTACAGCCATACAGCAGTACCGACACAACTACAGCCTAGAAGAATCGTCTCTTAGCTTGTCGGGGAGAGGCTATAAATATCAGTCTAATAGGATATTATTTGGCTAGGATGATACAGTGGTCTTTCTTATGCCTAAATAGCACCCCACAAGAGCAGATGTGCAGCCATATACCCCCATCACAAAACCATCTGAGAAGATGAAGAAGACATGCTGGACACGGCTGGAGAAGCAAGGATGAACTCATAAGTGACATTCTTCTGTGGACACCTATACATGGACACACCAGTGAAGCCGACCAGCAAAAACCAACATCAATCAGCTCTGTGTGGATTCTGGATGCTGTGCAGAGGACCTCCCAGGGATGATGATTGATAGAGATGGCTAACAAGAAAGAATCATAGAATCCGTGCGGTTAGCACGACCTGATTGATGATATAATTAGTCCAGAAAACCATAATATTATACCTGAAGAGTCTTGCTACCTCTCCAAGGTACATCTAAGGCAAGGTTATATGGAAG
>CM042146.1:80642211-80657211 GCA_023376005.1 Doryteuthis pealeii | reverse complement strand
ATTTATAGCCTCTCCCGACAAGCTAAAGAGACGATTCTTCTAGGCTGTAGTTGTGTCGGTACTGCTGTATGGCTGTACCACCTAACCGTAATGAAGCACCTTGAGAATAAACAAAAACAACAAAAAACCCAAATTTCTATTATATTATTGTTTTTAAACCAAGTTTAATTGAAATTATACATTGCAATACTAACACAAACAACTGAGGCTAATGTGTCTACCGTTGGGTTCAATAATTAATTTCAATGGTTAATTAAATGTATTAATATTTGTTGTTGTTTTTTTAAGCAATACGTAATTAAAAACAACCTTCATCCCCAAACCCCTAAACCGTAACCCAATTTGCAAAAAGTTCATTCATAGACTGTAGTTAGACTGTCATGGGGCACCCCCCAAAAAGTTTCCGTTTTAATTTCCAACCAATTTGCAAGTTTAGCCAGCTTATTAATATATGAATAATAATAATAAAAAAAATGAAGAAAAAAAAAGCAGAACTGATTTTTCTGTTTTTGCATAGAGGAACTATAAACTAAAGAGTTGGAATCAGAATCACAGCTTTTATTTACTGACTTTCACAGCCCTTTTAAAGGAGAATGACACATTAGATTGATTTTAACAGCATATCAAACCGTCTATGGTTATTTCATGCCAAAAAGTTAGGGAATTGCATTCATTGTACATATATATATTATAATCTGATTTTTCTGTTTTTGCAAAGGAAACAATTGCATCGATTGAAGCAATTGTTTAAATTCTATACATCAGTTGCAAGAGAAATGTAAAAAAACTGGCAGCAGCAGCAGCAGCAAATGTCACATCAAAGGGAAATGAAATCTGTTTGGTCAAACAGTTTCAAATCAATATTGACTTTGCATGTTCTTTTATAAATTATCCAACAGTTTCTATATGGCTAGGAGGTGGAGTCAGAGTGTCTGTGTGTGTGTATATATATATATATATATATATATATATATATAAATATATATATTGGGGGTAGAGTGTCAGTATATTTCTACATATGAGGGGTGAGGAGAATCAGGCTGTTTTGTAAATACTTTTAAACCTATATATATTTGAAATTGAGATTTTTTTTTTTTTTTTTTTTTTGCATGGGTCAAAACTGAATTGTGGATTGTTTTTTTTTTCTCCATCTGAACAACATTTTGTTTAAAAGAATTAAAGTTTTATTTAGTATTTGATTAACAAAATACATACAACACACACACACACACACACACACACACACAGATACACACATATGTGGGCTAGTTTAGCTCATTTGGTTGAGCATCTATCTAGGAAGGTTCCTGGTTTGATACCAACCCTTGCCATCTCAGCACATGAGTAACACAGCTTGGATCTGTGTGGTAATCTGACGATAGGTGTGGCGCTCCACATCAGATGCAAAAACAATCTCCTTGGTCTAGTGCTTAGGGAAAAGGGATTGACTCCCTCACTCTCTGGCTGATACCAACAATAGGCCATTTTGCTGGCTTTACTTTATATATATATATTGCTATATTCATAAATAAAGAGTGCTCAATATTGACACAGTTAACAATGAAATGGTGAAAATGAAATTCTTGCACAATTCCCAGTGAATTACCTTTCCTACCAAGTCATGCCTAGTCTTGCACTCTCTTTGTGCTAGTTTATTATTATTATTATTATTATATTTTTGCTTATTTATTTTTGATTTTTTAAATCTATTTTTATCTTTTTTATCAATCTTTGAAGTTGCAAGTTTCCAGGTGACTTTGTTTTCATGTCTACATTTGGATATGAGTTCTGATTGTTTGATTCAAGGAAGTTATGATTATTTTTCTTCTAGGCAAAGAATACAGTATTTTGAGGTGTTGTTGTAAAACTGGTGCTATTTTGGTGTTTTGGTTTTATCTTTTGAGGTTTCATATGTGTCTAGAAAGTATTGTGCAGTGTTGGTATTTTTATTGTTAAATGATTTTTTTGTGTGTGTAGCTCCTCTGCATCATCAGAAATTGTACCCTAGTTGATACGTAAAACTTTTAGTAATGAGTATTAAATCCACCCGAGTATATTTGCATAATAGGTTACGTAATTTTGTGCATGAAAGGCTAACAGACTGCAGATTATGTTTTTATAGCAGTCCTTTATTATTTTCACTCATTGAAATTATTTCACAACTGAAATTAAATGGCAATGTGCGTAAGTCACAAATTGCCAAAAAAGGACAATAAATTGACATTTAAAAGAACAATACCACAGATAACAAGACAAAACAAATTCAAATAAAAAGTGCTATCATAAAGTCAACACCTCATGAGAATTACGAATTCTAACATATAAACATTTTAAACTTATATTTTACTTTACAAAAGTAATAAACATACATTAAAAAGGGGTTTCTATGGTTACTTAAGGCAAATAAGTTAAGTGTATAGGGATCGGCCCCTATATTTTTACGGCATGTGGAATTGACCAAATTAAAATAATTAAGTTTACAATTAGGTAAACAAAAGAGAATCGAAATAATATTAGTTTAGAAATATTTTAGAAACAATAGAAACAATGGTTTAAATTCATCCGTAATTTATGTCACCAGAATTCCACAGATACCAAAATCATTCGATATTGCATCATTGCAAATCACCTGATATTTGAGGAATATTTTAGCTTAATGATCACAATAGACAATGACAAAAAGAAAATTATAAAAGACCCTTTTAGCTGAAAGACCAGGGGAGACAGAGACAGTGAGGAGCTTTCACTCTTCCTGACTCAACAGAGTTGGAGAGGATGCCCCTAACTCGACAGTGGGAACGTCCGAAAACATCAAATACGACTCGACAGGTCCGTCTATCTTTTCGTCTCCTATTTCTCTCTCTCTCTCTCTCTCTCTCTCGATCAACAACAACAACTTTCAATCACAAGTTCCAATCACAGACAAACTATTAATATGTTGACACAAGCAATCACACTAATATAAACATCATGTCACAGTTGTCACACACAACTATGCACAGACACAATCAGACTGCAACACCACTGAAAGAACAATGAAACTATATTAATTGTATTTATGTATATAAAGTTTGTTTCCTTTATCAATGTCTTCTTCTTTTGTTACCTATGGAAACTACATTTTCCGTAGTCCTTATACATATAAATTGTGGGGACCCATAACTCGGATCTTCAACTCATCAACTACACAATCTCCAAACAAACCGGGTCCCTACAAGTGCACAAACTATGTGTGAGACTTGGTAAGAAATAATTTAACTTTAAAGATATTTATAATTACAAGAAAATAACTTGTTTAAACTCAAATAAATACAGTTTTAAGAAGAATGAAAATGTAGTTTACCAACTTCATAGTACCTATCAGGTTGGGTTCAAATATCTAAGTCTTAGTATCTTACTAAGAACACTGTGACCAATGACCGCCCAAAATCCAGTATTGTTTCACTGGATAAGAGAAATGTGACTGGCCCAAATGACTGCCTTGCTGAAAAGGCCTTTTTTACATTTCTCCCAAAATTTGCCTAAGACTTCCACGTTTCTGCATTTGAACCTTGCAAAACTTTCATTTGTTTCCAAATACTAAATATCTTTTAGTGTTTACACTGTCTACTAGTGTCTGTTTTACTAATAGCTAAAACAAGGTAATATTTTTCACTCATCTTTAAGCTGCATTCACACTATGTAGGGGATTCTAAGACTAACTGAGTATTTTTTTTCTTGACGAACTGCTAACGCAGTGACAAAGTAGTGGGATTTTAAAAATCGTCTGTTAAAACTACCGGATATTGACGGTGTAAATGAAAAACATGTCCTTTCTTAATCGAGATCAAAATGGGGTTCCTAAAGGTCATATGGTCGAATTTCTCACTATGTTGTGCACCGATTTCAATATCCAGCATTCAATAAAGCACTCACCCACACACTCACACTCACACACACACACACACATATACACA
The DNA here is from genome assembly GCA_023376005.1 of Doryteuthis pealeii. Taxonomy (NCBI): domain Eukaryota; kingdom Metazoa; phylum Mollusca; class Cephalopoda; order Myopsida; family Loliginidae; genus Doryteuthis; species Doryteuthis pealeii. The sequence goes on along the minus strand of CM042146.1, from coordinate 80,653,255 downwards.
TATGAGATTTATAACTCAGTATTGATTTTAAATCAATACTGATGTAATCAGACAAGGTGATCTCTTTCAATTTTTGAAACTTATGGTAAATAAAATGCAAGAAATAAAAGGCCTGACATTTATTTTGAAAAGTGAAAAGTCATGTGACCTAGAAAGAGACCAATAAGAAAGAGAGAATTTGAAAGAAAAAGTTTTTGAAAATGAATCATTTACAATGATTTATTCCAAGAACTTTCTTCGAAAGCAACAATAAAAGATTTAGAATTGAATAATTTAAGAAAGCAATGCAGAACCATTTTTCTTTAACATCTTTTTTTTTTTTTCCTCTAGAAAATTATGATTCTAATATTAATAGAATGGTTACATACATATGTAATACTTGTCTATTCCTTAATGCAGTAGTCTTTAGCTATTAGGGTAGGTCGACTTTGGAACTGTAATGTCTCCCATGTAGCGAAAGTTTCAAATTAACATACAGAATTACCACACAAAATGTTTGTTTTCAAAACATCTTCTTTGAGGAAATAGATTTCAATCTTTTAAAATGTTATCATAGCTAAATCATTAGGTAAAAGCAGCATATCGGATGTGTCCGTGGTGATGGGGGCATATTTTAAATCTGAATTCTAGTTAAAATATTTTATTCATTTCGTTTAAATTGACAAACTTTTCTGTTTTAAATTTTGAAATTGCTAAAATTTTCTAACCAATTTCTAGGCCAATGTGAAAAACGAGGATTTTGGGGCATTTTATCTTTGATGCTATTTTCTCAAACAATGGTACAAGTACAAGATCTAGTTTTTGGTATCAGTACTCATTATACCAACACACAACTTTCACTGTTTGAGAAAATTTGATATTTTTTAAAAAAAAGTGAAAAATCAACCTACCCTATTAGCCATGTGCTGTTGCACAATAAAGTAAAAGTAAAGTCGTCGGGACGGCCTAATGTCGGTATCAGCCAATCAGCGAGGGAGTCTTCCCCTTTTCACTAGCACTAGACCAAGGAGATTGTTTTTGCGTCTGAGGTGGAGCGCCACACTTACCATCAGCTCCTTACTTTACCGCACAGATCCCTGTGCTACTCATACGCTGAGTTGGCGAGGGTCGGTATCGAACTAGGAACCTTGTGGTTTCTAGCTGAACGCTCTACCGACTGAGCTAACCCGGCAGTGCCATAATTATCTCTCAAATGTGATGCAGACAATTTCCCCAAAACAAAACCTTTTGTATTATTTGGATCTTTTTTTAGACAGCTGTCCTCACCTTTATTGTTATCTATATAAAGTTTTGGGCTGGTGTACTCTCTGGGTTTCTTCAGGTGTTTCTTGTTGAACTTGGGAACCTTCCTGTGGAACTTCATGTCATAATCAGGGGATCAGGGGCCTTCACAAAAAATCGAATCAAACCCTTTATTTAATCCATTGAGGTAGATTGTTCTCATTCTGTTTACCATGACTGTTCGGCAACATTTTTAAAAAATATCAAGAATCTTTCATTCATATATATATATATATATGAGGAAGAATGAATAAAGAAAAGAAAGAACAGAATGGATAATAAAAGATGAATTTAATCAATATCACTTTCACATGTGTTTCGGTCAGTTAAAAGGTAATATTGATTAAATTCATCTTTTATTATCCATTCTGTTCTTTCTTTTCTTTATTCATTCTTCCTCATATTGTCGGATTCATTTCCAATTCCATTTTTACATATATATATATATATAAAAGATTGTTGTGGATCCAACAAGAGATAAGTAAATTGGTATAAGCTCCCAGATATTTACTCAGATATTTAATCAGGGGCCTTCATAGAAAATCAAATCAAACCCTTTATTTAATCCATTGAGGCAGATTGTTCTCATTCTGTTTACCATGACTGTTTCGGCAACATTTTTTTAAAATATCAAGAATCTCTTTCATATATATAATATATATATATATGTTTTTGGAGGATATGTGCTTAATTGAAGTCATACCTAATTTTGAAAATTAATTAGTTAATAATTAATGATTTAGGCGGGCATATATGTTCAAATGTAAGGCTAAACAAATCGAGAAAATGTCAATCCTGAATGTACATTTCGACATTCAGGGATTGAAATTTTCTCGATTTGTTTAGCCTTACATTTGAACATATATGCCCGCCTAAATTCATTAATTATTAACTAATTGATTTTCAAAATTAGGTATGACTTCAATTAAGCACATATCCTCCAAAAATTGTCGGCTTAAAGCCATATAAAAAATAAACACATTTGTTTGTTTACTTAATCTCATATATATATATATATATATAATATATATAAGATTGTGTGGATCAACAAGAGAAAAGTAAATTGTATAAGCTCCCAGATATTTACCTCTCAGGTCAGATTATGCAAGCTGTTCTACTCATGGGCAGACTTGGTAGGGTCTGGTATCACAGCCAGAACCTTGTGAATCCTAGGTGAATGCTCTACAAATGATATATTATATATATATATATATATATATATATATAAGAGATTTATCCAAAACTTGGTAGTAAGGGATGATTCTATATGTGATTTCTAAGATCCACTGCATTAATATTGATGATCCAGTATGTATAAATACAGCGAATATTTAAATCACTGAAGAGAGCTCAATGTATAATAACCTTTTAGATTATATACAGAGCAATATTTATCAATAAAGGAAGGAAGAACTCAACACCGTAATTCTATAATAAATTTATTTCGACCAAAATTGGGCCTATATAAATCTAAGTTGATTTAAACCGGCTCCCAAATTTTCGTCTCATCACTTGAATTGAGACCCATCTGATGAGACGAAAATTTGGGGACCGGTTTAAATCAACTTAAGATTTATATAGGCCCCAATTTTGGTCGAAATAAATTTATTATAGAATTACGGTGTTGAGTTCTTCCTTCCTTTATTGATATATATATTATATATATATATATATATATATATATATATATATGAGGTTGTTCTCAAGGTGAGTTCCTGTGTCGTATCTATTAGTGTAAATGTTTATATATTGAGTTTGTTTACACTTGTTTATATCAGGGTGTGTATCACATGTATATATCTAACTGTACCAGTAAGTCCATAGTCTGACATGTTGCTGAATTTTTATTTGAAATTATGACAATATAATATTTAATGATGCAATTAAATATTCCCTACTAGTATGAGAGCAGCACCAAGGAACACAATATTCTGGGTTTGATACCGGCCCTCATCAACTCAGCACATGAGTAGCACAAGTTTGGATCTGTGTTAGTAAAGTGAGGAGCTTATGGTGGGTTTGGTACTCCACCTCAGATGCAAAAACAATCTTCCTGGTTGAGTGTTAGTGAAAAGGAGATAGACTCCGTTGCTGTCAGGCTGATACAAACATTAGACCACTCCCCTTATTAGGAAGACTTATTGATATATCTGTTTAGGCATTTCTGATTGTGTGCCTAAACATATTGTATGTAAATTTGGTTTGGTTTGTTTTGTTTTATGGCATATCAACCTCAGTGGTCATTTAATGCCGATAAAGTTTTGAAATAAATCAATTCTTAATGGATAATACAATTTTTTTATAGATACATTTTTCTATTTAACCCATAGATGGGACCCTAACAGGTACTACCACTCTGGTTAGATTAGACCAGGGAGCAATGGTGATGAAGGGGTGCTCCACATTCCCAAACCTCCAAAACTGGAACCTCACCATCAGATAGAGTTTAACGTCATTCCCAGGACATTTAGACCCGCAGCCACCGCCTTCTAGCCACCCATATGATAAAAAGGGGTTGGGGCTTGCCATAAGGGCAATAGGGTTGGGAAAATCATATAGGTGCTAGGGCTTGACGTGACCAGCGATTCGGAGGGGGCCTCTCGACCGCTCGTCTAGCCCAAGATAGGGCCAAAGTGGAGTATTGCAACTCATGAACTGCTCACCCACCTGGGCTCTATCTTTAACCATCACGGGTCGCCACCCACAGCCAACAGGTGGACCCATTGGAGGAGTCTTACCCCTCTGCCAGAGGTGCAGTCAGTGCATTCTAACGCCCCAGCCGAAAGGGCGGGGGGTATGTAAATTTGTAAGTATTAAAATAGAGCTGGTTTAGCTCAGTCGGTAGAACATCCACCTAGGAATCACAAGGTTATCATTCGATACCGACCTTGCCAACTCAACGCATATGTAGCACAGCTTTTATCTGTGTGGCAAAATAGGAGCTGACGGTAGATGTGGTGCTCCACTTTCAGACACAAAAGCAATCTCTCCTGGTCTAGCACTAGCAAAAAGGAGATAAACTCTGTGCAGTAAGGTAGGGAGTGGATGGCAAGGGTGGCATTGCCTCAAATGCAAAAGTCTTCCTGATCTAGCACTAGTGGAAAGGGGATAGACTCCTTTGCTGTCCGGCTGAAACTGACAATAGGTGACAACTTGGATCTGTGCAGTAAAGAATGGAGCTGATGATAAGTGTGGTGCTCCACCTCAAATACAGAAGCAATCACCCTGGTCTAGTGCTAGTGAAGAGGGGATTGACTCCCTTATTGTCTGGTTAAAACTGACAATGGGCCACTCTGTTGATTTTACTTACAGGTGAGTATGTAATTATATAAGGCCTTGTGCTTATGTGTATATGGCTGTCCATCCCTGTATTTGTGTATGCGTGTGCATAAATCAGCATTTTTCTTTGTATACAAATTGTTTTGCATTTCTGGAACTTGGTTTTTCCCATTTTAGAATTCTCTTCAGTTTCTTGGAATTCTGGAAACCATTTCATCTTCTGTAAAGAATCCAAGAATTAAGACATCCATGGATTGGAACTGACATAAATGCTCAGTATTAGAACAATGACTGTCACTCCACTTAAGGTAGATAAAAAAATGGCAAGCTTTGAATCACATAAACAAATATTTGTTTTGGCTCCATAGATTATATATATATATATAGAGAGAGAGAGAGAGAGTAAGTGAGAGAGTAGGAGAGTAAGTGAGAGAGAGAGAGTAGAAGAGAAAGAAAAGAAGTGTGATTAGGAGAGAATGGAAGAGTGATATATATAGAGAAAGAATAGAAGAGTAAGAGAGGGGACAGAGAGAATAGAAGTGTGCGTGTGAGAGAGAGAGAGTAGAAGAGTAAGAGAGAGACATCAGAAGAATAAGAGAGAGAGAAAGGGAGAGAGAGAGCATTAGAGTAAGACAAAGAGAGAGGGCTGATGAGTAAGAGAGAGAGACCGAAAAGTAAGAGAAAGAAATGAGGCTGGAGAGAGTGAGAGAGAAAATAGAAGAGTGGTACAGAGAGAGTAGAAGAATAAGAAAGAGGATAGGATATATATATATATATATATATATATATATATTATATATATATGGAGAGAGAGAGAGAGATAGAGCATCCAGGAGAGAGAGAGAGAGAGAGATAGAGCATCCAGGAGAGAGAGAGAGAGAGAGATAGAGCATCCAGGAGAGAGAGAGAGAGAGAGAGAGATAGAGCATCCAGAGAGAGAGAGGAAGAGGAGAGAGAGAGAGAGAATAGAGCAGAGGAGAGGAGAGAGAAAGAGAGCATCCAGGGAGAGGGAGAGAGAGAGAGAGAGAGAGCTCCAGGAGAGGGAGAGAGAGAGAGAGAGCATCCAGAGAGAGATAGAAGATAGAGCATCCAGGAGAGAGAGAAGAGAGAGAGAGAGAGCATCCAGGAGAGGGAGAGGGAGAGAGAGAGAGAGAGAGAGCATCCAGAGAGAGAGAGAGAGATCCAGGAGAGAGAGAGAGAGAGATAGAGCATCCAGGAGAGAGAGAGAGAGAGAGAGAGAGAGAGAGATAGAGAGAGAGAGAGAGAGAGAGAGAGAGAGAGAGGAGAGGAGAGCAGAGAGAGAGAGAGAGCATCCAGGAGAGGGAGAGAGGAGAGAGAGCATCCAGGAGAGGAGAGAGAGCATCCAGGAGAGGGAGAGAGAGAGAGAGAGAGCATCCAAGGAGAGAGAGAGAGAGAGCATCCAGGAGAGGGAGAGGAGAAGAGAGAGCATCCAGGAGAGAGGAGAGAGGAGAGAGAGAGAGAGCATCCAGGAGAGGAGAGAGAGAGAGAGAGCATCCAGAAGAGAAGAAAGAAGAGAGAGAGAGAGACCATCCAGAAAAGAAGAGAGAAAGAGAGCATCCAAAAAAGAAGAGTAAGAAAGAAAAAAGAGAGAGAGAGAGAGAGCACCAGAAAAGAAGTGTAAGACAGAAAGAAGAAAGAGAGAGAGCGAGAGAGAAAGCACCCAGAAAAAGAAGAGTAAGACAGAAAAAAGAAAAAGAGAGAGAGAGCATCCAGAAAAGAAAGTGAGAGAGAGAGAGAGAGAGAACCAGAAAAAAAAAGAGTAAGACAAAAGAAAGAAAAAGAAAGAAAAATTTACCACACTATAATTTTTATTCTAATCATCCCCCTTATTTCCTGTTATCTGCCATTATCAATTTTAATCCAAACACCCTTCTTTCACCCATGATTAAAAGATGCTCTTCATTCTACGTTTCTTCAAGTCTGTTCAATCCCTTTTACAGCTAGTCATCCAAAAAATGCTTCAATCGAGGAAACCAAGCATATAATTTGACAAGTTTGTAAAGGGGATTAAATCATCCTTTTCTTTTTAAAGTTTTATCTTTGCTGTCATAAAAAAAAAGAAAGCCTTTTCAGAGCAAGAGAATGTTGCAAAAAAAAAAGAATTAAAGTCTATTTTAGAGAACAAATTGTAAAGAGATTTGAAAAGCTTTACAAATATATTCTCACAAGAAGGCTGCATGCGGTTTTGAACAAATCCTCAAAACAGACCCTTCAGATAGCAGCTATATATATTTACCAACCCCTCCGCACGAGCAGGATGCGACACAAGGTCAATTTCTTAAGCGGAGTTTAACAGGTTTGAATTCAGAGTTTTCCTTCTCCTAGACCGGTTGCCTAACCAACGTTAAAAAGTCCAGTCTGCCCTACTATTTACCCATAGCTGGAGGGAGAGTCAGATTCATACCTTTCCCAAGGGTATTAGCTCTAAGTGAAATGCAATTACCACGTCCAGGATTTAAACTCGGGGCGACGAGTCCATTTCCCATGACTTTAACCAGCTATATGGCCACTTACCTCCTATCTCACAAACCATCCAAGTAAGATGATCAAGACATTATTTATCATTGCTGGATAAGTAAGGAAAAATTCATAAGCAATTTTCTCCAAGGGACTCCTACACAGCTCTGTGTGGACATTGGATGTCGTCTAGAGGACATGCCAACCCATTTTTTTTTCTATGAGTTAGAAGGCGGTGGCTAATAGGGATGGATGGTGAGAGAGAGTCAAGTGAATCCACACTGTTGACATTCCTTGATGATGATCATACATTGTCATAAAACTATTTTGCTACATTTGTGTCCCAGGTTTATGTACTGAAAAAAAGTCATATTTGCCATTTTCTCTCGTGTTATTCATAATATTTTTTTGAGTCTAAAGTCAAGAAAGAATTTATCATTTCTTTTTATTTAACGTTCAATAAAAAAAAATTTCTTTGCTGAACATTGAGAGATGCAAGTTTTTTTTTTCATTGTTTTTTGTTAAGTTCTGATATTAGTATGCAAGTTCACATACCTTAGTAGCAATATCTCATCTACTGAAAGTGATGTCAACGTAAGCATAGAAAAAGCATAGGTTGATGGAAATCTGATCTCTCTGATGAAATAAAGTGAGAATTCTTCTAAGCTGTAGCTTTGTCACTACTGTATGGTTGCACCACTTTAACAAAATGGTTGGAGAAAAATCTAAATGAGAACAACACAAGGATGCTGCATGCTATTTTGAACAAATCCTGGAAATGGCAACTGTACAGCCACTTACCTCCAATCTCAGAAACCACCCAAGTAAGATGAACAAGACATGTTGTGCACTACTAGAGAAGTAGGGAGTAACTCATAAGCGATGTTCTCTTGTGGACTCCTACACATGGACACACCAGTATTAGCCAATCAGGAAAAACTTACATTAATCTGCTCTATATGGACACTGGATGATCTGGAGAGGACCTGCCAAGAACAATGGCTGATAGGGACAGATGGTGAGAGAGAGTTAAGGGAATCTATGCTATCAGTATGACTTGATGATGATTAGAGTCTTGAAACAAAAACAAATTGGTTGGGGCAGTATTATACGCTGAATGCACCATTGCATTGGGCAAAAATCCCCCCAATGTGGCCACCTGTTAGCTTATGGACGAAATGTGGCCACTGTGATGCTTATAGATGGAATCCTGGTGGCTGAGCAGCCCATGACATGCAACACTCCACTTTTTGGCCTGTACTTAGGCTAGACAGGCAGTCGGAGAGGTCCCCTCCAATCAATCGGCTGGTCACATCAAACACTAGCACCTATATGATTGTCCCAACCTGTTAAATGTTAAACATGTTAAGCTGCATGTAGTGGTGAAGTTCTAATTTTGGAGCTCTGGAGAATGTGGAGTACCCCTTCATTGCCATTACTCCCAGGTTGACCCTTATCCGGAGTGGTAGTTAGGGTATCAGGTATGAATTAAATAGATCAAAAAGTGAGTTTTGAAAAAATTGAGTTTGAAAAAAAAATTGAATACCAAACAAGAATGAATAAAACAAAACATTTTTTCAGCATAAAATAACCCAACATGGATTGACATGACGTAAAAACCAACAAGCCAATAACAAATTGTTGATAACTTGCAAATCCAGGCTCCTGATAAAAGCGCATGTTAAGATTTCTGGAGGGCTTTATATAAAAGTTCATGACATTGATTGAGTGGTATTTTTGTAAGTCCAGACACGGACAAGTTTCCTTTTCAACTTCAGCCAACAGTTTACCACAAGTGGTCAGTGATTGTACGTTTGTGAAAATCCGGAAATCCACAAGTGAAAATACCTACTTAATACATTCTAAATAGCATCCAGTTTCAGGACTGAAGATTAGACCACGATAAGTGTTACAGATAATAGAACAACATTGAAGCCATTAATTGAATTCAGAAAAATGTATATTTTGGAGGGGGTCAGTAATTGATTGTCTGACATAGTGATTAATTACAATCATTGTCAACTTTGAGCTTCTATCCTCAGCTAAAAATCTCCCATTTTCTAGCCTAGAAATCATATATACTCTTGGGTACTCTTCGCGGTGTTTCGTCCCGACCTCCTGCCTCAAAAACCGCTAGCGGTGGCGGCTGAAAAAAACCCCAGCTACGATTGAAGTCCATAGTCAAAGCGTTGTCACTTGAAAAAAAACAAACAAAAAAACACCCATCTTAGCGGCGTTTTTTTCCGCCCGAAACCCAACCCCACCCCTAACCTCTAAACCCCAGTTAAAATTTAACAGTATTTACAGTTAAAATTAACAGTTTTATTACAAATTGTGGGTTCTGTTTTTTCTGGGTCATCCTGTATACAGGAACAGAACCCAAATTAATTTTATTTATTTTTCCCATTAAAACTAACCCTAAACCCCAACCCCAACCTTTGTTTTTTTCAAGTGACACCGATTCGGCTATGGACTTCAATCGTAGCTGGTGTTTTTTTTTCCTGCAGCACCAGCTAGCGGTTTTTGCAGACCAGGAGGCCGAGGATAGAAACTCCGTGAATATACCCACTCTTGTAACTCCAAGTTTCTACTGTGTTTTAAAGAATATTAGTTAACACTATTTTACGATTATATTGCAACGAGAGCTATATATCTATTATGATACTAAAATCTGAGCGTATCAACTTTTTGTCTCCTAAAGGCTTTATTTTACTATTTAGTTTAAAATTACATGAAAGTTTATACTAAAATATTCCTTCAGTTTTAGGATTGAGTTATGTTTGAAACTTCCATTCTTACGTGGTCTAATTAGTCGTAATTTGCAATTAATGTCAAAAATGACCCGTCCATCTCACTATGACATTCAGCCTTCACTTTCCCCCTCTCTATGTATAATCCTTGATTACCTCCTCATTTTATATGTTAGTATCTCAGTGAGCATCAAGAGAAATATCTAGAGAGTTATGAAACTATCTTTTATGTACATTTCATAAACAGCCGCCTGGTCAACATTTTGGCTCTTTAATAATTTTAAATTTTGGTTCAAATGCTCCCTTTCTTAAAAATCCTTTACAAAATCGATTTTAATGTTCTTGTTTAATTCTACCAGTTGTATTTATTATTTAATTTAATTCGTTTGGCAAAACTCAATTTTTCCCTAATTTCCAATCTATCTACCCAATGTGATGATCCCCAATGAGTCACGTTTGTCTAATGTGTGTGTGTTAAATGTTAATATATTTTTCACTTTTATTTTCACCTTTTATTTCCACTTTATTTTTTTACTTTTTATTTCAATGCATCTTGCTTACGTTTCTTCATTCTTACTTTTATCTCTTATCATTTTTTTATATTAACTATATTTAACTACCCAAAACTTCTCATTATCGCTAACTATACACAACCTGTATTTTTTAAATACTCCCAAACCAAAATTAAACTAGTTTATTAAATAATTTTTAAAATTTTCACCTTTTGAACTATTAATACGACCATAACATATCTTTTATTAAAAATAATGAAAAAATACATTCCCATAAATATCCAAATTTTTAATTCAATAATCAAAAACCGTTCCCTGATCTACTAAAATATAAACAAGCGTTCCTCTTACTAAAATTTAAGTCCCATATCCAACGGGCATGTTATACCACAAGACTTAACGTAAACTCGATTAATTTAAAAGTAACCCTGAAGATCTATCGAAGTTGAAACTCGAGTAGTTACTCATTTCCATTCTTAAAATAAATTTATGCCTCTACATTGTATTGGCACTTTGTATTTGTTTTTTCTCAACCTTAACCTCTGGATATTGTGCGCTTTCAACGAACAAAAGCGATCGTTCTTAATACCCACGGTGAAGTTATACTTACAGTATACAAATATTAATATATATATATATATATATATATATATACACACACACAAGGCGAGAGTCAAAATTATCTACACTTCCACCATTAGATAAAAAAGTTGGCAGAGTGGCCATCCTCTCCTCTTTTTTTTT
>CM042146.1:80628253-80642111 GCA_023376005.1 Doryteuthis pealeii | reverse complement strand
ATAGAACTCACCACACATGTAGTTTAACACGCATTACCCGACACTAAGACCCTCAGCCACCACCTTCTAGACATAAATGATAAACAAGGTTGAATGTTGCCATAAGGGGCAATAGCAGAATGGTTGGGACAATCATATAGGTGCATGTGTTTGAAGCGGACCTGCTGATTGATTGGAGGGACCTCTCCGACTGCCTGTCTAGCCTAAGTACAGGCCAAAGTGGAGTGTTACATGTCTGGACTGCTCAGCCACCAGGATTCCGTCCATAAGCAACATGCGTGGCCACGATTTCGTCCATAAGCGTAACAGGTGGCCACATTGGGGGATTTTTTCCCCTATGCAATGGGCATGGCAGCCGTATAATACTGCCCCAACCAACAGGGTCCTGAATTTGTTTTGTTTCAAGACTCAATCATCATCAAGTCATTACTGATAGCATAGATTCCCTGAACTCTCTCTCACCATCTGTCCCTATCAGCTATTTTCTGGCAGCAAACCCCAGTGTCCACATAGAGCAGATTAATGTAAGTTTGTCTTGATTGGCAATACTGGTGTTCCATGTTAGGAGTCCACAAGAGAACATCGCATGAGTACTCACCTACTTCTCTAGTAGTGCACCAACAGTCTTAATCTTACTTACGTGGTTACTGAATTGGAAAGGTAAGTGGCCGTTACAGTTGCCATTTCCAGGATTGTTCAAAAAATAGCATGCCCAGGCATCCTTGTTTGTTTCTCATTTTAGATTTTTCTCAAAACTATTTTGTTAAAGTGGTGCAACCAACAAGTAGTGACAAAGCTACAGGTTAGAAGAATTCCTCACTTTATTTCATCAGAGAGAATCAATTTCACATCAACCTATGCTTTATTCTAATGCCTTACGTTGACATCACTTTCAGTAGATGAGATATGCCCTACTAAGGTATGTGAACTTGTCATACTATATCAGAACTTAACAAAAAAACAATGAAAAAAAAACTTGCAGTCTCTCAATGTCAGCAAAGAATTTTTTTTTTATTGAACGTTAAATAAAAAGAATGTATATAATTCTTTCTAATGACTTTAGACTCAAAAAAATATTATGAATAACACAAGAGAAAATGGAAAATATTGCCTTTTTTTCCGTACACAAACCTGGGCACAAATATAGACAAAATATTTTATGACAATCGTATGATCCTCATCAAGGAATGTTCAATAATGTGGATTCACTTGACTCTCTCTCTCACCAAGCCATCCCTGGATTAGCCACCGCCTTCTAACTCAAGAAAAAAAAAGGGGTTCCGGCATGTCCGACAGACGAACATCCAATATCCACACAAGCTGGATGTGTAGGAGTCCCTTGGAGAAAATTGCTTATGAATTTTTCCTTATTATCTAGCAAGATAAATAATGTTCTTGATCATCTTACTTGGATGGTTTGTGAGAAGGAGGTAAAGTGGCCATATAGCTGGTTAAAGTCAATGGAAATGCTGACTCGTCACCCCAAGTTCAAATCCTGGACATGGTAATTGCATTTCACTTAGTGCTAATACCCTGGGAAAGGTTATGAATCTGACTCCCCTCCAGCTATGGGTAATCAGTATGGCAGACTGACTTTTAAACGTTGCGTTAGGCAACCGGTTCTAGGAAGAAGGGGAAAACTCTGAATTCAAACCTGTTTTAAACTCCGCTTAAAGAAATTGACCCTTGTTGTCGCAGTCCTGCTCGTGCGGAGGGTGTTCCCGGTAAAATATATATAGCTGCCTATTCATGAAGGGTGCTTGTTTGAGGATTTGCTTCAAAAACCGCTTTGCAAGCACTTCTTGTGAGAAATATTTATTTGTAAAGCTTTCAAATCTCTTTACCAATTGTGTTCTCTAATAGAGACTTAATCTTTTTTTTTTGGCAACATTCTCTTGTGCTCTGAAAAAGCTTTCTTTGTTATGACAGCAAAGATAAAACTATTAAAAGAAAAGGTATTGATTTTTAATCCCCTTTTACCAAATCTTGTCAAATTATATGCTTGGTTTCCTTCGATTTGAAGCATTTTTTGGATGACTAGGCCTGTAAAATGGGATTGAACAGACTTGAAAGAACGTAGAATGAAGAGCACTTTTAATCATGGGTGAAAGAGGGTGTTTGGATTAAAAAATTGATAATGCATGATAACAGGAAATAAGGGGGTATGATTAGAATAAAAAGTTATAGTGGTGGTAAAATTTTTCTTTTCTTTTCTTCTTTTGTCTTACTCTTTTTCTGTTCTTCTCTCTCTCCTCTCTCTCTCTTCTCTCTCTCTCTCTTCTCTCTCTCTTCTCTGCTCTCACCTTTCTTTTCTGTGTATGGCTCTCTGCTCTCTTTTTCTTTTTCTGTTCTTACTCTTCTTTTCTGGTGCTGCTCTCTCGCTCTGCTCTCTTTCTTGCTTTCTGTCTTACACTTCTTTTCTGGATGCTCTCTCTCTCTGCTTTTTCTTTCTTTATTCTTCTTTTTGGATGCTCTCTTTCTCTCTTCTTTTCTGGATGGTCTCTCTCTCTCTCTCTTCTTTTCTGGATGGTCTCCTCTCTCTCTTCTCTCTCCTCTCTCTCTCTCTCTCTCTCTTTCTTTTCTTTTCCTGGATGCTCTCTCTCTTTCTCTTCTGGATGCTCTTCTCTCCTCTCCTCTCCTGGATTCCTCTCTCTCTCTGCCTCCATGGATGCTCTTCTCTCTCCCTCTCCCTCTCCTGGATGCTCTCTCTCCTCTCTCTCCCTCTCCCTGCCCTTTCCTGGCCATGCTCTTCTCTCTCTCTCTCTCTCTTCGCTCTCTCTCCTGGATGCTCTATCTCTCTCTCTCTCTCCTGGATGCTCTATCCTCCTCTCTCTCTCTCTCTGGATGATCTCTCTCTCTCTCTTCTCTCTCCCTCTCCTGGATGCTCTCTCTCTCTCCTCTCTCTCCCTCTCCCACTCCGGATGCTCTCTCTCTCTCTCTCTCTCTTCTGGATGCCTCTATCTCTCTCTCTCTCTCTCTCTCCTGGATCTCTATCTCTCCTCTCTCTCTCTCTCCTGGATGGCTCTATCTCTCTCTCTCTCTCTCTCTCCTGATGCTCTATTCTCTCTCTCTCTCTCCTGGATAGCTCTATCTCTCTCTCTCCATATATATATATATATAATATATATTATATATCCTATCCTCTTCTTATCTTCTTACTCTCTCTGTACCACTCTTCTATTTTCTCTCTCACTCTCTCCAGCCTCATTTCTTTTCTTCTACTTTTCGGGTCTCCTCTCTTACTCATCAGCCCTCTCTCTTTGTCTTACTCTAATGTCTCTCTCCCTTTCTCTCTCTCTATTCTTCTGATGTCTCTCTCTTTACTCTTCTACTCTCTTCTCTCTCACACGCACACTTCTATTTCTCTCTGTCCCTCTCTCTTACTCTTCTATTCTTCTCTATATATATCACTCTTCCATCTCTCCTAATCACACTTCTTTTCTTTCTCTTCTACTCTCTCTCTCTCACTTACTCTCCTACTCTCTCACTTACTCTCTCTCTCTCTCTCTCTATATATATATATATCTATGAGCCAAAACAAATATTTGTTTATGTGATTCAAAAGCTTGCCATTTTTTATCTACCTTAAGTGGAGTGACAGTCAATTGTTCTAATACTGAGCATTATGTCAGTTCCAATCCATGGATGTCTTAATTCTTGGATTCTTTACAGAAGATGAAATGGTTTCCAGAATTCCAAGAAACTGAAGAGAATTCTAAAATGGGAAAAACCAAGTTCCAGAAATGCAAAACAATTTTGTATACAAGAAAAATGCTGATTTATGCACACGCATACACAAATACAGGATGACAGCCATATACACATAAGCACAAGGCCTTATATAATTACATACTCACCTGTAAGTAAAATCAACAGAGTGGCCCATTGTCAGTTTTAACCAGACAATAAGGGAGTCAATCCCTCTTCACTAGCACTAGACCAGGGTGATTGCTTCTGTATTTAGGTGGAGCACCACACTAATCATCAGCTCCATTCTTTACTGCACAGCATCCAAGTTGTCACCTATTGTCAGTTTCAGCCGGACAGCAAGGGAGTCTATCCCCTTTCCACTAGTGCTAGATCAGGAAGACTTTTGCATTTGAGGCAATGCCACCCTTGCCATCCACTCCCTACCTTACTGCACAGAGTTTATCCCTTTTGCTAGTGCTAGACCAGGAAGATTGCTTTTGTGTCTGAAGTGGAGCACCACATCTACCGTCAGCTCCCTATTTGCCACACAGATAAAAGCTGTGCTACATATGCGTTGAGTTGGCAAGGGTCGGTATCGAATGAGTAACCTTGTGATTCCTAGGTGGATGTTCTACCGACTGAGCTAAACCAGCTCTATTTTAATACTTACAAATTTACATACCCCCCGCCCTTTCGGCTGGGGCGTTAGAATGCACTGACTGCACCTCTGCAGAGGGGTAAGACTCCTCCAATGGGGTCCACCTGTTGGCTGTGGGTGGCGACCCGTGATGGTTAAAGATAGAGCCCAGTGGGTGAGCAGTTCATGAGTTGCAATACTCCACTTTGGCCCTATCTTGGGCTAGACGAGCGGTCGGAGAGGCCCCCTCCGATCAATCGGCTGGTCACGTCAAGCCCTAGCACCTATATGATTTTTCCCAACCCTATTGCCTTTATGGCAAGCCCCAACCCCTTTTTATCATATGGGTGCTAGAAGGCGGTGGCTGCGGGTCTAAATGTCCTGGGAATGACGTTAAACTCTATCTGATGGTGAGGTTCCAGTTTTGGAGGTTTGGGGAATGTGGAGCACCCCTTCATCACCATTGCTCCCTGGTCTAATCTAACCCAGAGTGGTAGTACCTGTTAGGGTCCCATCTATGGGTTAAATAGAAAAATGTATCTATAAAAAAAATTGTATTATCCATTAAGAATTGATTTATTCAAAACTTTATCGGCATTAAATGACCCACTGAGGTTGATATGCCATAAAACAAAAACAAACCAAACCAAATTTTACATACATATGTTTAGGCACACAATCAGAAATGCCTAAACAGATATATCAATAAGTCTTCCTAATAAGGGAGTGGTCTAATGTTTGTATCAGCCTGACAGCAACGGAGTCTATCTCCTTTTCACTAACACTCAACCAGGAAGATTGTTTTTGCATCTGAGGTGGAGTACCAAACCCACCATAAGCTCCTCACTTTACTACACAGATCCAAACTGTGCTACTCATGTGCTGAGTTGATGAGGGCCGGTATCAAACCCAGAATATTGTGTTCCTTGGTGGCTGCTCTACATACTAGTAGGGAATATTAATTGCATACATTAAATATTATATTGTCATAATTTCAAATAAAAATTCAGCAACATGTCAGACTATGGACTTACTGGTACAGTTAGATATATACATGTGATACACACCCTGATATAAACAAGTGTAAACAAACTCAAATATATAAACATTTACACTAATAGATACGACACAGGAACTCACCTTTGAGAACAACCTCATATATATATATATATATATATATATATATATATATATATAATATCAATAAAGGAAGGAAGAACTCAACACCGTAATTCTATAATAAATTTATTTCGACCAAAATTGGGGCCTATATAAATCTAAGTTGATTTAAACCGCCTCCCCAAATTTTCGTCTCATCAGATGGGTCTCAATTCAAGTGATGAGACGAAAATTTGGGGAGCCGGTTTAAATCAACTTAGATTTATATAGGCCCCAATTTTGGTCGAAATAAATTATTTATAGAATTACGGTGTTGAGTTCTTCCTTCCTTTATTGATAAATATTGCTCTGTATATAATCTAAAAGGTTATTATACATTGAGCTCTCTTCAGTGATTTAAATATTCGCTGTATTTATACATACTGGATCATCAATATTAATGCAGTGGATCTTAGAAATCACATATAGAATCATCCCTTACTACCAAGTTTTGGATAAATCTCTTATATATATATATATATATATATATATTATATATATATATCATTTGGTAGAGCATTCACCTAGGATTCACAAGGTTCTGGCTGTGATACCAGACCCTACCAAGTCTGCCCATGAGTAGAACAGCTTGCATAATCTGACCTGAGAGGTAAATATCTGGGAGCTTATACCAATTTACTTTTCTCTTGTTGGATCCACAACAATCTTATATATATATATATATATATATATATATATGAGATTAAGTAAACAAACAAATGTGTTTATTTTTTATATGGCTTTAAGCCGACAATTTTTGGAGGATATGTGCTTAATTGAAGTCATACCTAATTTTGAAAATCAATTAGTTAATAATTAATGAATTTAGGCGGGCATATATGTTCAAATGTAAGGCTAAACAAATCGAGAAAATTTCAATCCCTGAATGTCGAAATGTACATTCAGGGATTGACATTTTCTCGATTTGTTTAGCCTTACATTTGAACATATATGCCCGCCTAAATTCATTAATTATTAACTAATTAATTTTCAAAATTAGGTATGACTTCAATTAAGCACATATCCTCCAAAAACATATATATATATATATATATATGAAAGATTCTTGATATTTTAAAAAAATGTTGCCGAACAGTCATGGTAAACAGAATGAGAACAATCTGCCTCAATGGATTAAATAAAGGGTTTGATTTGATTTTCTATGAAGGCCCCTGATTAAATATCTGAGTAAATATCTGGGAGCTTATACCAATTTACTTATCTCTTGTTGGATCCACAACAATCTTTTATATATATATATATATGTAAAAATGGAATTGGAAATGAATCCGACAATATGAGGAAGAATGAATAAAGAAAAGAAAGAACAGAATGGATAATAAAAGATGAATTTAATCAATATTACCTTTTAACTGACCGAAACACATGTGAAAGTGATATTGATTAAATTCATCTTTTATTATCCATTCTGTTCTTTCTTTTCTTTATTCATTCTTCCTCATATATATATATATATATGAATGAAAGATTCTTGATATTTTTTAAAAATGTTGCCGAACAGTCATGGTAAACAGAATGAGAACAATCTACCTCAATGGATTAAATAAAGGGTTTGATTCGATTTTTTGTGAAGGCCCCTGATCCCCTGATTATGACATGAAGTTCCACAGGAAGGTTCCCAAGTTCAACAAGAAACACCTGAAGAAACCCAGAGAGTACACCAGCCAAAACTTTATATAGATAACAATAAAGGTGAGGACAGCTGTCTAAAAAAAGATCCAAATAATACAAAAGGTTTTGTTTTGGGGAAATTGTCTGCATCACATTTGAGAGATAATTATGGCACTGCCGGGTTAGCTCAGTCGGTAGAGCGTTCAGCTAGAAACCACAAGGTTCCTAGTTCGATACCGACCCTCGCCAACTCAGCGTATGAGTAGCACAGGGATCTGTGCGGTAAAGTAAGGAGCTGATGGTAAGTGTGGCGCTCCACCTCAGACGCAAAAAACAATCTCCTTGGTCTAGTGCTAGTGAAAAGGGGATAGACTCCCTCGCTGATTGGCTGATACCGACATTAGGCCGTCCCGACGACTTTACTTTTACTTTATTGTGCAACAGCACATGGCTAATAGGGTAGGTTGATTTTTCACTTTTTTTAAAAATATCAAATTTTCTCAAACAGTGAAAGTTGTGTGTTGGTATAATGAGTACTGATACCAAAAACTAGATCTTGTACTTGTACCATTGTTTGAGAAAATAGCATCAAAGATAAAATGCCCCCAAAATCCTCGTTTTCACATTGGCCTAGAAATTGGTTAGAAAATTTTAGCAATTTCAAAATTTAAAACAGAAAAGTTTGTCAATTTAAACGAAATGAATAAAATATTTTAACTAGAATTCAGATTTAAAATATGCCCCCATCACCACGGACACATCCGATATGCTGCTTTTACCTAATGATTTAGCTATGATAACATTTTAAAAGATTGAAATCTATTTCCTCAAAGAAGATGTTTTGAAAACAAACATTTTGTGTGGTAATTCTGTATGTTAATTTGAAACTTTCGCTACATGGGAGACATTACAGTTCCAAAGTCGACCTACCCTAATAGCTAAAGACTACTGCATTAAGGAATAGACAAGTATTACATATGTATGTAACCATTCTATTAATATTAGAATCATAATTTTCTAGAGGAAAAAAAAAAAAAAGATGTTAAAGAAAAATGGTTCTGCATTGCTTTCTTAAATTATTCAATTCTAAATCTTTTATTGTTGCTTTCGAAGAAAGTTCTTGGAATAAATCATTGTAAATGATTCATTTTCAAAAACTTTTTCTTTCAAATTCTCTCTTTCTTATTGGTCTCTTTCTAGGTCACATGACTTTTCACTTTTCAAAATAAATGTCAGGCCTTTTATTTCTTGCATTTTATTTACCATAAGTTTCAAAAATTGAAAGAGATCACCTTGTCTGATTACATCAGTATTGATTTAAAATCAATACTGAGTTATAAATCTCATATGTGTATATGTGTGTGTGTGTGTGTGAGTGTGTGTGGGTGAGTGCTTTATTGAATGCTGGATATTGAAATCGGTGCACAACATAGTGAGAAATTCGACCATATGACCTTTAGGAACCCCATTTTGATCTCGATTAAGAAAGGACATGTTTTTCATTTACACCGTCAATATCCGGTAGTTTTAACAGACGATTTTTAAAATCCCACTACTTTGTCACTGCGTTAGCAGTTCGTCAAGAAAAAAAATACTCAGTTAGTCTTAGAATCCCCTACATAGTGTGAATGCAGCTTAAAGATGAGTGAAAAATATTACCTTGTTTTAGCTATTAGTAAAACAGACACTAGTAGACAGTGTAAACACTAAAAGATATTTAGTATTTGGAAACAAATGAAAGTTTTTGCAAGGTTCAAATGCAGAAACGTGGAAGTCTTAGGCAAATTTTGGGAGAAATGTAAAAAAGGCCTTTTCAGCAAGGCAGTCATTTGGGCCAGTCACATTTCTCTTATCCAGTGAAACAATACTGGATTTTGGGCGGTCATTGGTCACAGTGTTCTTAGTAAGATACTAAGACTTAGATATTTGAACCCAACCTGATAGGTACTATGAAGTTGGTAAACTACATTTTCATTCTTCTTAAAACTGTATTTATTTGAGTTTAAACAAGTTATTTTCTTGTAATTATAAATATCTTTAAAGTTAAATTATTCTTACCAAGTCTCACACATAGTTTGTGCACTTGTAGGGACCCGGTTTGTTTGGAGATTGTGTAGTTGATGAGTTGAAGATCCGAGTTATGGGTCCCCACAATTTATATGTATAAGGACTACGGAAAATGTAGTTTCCATAGGTAACAAAAGAAGAAGACATTGATAAAGGAAACAAACTTTATATACATAAATACAATTAATATAGTTTCATTGTTCTTTCAGTGGTGTTGCAGTCTGATTGTGTCTGTGCATAGTTGTGTGTGACAACTGTGACATGATGTTTATATTAGTGTGATTGCTTGTGTCAACATATTAATAGTTTGTCTGTGATTGGAACTTGTGATTGAAAGTTGTTGTTGTTGATCGAGAGAGAGAGAGAGAGAGAGAGAGAAATAGGAGACGAAAAGATAGACGGACCTGTCGAGTCGTATTTGATGTTTTCGGACGTTCCCACTGTCGAGTTAGGGGCATCCTCTCCAACTCTGTTGAGTCAGGAAGAGTGAAAGCTCCTCACTGTCTCTGTCTCCCCTGGTCTTTCAGCTAAAAGGGTCTTTTTATAATTTTCTTTTTGTCATTGTCTATTGTGATCATTAAGCTAAAATATTCCTCAAATATCAGGTGATTTGCAATGATGCAATATCGAATGATTTTGGTATCTGTGGAATTCTGGTGACATAAATTATCGGATGAATTTAAACCATTGTTTCTATTGTTTCTAAAATATTTCTAAACTAATATTATTTCGATTCTCTTTTGTTTACCTAATTGTAAACTTAATTATTTTAATTTGGTCAATTCCACATGCCGTAAAAATATAGGGGCCGATCCCTATACACTTAACTTATTTGCCTTAAGTAACCATAGAAACCCCTTTTTAATGTATGTTTATTACTTTTTGTAAGTAAAATATAAGTTTAAATGTTTTATATGTTAGAATTCGTAATTCTCATGAGGTGTTGACTTTATGATAGCACTTTTTATTTGAATTTGTTTTGTCTTGTTATCTGTGGTATTGTTCTTTTAAATGTCAATTTATTGTCCCTTTTTTGGCAATTTGTGACTTACGCACATTGCCATTTAATTTCAGTTGTGAAATAATTTCAATGAGTGAAAATAATAAAGGACTGCTATAAAAACATAATCTGCAGTCTGTTAGCCTTTCATGCACAAAATTACGTAACCTATTATGCAAATATACTCGGGTGGATTTAATACTCATTACTAAAAGTTTTACGTATCAACTAGGGTACAATTATCTGATGATGCAGAGGAGCTACACACACAAAAAATCATTTAACAATAAAAAATACCAACACTGCACAATACTTTCTAGACACATATGAAACCTCAAAAGATAAAACCAAAACACCAAAAATAGCACCAGTTTTACAACAACACCTCAAAATACTGTATTCTTTGCCTAGAAGAAAAATAATCATAACTTCCTTGAATCAAACAATCAGAACTCATATCCAAATGTAGACATGAAAACAAAGTCACCTGGAAACTTGCAACTTCAAAGATTGATAAAAAAGATAAAAATAGATTTAAAAAATCAAAAATAAATAAGCAAAAATATAATAATAATAATAATAATAATAAACTAGCACAAAGAGAGTGCAAGACTAGGCATGACTTGGTAGGAAAGGTAATTCACTGGGAATTGTGCAAGAAATTCAATTTTCACCATTTCATTGTTAACTGTGTCAATATTGAGCACTCTTTATTTATGAATATAGCAATATATATATATAAAGTAAAGCCAGCAAAATGGCCTATTGTTGGTATCAGCCAGAGAGTGAGGGAGTCAATCCCTTTTCCCTAAGCACTAGACCAAGGAGATTGTTTTTGCATCTGATGTGGAGCGCCACACCTATCGTCAGATTACCACACAGATCCAAGCTGTGTTACTCATGTGCTGAGATGGCAAGGGTTGGTATCAAACCAGGAACCTTCCTAGATAGATGCTCAACCAAATGAGCTAAACTAGCCCACATATGTGTGTATCTGTGTGTGTGTGTGTGTGTGTGTGTGTATGTATGTATTTTTGTTAATCAAATACTAAATAAAACTTTAATTCTTTTAAACAAAATGTTGTTCAGATGGAGAAAAAAAAAACAATCCACAATTCAGTTTTGACCCATGCAAAAAAAAAAAAAAAAAAAAAAAAATCAATTTCAAATATATATAGGTTTAAAAGTATTTACAAACAGCCTGATTCTCCTCACCCCTCATATGTAGAAATATACTGACACTCTACCCCCAATATATATATTTATATATATATATATATATATATATATATATATATATACACACACACAGACACTCTGACTCCACCTCCTAGCCATATAGAAACTGTTGGATAATTTATAAAAAGAACATGCAAAGTCAAATATTGATTTGAAACTGTTTGACCAAACAGATTTCATTTCCCTTTGATGTGACATTTGCTGCTGCTGCTGCTGCCAGTTTTTTTTACATTTCTCTTGCAACTGATGTATAGAATTTAACAATTGCTTCAATCGATGCAATTGTTTCCTTTTGCAAAAACAGAAAAATCAGATTATAATATATATATGTACAATGAATGCAATTCCCTAACTTTTTGGCATGAAATAACCATAGACGGTTTGATATGCTGTTAAAATCAATCTAATGTGTCATTCTCCTTTAAAAGGGCTGTGAAAGTCAGTAAATAAAAGCTGTGATTCTGATTCCAACTCTTTAGTTTATAGTTCCTCTATGCAAAAACAGAAAAATCAGTTCTGCTTTTTTTTTCTTCATTTTTTTTATTATTATTATTCATATATTAATAAGCTGGCTAAACTTGCAAATTGGTTGGAAATTAAAACGGAAACTTTTTGGGGGGTGCCCCATGACAGTCTAACTACAGTCTATGAATGAACTTTTTGCAAATTGGGTTACGGTTTAGGGGTTTGGGGATGAAGGTTGTTTTTAATTACGTATTGCTTAAAAAAACAACAACAAATATTAATACATTTAATTAACCATTGAAATTAATTATTGAACCCAACGGTAGACACATTAGCCTCAGTTGTTTGTGTTAGTATTGCAATGTATAATTTCAATTAAACTTGGTTTAAAAACAATAATATATAGAAATTTGGGTTTTTTGTTGTTTTTGTTTATTCTCAAGGTGCTTCATTACGGTTCAGGTGGTACAGCCATACAGCAGTACCGACACAACTACAGCCTAGAAGAATCGTCTCTTTAGCTTGTCGGGGAGAGGCTATAAATATCAGTCTAATAGGATATTATTTGGCTAGGATGATACAGTGGTCTTTCTTATGCCTAAATAGCACCCCACAAGAAAGCAGATGTGCAGCCATATACCCCCATCACACAAACCATCTGAGTAAGATGAAGAAGACATGCTGGACACGGCTGGAGAAGCAAGGATGAACTCATAAGTGACATTCTTCTGTGGACACCTATACATGGACACACCAGTGAAAGCCGACCAGCAAAAACCAACATCAATCAGCTCTGTGTGGATTCTGGATGCTGTGCAGAGGACCTCCCAGGGATGATGATTGATAGAGATGGCTAACAAGAAAGAATCATAGGAATCCGTGCGGTTAGCACGACCTGATGATGATGATAATTAGTCCAGCAAAACCATAATATTATACCTGAAGAGTCTTGCTACCTCTCCAAGGTACATCCTAAGGCAAGGTTATATGGAAGAAACACAGTTTTCTAAGTATCTCTTCCTTTTTCTCTATTTATGTTATCTAAGGGAAGGATTTAATATCAGTGTTATCACAAGAGTTGCTAAGATATGATTATAGAATTGAACTGCCCTAGGGACTCCAGCTACAGATTTGTCCCCAGGATCGACTTTCCAAAGCCTTTACCCACTGAGCACAGATCATAAGAAAGAGGCTACAAACTAAACTATTTCCCATCATTATTTTATAAAATTGAAAGAGAGAGAAGGGGGGGGAGATTGTATGCATGTGAGAAACTGAGCCATAGCTCGAGTGTATGAAGAAGGCTTTTTAAGAACAAAACTTAAATTTTTTTTTTCTAAATTGAGGATTCATCCAGTTTAGCTCAATTGGTAGAGCATCTGACTAGGAACCACAAGGTTCTGGGTTCGATATCAGTCCTTGCCAAATCAGCGTATGAATAGCACAGGGATCTGTGCAGTAAAATGAAGAGCTGATAGTAGGTGTGGCGCTCCGTCTCAGACACCAAAACTATCTCCTTGGTCTAGTGCTAGTGTAAAGGGGATAGACTCCCTTGCTATCTGGCTAATACAGACTTTAGTAGGTGTGGTGCTCTGTCTCAGACGCCAAAATAATCTCCTTGGTCTAGCGCTAGTGTAAAGGGGATAGAATCCCTTGCTATCTGGCTAATACAGACTTTAGTAGGTGTGGTACTCCGTCTCAGACGCCAAAACAATCTCCTTGGTCTAGTGCTAGTGTAAAGGGGATAGACTCCCTTGCTATCTGACTAAGACAGACTTTAGGCCACTCCAACGACTTTCTTCACAAATTGAATCTATGTAAATACATATGTTAATTCAATTTAATGGACATGCACATATGCACAGATATAAACACATACAGATGCTCATATACATAGATACACACAACTAACATTTCATTGTCTGGTAAATTAATAAAAGAATATTTTATATTTCGAGAGAAAATCCAGT
>CM042146.1:80470753-80625753 GCA_023376005.1 Doryteuthis pealeii | reverse complement strand
TGCAATAAAGTGAGGAGCTGATGGTAGGTGTGGCACTCCACCTCAGACACTAAAAATAATATCCTTGGTCTAGCACTGGCGAAAAGGGGATAGACTCCCTCACAGTCTGGCTGATACCAACTTTAGGCCACCCCAACGACTTACTTATAACAAATTATACATTGAAATACATATACATTTGTATATTTGTTGGAATTCTTTATGTATATAAGGCATGAGGCAAGTAGTCACTTCTACTTATAGACTCGTTGACTACCACGTGACCAAGGAAGGCAACCTATTGTCCAATCACTGGCAGTGCTGCTGCTGCTGTTGTTGTTGTATTTATAGAGGCCTGATTCTAATCTTAACTCATTCACACTCGGACCATCTAGGACGTCGGACCTAAAGGACACTATCCCACAAGGACTTATTGATTTACTTACTTGTTTACTTTAAGTTCTTTTACAACTGGAACCAAGGATGGCGGCCAGTTACTCAACAATATTTAATCTGCATGTGTCAAAGCCTTAACTTTTATTTATACCAAAATAATAAAAGTTAAAACTGTCATGTTTAAGATTCACATGTAAAATTCCAGTTATTAACTGATATCAACTTCTTAAATTAAGATATGAAAAATTAAATCTGTTACTTATTTGGCTATCTTATCTAATAAAATCCCTGCTTCATGTAAACCAATAAAAAGTGAGAAGGCTAGAAATGAAGGAGATAAGGTTTCTTTTCTCTCGAACTCTGCAAAAATCTGCTGTTTCTTCAAGGACCATTCACTGATTTTGGTTCTAAAAATCAACAGAAATTTCTAAAAGCAGAACAATTCCAACTGAATGGAACCCACAAAAAAATCTGATCAAATATTTCTGTTTAAAAATCTTCTTATACAATTTTGAAAAATGAACAATGGATTAAAAAAAAAAAGATGTTTTCTTTCAATAATTTTTACCATTTTGATGCTCAATGCATACACATATAGACATATACAAGGATCATTCAATAATTGAATTTTTTATAAAAAAATAAAAATAATTTTTTTTTCAGATTTTTCCCCCATAAATATAAACTCTGCATTGTGTGGACTTGGTTTTTAGAAAAAAATCATTTTAATATCAAAAAATATTTGCTTTAAAGCTACTCAAAATGGTGGCAAATCAAACATAGTGCTCCAGAATTTAACAGAGGTCTGTCATAAAATTTTTGGTGGCTGAGAAGTGCACACCATGTGAAATTTACAGAAGAGTATGTGATGTGTATGGAGAAGCATGTTTTATTCAAAAAAATGTTTACCAATAGGCTAAACATGGGTTTGCCACTATGAACCTAAGTTGAAAAGACAGTTCATGAAGTGGAAATGCAATGAATCTTTGGTAAAGAAAAAGTTCCAGGCACAACAGTCAGTAAAGAAGGTCATGCTGATAGTCTTCTGGGACATGAAACGACTCATTACAATTGATTTCCTTGAAAAAGATGTAACAGTGCTTCCTAATGCCAAGGCAAAAATCACCTTATTTATTGAATGAACTTAAAACATATAATCATGCAGATATACATGTGCATGCATACACATTCATACAGAATTGTACTGTAAGTAATAACTCAGGATAGACAGTTGAACAATCTTTATAAAGAAAAATGTAAAGTCTGCAGAGTGGCCTATTGTCAGTATCAATTGTATAGTATAGAATACAATTCTATATTTTATATCAAAATAATAATAAATACGCGTACACATTTCTTTTCCCAAACTTAAGGGAAAGAAATTAAAACAAACACACAAACACAATCCTTTTCCTAAACTTAAGGAAAAGTGATTAAAACAAATGTTTACATAAAAATCAGAATCGATTGCATAGGTTAGCATTGCTTTCAACTACGTCCGCGCGTTTGCGCCAAAAATTAATTACTTTTCAATCCCATCTTCTAATTATAAAAGACAGAGAAGAAATCAACACACAGACTTTGTCACACAGGACACACGCACGGACAACAACAAACAAACAGATATCTACGGGGACGACTCACTAATATCAAGACAAACACGGCACCCTTCTGAGTCACAGGCTGACTACTAGAATTTACCATTCACTCGTACCACTGCATTCAACATCAGGAATCCGTTTCAGCAGGTCGTATAGACAAAATTAATTCTCATTTCTAGCACACATATCCAAACTTTCAACTACATAAACATTTCACATTTACCATTACACATTTCTTAGCAAACCTTTCCACATCATATCTACACTATTTCTTTTTCAATTTTGTTGATTATCACAAATTTATTCTCTGAATAAATTTATTTGTTATTTTATAATTATATGCATTTGTTTTATCATTTCTCCGTCATTCTTAATACACATGGTTGTCCTCTACAATAGTAAGGGAGTATAAGAATTCAAGGAGTATAAACTCCTGTTCCTATAAATCATTCGGTTACTTAAAGGAGAGTAACCCAACACAGAACATTCAGTAGGAAAATAACAAACAAGTCAATTAGTAACATATAATTTAACACATTTGAAGGGAACTAGGTTCCTAGGTTTCTATACAAAAGTCACAATGCATTCAAGTACATGAAGAAGTGTATGGTAAGACAAAGAGCTGGAAATCACTTACTGTTTCGGGGGTCTGGAATGAAAGGTAGGCACCATGTGTGATGCTGAAGAGAAGTGATGAGCACCTCTGTCCTTGTCGAGACAGCTTTGTAAAAGAGGGGGAACATTGTGGTTCCTGTGTCACGTGACCAAAAAGGGATTCCTGACACGGAAGACTTCTTCAACCCCTGTGACAAGTGAGACTACTCCATTTAGTTTCCCTAATGCAACACCAGGGAGATTGTTTTACTAAAGTTGAGCACCATACATTACCGTCAGTTCTCAGATGCTTTATTGCACAGATCAGATTGCTCATGGGCTGAATTGGTGGGAAGCAGTATCAAACCTGGAACCTTGTGAATCCTAGGTGAATGCTCTACCGATATAGCTAAAATATTAAAAAGAACGCAACATTAGCAGAAAGGTTTAGTGAGATTTGTGAAAATGAAGTTTGCCTTTCAAGATATAGTCAATGTTTGGTTTGGAATTGCTACATCCAATCAAGAGAATTGCTTTCAAATGTTTATCAGTCAATTTTGTTCGATGGGTTGATTTCACATATTTCCATTTTGAAAAGGCTTGCTCACATACATAAGTTGTACACTTTAACAAACAAATTCAAGTACCATCAGTGCTCCTGTTACATAATCTATGTGGTTGCATAAGATTATTGTCAATCCCCTGTAATTCTGAAAGGATGGCCCCTTTTCATATCATGGGCAGGACTTTCCATGGAATAGTACAGAAAGCCCGTGAAATACGTGAAGTCACGTGGGACCTGGTTGGGTCTTCAGTTTCAGCTTGGACGTCAGGCAGATAAGATATGTTTGCCTTAGCTTGAGCTCACTGCACACACGCACTATGTTTAGTTAAGCAAATAAAAGCTTACATAAATAATATGGTTTTGTGGTTGATGAATGTCTTGGCAACAAGACTGATCTAGAAGAAGAAATGAATTAAGTGCGACCGACCACCAAGACGAAGTCCAGACGCTAGAAGATGAACGTAAGATACCAAAGATGAGCAGAAGAATAATAGAAGTAAAGAAAGGGTATACAACACTCCGGATCTGGCCCACGGGCCATTGTTTGATAACCCCAGTGTTGTATAGCCTGCTACTGGACTTCAATAAAACCAGAGACATGTTTATATAAAAATATGACCCGTCTTTATTTTCTTCGATTTGTGTGTGGCCTTCGAGATCCACTAACACCTATATATGATAAATATGCTCACGCATTTTTTTTATCTTTTGATCTGATAACGGACATATATATTTATTTTTCTCTCCGCCTCCTCACTGGAAGACTCCACTTCCGTTCTCCTTTTTTTTTTTATCTATTTCTTCATCTTCTCCCTGCTTTTTGACCGGAAGACCTCTCTTCCATTCTCCCTTTTTTTTAAATATATATCTTTATCTTTCTCTTTGTCTTTTTGCTGGAAGATTTCTCTTCCGTTGCACAATATGCAACACCCAGATGTAATTGATTATGGTCTATCAATAAATATAAAACTGTGATTTTTTAAATAATCTATCTATAAGTAGTGTGTACTGAATAAATTTATATACTAAACTAAGGCCATATAAAGTACAAATTCAACTGGAGTCTGAGTTGGTATAGTTTTACTAACTCTGACTTCGGTGACCTCTTAATTACTTATGACTCAGATTCCACAGCCCTGGTTACTATACTTGTCAGTTGTTGGCAGTCTTGTTCTTGCACTCCAATTTTTAAGCAGAGTTTAACAATTTTGAATTCAGTTTTCCTTCTCCTAGATCAGTTGCCTAACCAAGATTAAAGAGTCTAATGTACCCTACTATTTACCAATAACTGGAGAGAAAATATATGGATTCATACCTTTCTGAAGGTTATTAGTGCTATATGAATTGTCCAGGAATTTAAAATTCTTACCCCATATCCAAAGACTGTACATATTTACCAATTCCTCCACATGAGTAGTATTTGACACAAGGTCAATTTCTGGTAATTTTCAGTATCTGGTAGCTATTTTGAAAGTCTCCGTGCAAAATAAACAAATCTTAGAAACTTTTTCGAAAACAATACAAGTGCATGCTTTAACACAAAAATATCATAAAATGTGTTCTTAATAACAATTAAGTTCATTTCAGATAATGTGCACGCACAATTGTATGCTAGGAATTTAGCCAACTAAAGGTGAAAATTACCCAATTTCTTAAGCAGAATTTAACAGGTTTGAATTCAGAGTTTTCCTTCTCCTAGACTGCTTGTCAAACTAAAGTTAAAGATTCCAGTCTGCCCAACTATTTACCTACAGCTGAAGGGAATAAAAATGGATGCATACCTTTCCGAGAGGTATTAGCACTATGAGAAATACAAATAGCTTCATCCAGTATTTGAATTTGTCTCGTCTTACCCATTTTCTACGATGATAACCATTACACCATGCACCTCCATATATGGTGAAGGCTTGTGTTGGACCTTCCGCACTTTTTGACACAGTCGATAGGAAAATATTGGTGCACAAGGAATGCCACAAACGCAATCAACGACTGACCTCAGGCTTTTCAAATTCAGTCTTCCTTCTCCTAGACTGGTTACCTATCCAAAGTTAAAGAGCCCAGTCTGCCTAACTATTTACCCAGAGCTTGGTGGAGAATATATGGATTCATACCTTTCCCAGGGGTATTAGCGCTATGTGAAATGCAAATAGCCTTGTCGAGGATTTGAACTCGGGTCGACAAGTCCATTTCTTATGACTCTAACCATTATAACATGCACCTCCATATACACACACATACACACAGATATTTGTATACACATTATTGCTGAAGACTTATTTAAGAATTATGGATCTTATACTGATAGATCAGTTCCTGTTGTTGGCATTCAACAACTGAATTGTCTGAAAATCTAGATAAGTTTCTCTACGAACAAACTGAAAAATCTGGTTGACATTTTAAGAATATTTGAGATACATGGTCTCATCAATTTTAGCATTTATTATCTGACACAACGTACTTTCACTTTCACATTCACTTTAGCAATACAAGAACATGGTGAAAGGTCACTGGCGACCAACTGTCAAAACTGATAATGGATATATACAAGGATAATCCCAAAAGTAAGGTCTTCAAAGTGCTGGGGGATGTAGAAAAACTGTTGGACCATATTACCTTTAGGCACCCCTTTTTGATCTTGATTAAGAAAGGACATATTTTTCATTTACACCATCAATATCAGGTTGTTTGTTAGGGGTTAGTTTTATGATTTAAAAAAAAAATCTAAAAATTGTCTGATAAAACAAACGGATATTGACAGTGTAAATGAAAAACATGTCCTTTCTTAATCAAGATCAAAAAGGGGTGCCTAAAAGTCATATGGTCCAAACTGTTTGTGTAGCTATTGGCAACACTGTTCTGTTATTTATGTATATGCTGTGATATGTTTTGCTGTTTATTTTTTATAAATAATATTAAAAGAATTAGATGTGTGTTTTGACTTTAGTGGCCAAAACTGGTTCTTATAATATGTCAGAAATGCTTCAGAGAAACCTTCCAACATAGGTGAATACATACATGACAAAATCAAAAAAAAAAAAAGGTACAATATAACAACAATACAGACTTTATTGTCTGAGCACATGGTTGGTTGGCATCCTTCCGTCTGCGAGAGACGATGGAGTAGTGTCCAATTTTTAAAATTATTTTTTAACTACATGGTCTGGGCGAGTTCATATGGAGGATGAGCTGTTGCCCAAACAGCAAATACCCCCTCTCGATACTGCTGCTGTGATCCAAAGGAAAGGTAAGAAACCAATGCAGTTTGGCAGTGGTAGTTGCTGGGTAGCACTGGATTTCAGCATCACACCACCTTAGGGACTCCGGCTCCTGATTTATTTTCAGGGTTTACTCGCTTAGCCCTTTCTTGGGATGGGCAAAGCCACTAGGCAGCGGAGGTTTTGTGTTGGACTTTTCCTTGACTTGATGGGTTGCCGACAAAGGCTAAGGAGCCTCTTGTGATCCATTTGGGGATTTATGTGAGTAGTAAGTACCCCAAACCTACTACTGTCGGTGTTCCTGAAAAATAAAATGCTCTGGATTTGTTATTAGGGTTTACTCCCCTAACTTCCTCGTGATCATGTAATAAGCCACTCAGGGTGATGGTTTCATAAGACTCTTCCTGGTCCTAGATGGGTTGACAACCAGAGCCAATTTGGAGGTTTATGCATGTAATAAGTGCGTCAATCCCACTACTGTCAGTGTGGGTGGTCTCTGGCTCCTCCTGAACTCGTCTGTTGTTTTCCAGTTCCTTTTTTTTTTTTTTGAGATGCTGGTGTTTACTCACTCTCAGACAACCGATACATACCTGTTGAGAGTGCTAGATTGGTTGCTTGTTAGGTAACTAAGTTTTAACTTAGTATAAGTCCACATGTCTACTATAGTCTTCAAACTTAAGAATGACTGGCATATCTTTTCTTTTTTTTTTGGCTTTTGGCGGTAGTGACCGAGGGAAGGAGAATGGTTGGACTAGGATTTGGGGTAATGTAAGGTTATTTAAAATGAAAAACATGAAATAAAATTAATAATTTTACAAGTCACTGAAAGAAATTGTATTAATAAAATTGACTAAAGAATAAAAATAATACAATAAAACAATGCTTTTCACATTTCTTAGCAAGTAAAAGTAATCTTATCTTTTAGGTAGGAACCACGGAACATGACATATAATGAGATACACAAAGGATGAAAGTCTTTTGAGAAGTCACACAGAGTTCTTAATGAATAGATGAGTCACTTACTGATAGTTGAGGAGCAAAGACCCCCCCCACACACACACACTTAAGGGATAGACACCATGCATCTACTCCCTCTTTGTGGATGCCAGACCGTGAAAGAGAAAGAGAGAGAGCTTCTCGGGCTGAGTTCAAATACTCAGCTAGTAATGTCATCTAGTGGTGAAACCCCTACAGTAAGGGAAGATAATCCTTTTGGACTCTAGTCCATCTCAGCAAGGGCAGACAATCGCTACAATATTTTTCTTCTGTGAAGTAAATTTGTAAGCTTAAATGTTTTTAGTGAACTAATTAACATAAGTATATCTGAAGCTGGTATCTGGTACCTTGACTTACAAATTTATTTATTTTTTTCTTATAACTCAATTTCCTCATATATTAAATCAATTTTCCTCATTAAATAAACTAAAATGCCATTAATTCATTTCAGCCCCCTTCCCACGAAAAACACCCAAATTTTTTTGTTACTTTTTTTTAAATAAGAAAAATAACACTGTATTGAATAAAAACATAATGAAATAGAATTCAATGAATTATGCGCCACAATATGTTTTAATGTTTATTTTTTATAAATGATATTTTTCTTTGTCTGTTCGGTTGGTTAGATTTCATGGCATGTCAATCCTTGTTGGGTTATTTTATGCCAAAGATGTTTTGTTTTACCTATTCTTGATGTTACTTAATTTTTTTAAACACATTTTTTGAAACTCATTTCTTTTATTCGCTCCATAGATGGGACCCTAACAGGTCTTGTTTGCATGGTTTGTGAGGTGAGAGGTAATTATGTCCCGGTATTTGCCGCACGTCGGCCACAGACCTTTGCCCTTGTGAGATCAAAATTGCATCAATCCAATCCTGAGGGACAGGAGCACCCAGCCATACATCTGAAATAAAACGGCTGAACCTCTGCAGCGATCCAGCCACCACCGTAGCGGAGAACTTCAAGAGGAATACTATCAAGACCACATGACTTTCTGGTATTCATTTCTTTGATTATTTGGCACAAGCTCGCTGTCATGGAGTTAGTTATTATTTTAACTTAATTTTGACCTACCACACACACACACACACACATATATATATGATTTTATACAAAAAAGGTGTCTTACCGGTGAAATTAGTCACAAATACATGCGTGCAATCGGCTGTAATAAATCAATATCTTGATTAATTCCGTGGATTTAACCCTGAAGATCCTCATGGTGAAACTCGAGTAGGTTTTCATTCTATTAGAATTCATGTTAACTTTGTCCTAGACAACTAATAGAATGAAAGAAAAGTGTGAAGTAAATTTAAACAATGATTTAACCCTGAAGATCCTCATGGTGAAACTCGAGTAGGTTTTCATTCTATTAGAATTCATGTTAACTTTGTCCTAGACAACTAATAGAATGAAAGAAAAGTGTGAAGTAAATTTAAACAATGAACCCTATCTGTCATTACTGATCTTATAGAACAACTGTTGAGTTCCTGTCAATGGGGCTTAGAATATTATGACTGTATCTTCTGCAGAGGGATAATGTTGTATACCCTCTTTCTTCTTTA
The DNA here is from genome assembly GCA_023376005.1 of Doryteuthis pealeii. Lineage (NCBI taxonomy): Eukaryota > Metazoa > Mollusca > Cephalopoda > Myopsida > Loliginidae > Doryteuthis > Doryteuthis pealeii. The sequence goes on along the minus strand of CM042146.1, from coordinate 80,616,841 downwards.
CTTACTTCTTTCTTACTCTATTCTTCTGGCCGTCTTTGGAATCTTATAACATCTTGCCTTGGTCTGGAATCTTAGGTCTGGACTTTCTTGGGGACTTCGTGTCTGGTCTTCTATTGGGGATTTCTCTTTATCAGAAGCCCTGTGTCATTGTTAGTTTTTAGAGGTAATAACACAAGACTCCGATTTGCTTTGATCTTACTTTATTTTTAAATCCCCAACCAGACATCTGCGCAGAGTGAGTCAGAGCGTGTATAACAAGACTCACCACCATCGTGGTTTCTCACCAACTGACTAAAATCTATTTCTAATCTAAACCGGAAGAGGGTCTCCTCCACCGATTCTCACGGTATCCACCGGAAGGTTAGGACTGAGGTCAAGCCTTGTCACTCATCCTTCAAGGCCGTGGGCTGTAACTTATAACCGCCATTTTTATTTCTACACTATTGCACATAAATATTAAGTATCTAATAATTATGTAACAATAAGACCCCCCCTTCCCCCCAAAAAGCTGTGTCTTGAGTATGATACTAAACTGCATAAGATAGTGAGGCTCCAGTTCTAGAAATCTGGGGAGTGTGGAGTACCTCTTCATTGCCATTACTCCCAGACCTACTCTGACCCGGAGTGGTAGTACCTGTTAATGATCCATCTATGGGTCAAATTGATCAGTTTAAAAATCATTCATATTCAATAGGACCATATTAAAAAAAATCTCTTAAGAAACAACTGCACAAAAAAAGGTGTTGAGATTTTTTAGTATATAAAGGTGTGTGTTAAAAGCCCACTTCTACTTATAGACTCGACCAAAACCATGTGACCAAGCTCTTGGCCAATCACTGGCAGTACTTTGAGGTTGATACAATACTTAAACGGACCATACAGACCATAACTACTTTGACTTTCATTGACGACGGACATAGGATTAAACCACTTGACCTTTAACAATACGCAGGATAGGACTTATTCGCTTACCAAAGGATTCCATAACTCAGGACTTACTTACTTTAAGCTCTTTTTAACTGGCCAAGGATGGCATTTAAAAACTTTACAAAATGTAAATATGAACATACAATTAATGCAATTCCCTAACCTCTAGGCATAAAATAATCCCATATATGTTGACATGCCATTAAAATTAATCAACCTTAAAGACTGCTAGATTACAATGGGTGGAAGTTAGTCATTTATGAAATAAGATGAACTTTGAAAATTTCCATCTAAAATTGAAAGTTACAAATTAGTTTTCTTTCTCTCTTTGCATCTCAAATTGGTTTCTGATCAAATCAATAAAGTCTATATTAAATTTGGTTGCATTTATAGACAGGCATATTTTCAATATGTTTGCTGTCATGGATGAGATAATTTGTTTGATGATAGGGCGATCACACAAAGTGGAACACAAAGATTATGTTAAATATCTAGAGGTGTTAATAGACAGTAATCTCACACGGACACATCATATCAAACTTATGAAAGAAAAGAAAAGTAAAACAATTGATCTAATCACCCGATTGAGACACATTCTTCCTCAAAGAACATTGCACAATATCTACCTATCTCTGGAGAAATGCAGCAAAAATATATACCAATCAAACCTCTATTATTATACTAAAGCTGAGCGAATTAATTTTTGTCTCCTAAAGGCTTTTTTACTGTTTAGTTTAATGAAACAAAAGTTATACTAAATTATTCCTTACTTTTAAGATTGAGATATGTTTGAAAAAAATTGCATTTTAATTGGTTCTAATTAGGGTAATTTGCAATTAAGTCAAAAACTGACCTAGCCCTTACTTTACATTCTGCCTATCACTTTCCCTCTCTCTGTGTATCTCTTGATTACCTCCTCATTATATATGTTAGTTTATCTGAGAGAGAGAAAGAGAGAGAGAGAGAGAGAGATGGGAGAATTTGAAATGTATTTGTATGTTAAATTTCATAAGCAGCAACCCATTGCTTAAATTAAGTTAAACCTTCCCTTTCTTAGAAATCTTACAAAATGATTTGAATGTTTAGTCCGGCCATATTTATTTTTTAAAAATTTAATTCGTTTTGCAAGCTCACTTTGCCCTAATCTCAATTATCTACCCAGCGCTCAATGGGTAACCCAATGGTCACGTTTTGTCTAGTTTTTTATATTTTGCTAAATAAACACTACACACAATCCTGGATATACCCGCCAAGGAATCACAAGGTTCCTGGTTCATTACCAGTCCCCACCAACTCAGTGTATGAGTAGCACAGACTGGGCATTCTGATCTGAGCAATAAAGTAGGGAGCTGACAGTAGGTGGCACTCCACCCCAGCAAAAACAATCTCCCTGGTCTAGCGCTAGCAAAAAGGGGATAGACTCCCTCATGGTATGGCTGATACCAACAATAGGTCACTCGGCCAACTTTACTTTTTAAAAAACTGTTTCTGTACAATGTCACTAATAATATCACATCAACCAATATTAAAAAAGTAAAGTCAGTGGAGTGGCCTATTGTCAGTATCAGCAGGACAGCATTGGAGTCTATCCCCTTTCTGCTAGACAAGGGAGATTGTTTTTTTTTATCTGAGGTGGAGCACCACATCTACCACTTTACTACAAAGATTTATGTTGTGCTACTCATGCGCTGAGTTAGTGAGGGCCAGTATCAAACTTGGAAACTTGTGGTCCCTAGGTGGGTGCTCTACTGACTGAGCTAAATTCTTTCCTTTATTACAAGATATTCTTCCAGAAGTAAATATCAAGTGAAATACTCAAGAATACATAAACAAATTTTCTTTTTTCAAGAATAGGTGTAAAAATCTAGAACAGTATACCCATTAATATAAGAAAATTACTAAAACAAAATTTTAATTAAAAAAATGAACTACTGTCTACTAAAAATACTTTTGAATACTAACCAGTATTAATAAATACAACAAAAAATGATAACTAACCGAAGAAAGCCAGAGTGCTCATCATCTGAAACATTTTAAATATGGTGAACAGATGGAGACTTTAAAACCATAATGTGATAAAGAAACTCCCATATTTTTAAAACACTGTATATAAATGATAAAATGAATTTACTTTGCACAACATAATCTTCTTATGAAATGTACTTATTTATGAATAAATAAAGATTTTAGATGAAAATTCAACTAATTACTATGTTTGACAGGCTACAGATTTATCGATCCAATCTTGTATTTGTTTTTCATCTATTAATAAGAGATTCGGTCTCTATTTGTCTGTAACTGAAACTACATCACTGCTTATACCACAGTAATTTCAGGAATTAAGGAAGTTTCAGTACTACATAAAAATATTAAAATCTATTAATTGTCAAATATTAAAATCAATTAATTGTCAAATTTTCACGAAAATGTTGATACTTATTCACTTTTAGATGAAGTTGTGTTTAATATAGGTTTTTCCAAAAATATATTAGGGGAAATATTTTTTTTTACTAGGTCAACCCCACCCCTTATTTAATTTTATGAAATCTGAACAAAATATATTTTACTTGTATGATTTTTAAATTTTTCTCTAAAGATAGGAATCTGAATTATTAAATCAGAAATTTTCAGAAATGTTTTGGAGGTCCCTACAATCATAAAACAAAACAAATATCTCATTGAGTGGAGTGGATATGGTGCTTTTTAAGTAAGTAATTATTTTTTTTTTAGATATAAAACGTTTTATTTTATTTATTTAATTTTCCCACCCTCTCAGAATATTATTTTTACACCAACCGAAGGACTTCTTTTTTTTTCTTTTTTTTTTTTGCTAGTCAACTTAATATTCTAGCAGTCCTATGCCATTTTGTTTATAAGATGATCAATTTATTCTTTGGCCCTCTGAACTAAATACCACCAAAAATACTAGGGTGAGTCAAAAGCTTTGAAATATTTGTATACTTGCTAGTTTCTGAAATTAACTTTTGGGACTGAAGCCACATCCAGCATATAGTCTGGATATAGCTTCCATGGATTATTACTTATTCCAATCCATGACTCACTTCCTACACTCATGTCCTGTATATGACATTAAACTATCTGATGGTGAAGTTCCAATTCTGGAGCTCTTGGGAATGTGACATACCCCTTCATCACCATTACTCCCAGATCTGATCCGGAGTGGTAGTACCTGTTAGGGTCCCATCTATGGGTTAAATAGAAAAACAGGAGTTTTAAAAAAATGTTTTTTTTTTAAATGAGTACCCATCAAGAATGAATAAAACAAAGTTCTTCAGCATAAAATGACCCAATGGGTTGACATGCTGTAAAATCCAACCAACCAACCAACCAACTTCCTATACTCATGACATTTCAACAACCAAGAGAAGGTGGAAGCTTTGGTGAAGGAATTCTTCACCTCAAAGAGCAAGAACTGGAATCAGTGTGGGGTCAAGCAACTGGTAGAAAGATGGCTTTAGACAGGATCACTACTAAATGCTATTTTCTTACCCTAAATGTAAACTCTGCACTGTTTATAATTGGTTTATAGCCAAAATGTTGTATATAGAGGGTGATCCAAAACAAAAAACAGAACCCAAATAAATTTTATTTAATCTTATCAACGTCTATAAATTTCAAGAAACTTGTTGGACTTAAACTTCAGTCTTTGTACAATCATTATTTTCAGAATATTTTAAGCACCAAGTTGACTGTATATTCTGAAAGAAGAAAATTAAAATTAAACTTAACAGTTTTATTACAAAAATTGTGGGTTCTGTTTTGTTTTTTTTGTCACCTTGTATAACAATAAAGATGGTAACAAGAGTCTGAAAAATCTAAATGATACAAAAAATTCAGACAAAATAAATGGAAAATGTTTGTGACTAAGACAGTATTAAACAGATTCTTTAATTCTAGGCGAAGAAGAAGAAATGAGTTTGATGCTTGAAGAATCTTCTCTTCTCGGCATCAAAAGCCATAAATGTCACAAGAATCTGACATGGAACGTCTGCCATGAAAAACTGAAGTGCCCAATGCATTCAACAAATGTGCTATCTTTTATAACCTTTACAAGAGAAAATAAATCAGTTCAGATTTTTTCTTGCCTTTCACACCACAAACATAAAAATCTGCTAATAAGTAGGATTAACCCTATCATTGACCATTATGGTCAAGTCATGCCAAAAAGCACCGGTTCTTACTAGATCAACAGAATTAAGCAGAAATAAGCCTGTTCAATACTTAATTGACCACTTAAGCAACTGCAGATACTGTATGCAATCTGAATCCTTTGTTTATCAAAGTGCCTAGATTTTGCATTAAATAACCTGAAAAGGGTTGATATGCCATAAAACAAAACAACCAACATCCAATCTATCTATCTAATATGGTTAAGTTATGCAGAAAGCATCAGTTTCAACTAGATCACCAAAGTTAAGCAGCAATGAGCCTATTCAATACTTGATTGGGTGACCACTTAAGCAACAGCAAGTACAGTAAGCAACTTGAATCCATTGTTTATCAAAATGACTTGATTCAGCATTAAATGACCCGAAAGAGGGTTGATATGCCATAAAACAAAATAACCAACTAACTATCAGTTCTGTGTAGACACTGGATGCCATCTAGAGAACTTACCAAGTGTGATGGCTGATAGGGATAGATGCTGAGAAATCCATGCTATATGCATTACTTGATGATTATGATGATGATGATTCATATAATAAATTGTGAGTTGTAGCAAAAAAAAATTTTTTTTCTTCATATTCAAAATTTAAAAAAAAAAAAAAATTACAGCTCAATCACAAGAATATTTTAATTTAGAGATTCATCTCTTCTAACCAATCAACAAATGAACAAAACAATCCCTTTTTGGGCTCTATTGAATACATATAATCATTCAGATAATATCACTAGTGGGTTTTTTTTTGGTCTTCACAAAGAGACAGACTTTTATTTTAATCCACTCACCATTTTAGTCATTTCATCTTCTTTGTTGTCGAGACTCACAATTTGCACATTGATCTTTTTTTAACATTCTATTCTGATTGAAAGAATTCTTATTCATAACAAACTTCAAATTTAAATGACATATTTAATTCAGAACTTTATTTTATACAAAGTTTTTTTTCTATGACTTTATAAAAACACCCATAAACAAGACTTTCACATATATATTAACCAAAAGCAGGATGTGAAACATGGTCTATTTCTAAGTCGAGTTTAACAGGTTTGAGTTCACAATCTTCTTTCTCTTAGACTGGTTTCAATCCCAAAGTTAAAGAGCCCAGTCTGCATTACTATTTACACATAGCTGGAAGAAGAATAGTTGGATGCATATCTTTCCCAAGCATAGTAGAGCTATGTGAAATGCAAACAGCCTCATCAAGGATTTGAACTCATGTCAGAGAGTCCATTTCCTCCGACAATAACACCACCAAAAACACACATAAGCAATATTTTCACAGCCACCACTCATATATACATATTTATTAAACTCTCCATACGAACAGGATATGACATAAGGTCTATTTTTAAGTGTAGTTTAACAGGTTTGAATTTTGAGTTTTTCTTCTCCTAGACTGGTTGCCTAACCAAGGTTACAGGGCCCAATTTGCCCTACTATTTATCCATAGCTGGAGGGAGAATAGTTGGATGCATACCTTTCACATGGGCATTAGTGCTATGTGAAATGCTACCAGGTTAATCCAGGATTTGAACTTGTGTTACCATGACCATTTCCTATGGTGATAATGATTACATAACGTGGTTTGTGGTTTGGTTTGTTTTACGGCATATCAACCTCGGTGGGACATTTAATGCCGACAATGTTGTGAAATAAATTCATTCTTAATGCATAATACAATTTTGTTTATCAACTCATGTTTTTCTATTTAACCCATAGACGGGACCCTAACAGGTACTACCACTCCGGGTCAGAGTGGACCAGGGAGCAATGGTGATGGAGGAGTGCTCCACATTCCCCAAACCTCCAGAACTGGAACCTCACCATCAGATAGAGTTTAATGTCATTTCCAGGACATGTAGACCCTCAGTCACCGCCTTCTAGCACCCATATGATAAAAAGGGGTTGGGGCTTGTCATAAGGGCAATAGGGTTGGGAAAATCATATAATCATGCTAGGGCTTGACGTGACCAGCCGATTGATCAGAGGGGGCCTCTCCAATCACCTGTCTAACCCAAGATAGGGCCAAAGTAGAGTATTGCAAGTCATGAACTCATCCACCTGGGCTCTATCCTGAAGCATCACGGGTCGCCACCCACGGCCAGCAGGTGGCCCCATTGGGGGAGTCTTACCCCTCTGCAGAGGTGCAGTCAGTGCATTCTAACACCCCACCGACAGGGCGGGATTACATATGGGATTGCACTACCACTCAGATATACTTGTAATAAGGATGGCTACTTTGCCTCATCTTAATGAATCTTTACTACGAGTTTAACCCGTTGTTTTTTTTGTTCCTAATTCATCTGTGACTTTAATACTTACAAGAATAGTAAAAAAAAAACTTTTTTCCTTTAAATATCTGTGAGAAGATTTCATGCTGTTTAGTAAATAGTTGAGTGAGTCAAAAGATTTTTTTCTTCCTAATTTGAAACCATTTAATAGCTCGGTCAGTAGACCATCCACCTAAGAACCACAAGGTTCCGGGTTCGATACCAGCCCTTGCCATCTCAGTGTCTGAGTAACACAGCTTGGATCTGTGCAGTAAAGTGGAGAGCTGATTGTAGGTGAGGCGCTCTACCTCAGATGCAAAAACAATCTCCCTTATCTAGTGCTAGTGAAAAGGGGATAGACTCTCTTGCTGTCCAGCTGATACTGGTAGGCTATTCTGCCAACTTTACTTTTACTTACTAATATATTTTCTATTTTATGTTGATGACAAGCCAAGTGCAGCCAAAGTCGAGTTGGCAATAAGCCTAGGCATATATTCATATAACAGATTTTAGGGCTTTCTAACTTTTGGTTGATTGTTTTTTAATGAATTCTACAATGTCAATTTAGATCCAAAGTAAGAACCAAACAAGAGCATTTACTAGGGTGAGTCAAAAGTTTTGCAATATTTTAGTAGCATGAAGTAGCTCTGGATGCTTTTGCTTAGGTCGTGAATGTGATAAACCACACTGGACTGTGAGATGTTGAGCTCGCCTGATACTCTCTGGATGCTATTGCTTAGGTTGTGAATGTGATAAACCACACTGGACTGTAAGATGTTGAGATCGCCTGATACTCTCTGAGTGCTACTCACCAGATTTGTCTCTATGGCTTGGAACACAGACTTGGAATGATTTCCAGCCTATGTAACCTTGCCTGATTGTCAAGGTTCTTGCACGGACTTATGGTTTTTTTTTAGTTTGACATGTAGCATAGAGTAGTTTAATATGGTCTCAGGAAAAACCAATGGTTTGATTAATGGGCAATGACCTCACGGTCGTTTAAGACATGCCTGATTGTCAAGGTTCTTGCACGGACTTATGGTCCAGTTCAAACTCATAAAGCATAAGTTTTCTGAATTAGACTATGTTGCATATTCATCCGTATGGCTTCAAATCACATGCGGCATGAAGCAATCATAACGTTTCAGCACACCGACTACCGTATGATACTACCAACCATAGTGGGTACCTTCCATAACTTCAGCAACATGATATACATGCTGCAAGCTAACACATACCAAAATATAGCAAAACTTTTTACTCACCCCAGTATTATAGGTCAATCCAACAAGAATCTTAGGTTAGGCATATCTAAATAACATTTTTTTTAAATCAGTAATTTTGTCATGTAGGCAAAATGGCCAATGAACTCAATGAAACCCAGTTTTTAAAGCTTTTTTTTTTTTAGTTTGACATGTAGCATAGAGTTAGTTTGAAATGATCTCAGGAAAAACCAATGGTTTGATTAATGGGCAATGACCTCATAGTCGTTTAAGACATGGCTTTTGATTGGAATAGAAAGTTACATTATCAAGAAACATAAGAAAGTTAACTAGAATCATTGGTCAGTTAGAACTGCCAGACAAGAATGTTTGTGCCTTTTGATGATGCTCTCATCATTAATTCGTAATGTTATGTAATTTATGAGCAGCCATAAATTATGAACGTATCTGTAATTAGAATTTTGTATAGGGTCAGTAGACTTAAAATAATGGGGTCCTATGGAAAGTTACTTGCCAGTTATGGATGGTGAGTGACCTTTTACTTGACCCCTTAAAGGTGCACGATTGGATGTATGGGAATAGATTTTAGTTTAGTCAGATGCAAGCCGGTACACTATTTGAGATGAGGTCTCTTAGGGTTTGCAACTCACCTGTGTTGGAAAAATGGGCAGGGTTGAAAATAAAACTTGATCAAGAAACAATCAAGTCTGTTGTATTAATTAAATATTAAAGACAATGACCAGCCCAACACGAAGAAGAGGAAAACCAACCCTTAACAGAAGCCCCTTGATCAACTAGAGAAAATGGCGGCCAAAGTAGAAGCAGAAGTCTAACAAGTAAGGAAGACCATCATATCATCTAATCTATTTCTCTCTCTCTCTCTCTATATATATATATATATATATATATTATATACCCAATGATGTTAGAAGATATGACCAGAGTGATATAGATAGATTGATAAATAGATATAGATAGATATGAACAAGACATAGATAGATAGGTAGATAGATAGATATGAACAGAGTCACAGATAGATAGGTAGATAGATAGATATGAACAGAGTCACAGATAGATAGGTAGATAGATAGATATGAACAGTCACAGATAGATAGATAGATAGATATGAACAGTCACAGATAGATAGATAGATAGATAGATAGTGATAGATATAGATAGATATGAACAGAGTGACATAGATAGATAGATAGATATGAACAGAGTGACATAGATAATATGAACAGAGTGACATAGATAGATAGAGATAGATAGATGGAAAGTAACAGCATAGATAGATAGATAGATAGATAGATAGATATAAACAGATACATAGCTAGATATATAGATATGAACAGAGATACATAGATAGATAGATATGAACAGAGTGACAGATATATAGATAGATATATAGAAATGAACAGTGATACATAGATAGTTAGATAGAGAGATAGAGAGATATATAGATAGATATGAACAGAGATACATAGATACTAACCCATTCCATTCTTATTCTTCTTCTTATGATCGTCTTTCGTATCTTATGTTCTTCTGGATGTTCTTCTTCTAGCGTCTGGAACTTTGTCTTGGGGATTTCGTGTCTGTCTTTCATTGGAGATTTCTTGTCTATCATAAGCCCTGAGTCATTAATAGTTTTTGGATAAATAACCAAAGACTTTGATTTTCTTTATATCATATTTTATTTCGAAATCCCCATCCAGACTACTGCGCAGATTGAGTATGGCAGCGCGCTTAAACGTGACTTGCTACCTCTGTGGTTTGGCCAAAATCTACTAACTCTGTTTCTAATCTAAACCAGAAGAAGGCCTTCTTTCCCATCTCTCCACCGATTCTCACGGTATCCACCAGAAAAGAGATCAACCCATGTCACTCAATCCTCTATGACATCGTACTCAAAGGCCGCCGACTGTAACTCACAACAGCCATTTTGGTTTCTACACTAATTGTACATAAGTGTTAGGGTACTAACAATTATGTAACACCATTAGTAAAATGGAAATTGTTAAATAAAAAAAAATTATGTGCACAGTAAACAGTCTTTATTATACATCATTCCAGCTGAGAAGAGAACTGACTGGATGGTGAGAAGAACAACAAAATGGCGGATGAAAGGCAGACGACAGATCAACTTAAACAACATGAGGAATGAGTGAAAAGATGAATGCCACTTTAAAAATATGTATCCTGAGGATGTCATTTCAGATAATATTAAACCAACGGACCATATGACCTTTAAGCACCCCTTTTTGATCTCGATTAAGAAAGGACATGTTTTTCATTTACACCGTTAATATCCAGTTGTTTTAACAGATGATTTTTAGATTTTTTTTTTTTAATTATAAAACTAACCCCGAACCCTAACTCCTAAGAAACAACCAGATATTGACAGTGAAAATGAAAAACATGTCCTTTCTTAATCGAGATCAAAAAGGGGTGCCTAAAGTTCATATGGTCCAAATCAACAGTAACCAAATTTAACAATGATAAAGTATTTGGTCCTCTTAAATGTCCAGTATATGTGAAACTCCCATGGATTGGGAGTATTAGTCAGCTATTTGCTAACAAAATCTCCTCGTCAATGTTTTAATTCTGTCAAGGTTAAAACTATCTTTATCAATATACCTGCTTCAATGGGGAAAGCTTAAGGTCAAGTCACATTGAAAGCACTGGTTCCTGCTAGATCACCAAAGTTAAGCAGCAATGAGCCTGTTGAATATTTAGATGGGTGACCATTTAAGCAACAGCAGGTACTCCGATATGTGAATGATTTGATTTGGCATTAAATGACCCAAAAAGGGTTGACATACCATAAAACAAAACAACCAACCGACCAATCAATGGAGAAAATTTATTTGATATACAATGAAATTGAGTTATAAGTGGAATGAATTAAACTTGAAAGTCAAAGTACCATATATATATATATATATATATATATATATATATATATATATACTGCAATAAAACCTTTCAAACGAATAAAATTCTCACCAAACAAACTATTACTACAACCAATAATACCCCTGAGGATGACTAGTGATATGGTTGAAAGAGCTTGAGTAAAAAATATGGGACACTTCCTCTAACATCTGGATCCTGATATATGGAAAATAACAAGAAGACTTGAACGTCTACGCTTGAAAATCATAAACAGAAAATATTCAATAGTCTTTAACAAAACCTGTTTTAATAATAACTTGCTGTCAAAATACACAATATTTTTAAAAAAGTAAAGTCGTTGGGGTGGCCTAAAGCCAGTATCAGCCAGACAGTGAGGGTGTCTATGCCCTTTTAACTAGCACTAGACTAAGGAGATTATTTTTGCATCTGAGTTAGATGCTACATCAGCTCCTTACTTTACCCAGTGCTACTCATATGCCAAGTTGGCGAGGGCCGGTATCAAACCAGGATTCTTGTGGGTCCTGGTTAGACACTCTATCGACTGAGCTAAACTGGCCCTATACAATATATATATATATATATATATATATATATATATATATATATATAATTTAATATACCAAGCATGTTGGTAAATCCTCGCGGTGAGAAAAAAAACAGCAAATAGTTTGATTGTAAAAATATACTACAAAACATCAACCGGGGAGAAAAAAATTTTTGGAAAAAAGAAAAGACCAAGATAGTCGTACCAACAAAAGTAATCTATTGGTACAGTATTTGGCCAAAAGAAAAAATAATTTATATGTATATATATGTATATAAGATATATATATATTCATACAACCGCTAGGAAAATAAGCTAAGTAAAAAGTGCACAATACCTAAGTAGAGCAAATAATAAAGATAAATCTAATGAGTCAGACGAACCTACTATTAGTTTCGCTTAATGCTCTTCAGGGCTAAGATCTGAGTCAGATCTTAGCCCTGAAGAGCATTAAGCAAAACTAATAGTAGGTTCGTCTGACTCATTAGATTTATCTTATATATATATATATATATATATATATATCATTAAAACTTAATTTTTGGTTTTTAAACTATGATCATGCAGTTCAATGTGTATGCAATTCCTTGACAATATTCAACATGTCCTAAACTGATATCTTGTGTTGCTGTCATTGTGACCTTTTGTGAAAGTTTTTTTTTTGTTTTGTTTTAATCTCATGATGTGAACCCATCAAATCACAGCAGAATTTTTGTGCTTAGAATTTTGTGAGCATTTCATGTGAATTGTTTGAAGAACTCCAAAGTAACTGAGTTCAAAATGTGACAGTGAGACAGAACAAGTAGATTCAATCATTTTAAATTAAAAGCAATTTTTCTTGATTTTCATTGATCAATCATTATGTTCTGTTTGGTAATTAATTTATTTCAAATTGTAAATGAAAAGATCTCATTGCTGATGATTTAATTAGATAAAATGGTTATTTGAAATCTTCAAAGCAATTAGAAGAAGAAAGGAAGCGAAAGAAGAAGAAAAGAAGAAAGAAGAAGAAAAGAAGAGAAAGAAGAAGAAAAGCAGAGAAAGAAGAAGAAAAGAGAAAGAAGAAGAAAAGAAGAGAAAAAAGAAAAGCAGAGAAAGAAGAGAAAGAAGAAAAGAAGAGAAAGAAGAAGAAAAGAAGAGAAAGAAGAAGAAAAGAAGAGAAAGAAATAGGAAATTACCCTCCCACACACATATAATGCTCAGTGGTAAGTAAGACATTCTTGTCACTGACTTTTTGCAAAATTGTCTTTTGTAAGCATTTGAATTTTTTGCTATTTGTTAATAAGACATTTTTAAAAGATTTTCTTTAAACTTTATCATCATCAGGTCATTCTGTCAATATAGATTTCCATGTCTCTCTCTCACCAACTGTACCTTTCTTGACACACTGACTGATTTATTTTAACAGCATATCAACCCATCCAGAGTTATATTATGCCAAGCAGTAAGTTGTTAGGGATGTCAAATTTATTGTTATGCCTTTGTTCAAGGATTTTTTTTGATTTTGACAGGTTATTGCAGTTGTTTGTTCCTAAGTCAAAGTGGATTGGGAATCAGTTTAAGGGATAAGTTTATAGGATAAAGTTCAAGTTTGTTATAAGCTATAGTTTGGTAGAAAGTTTTTTAAACACAATTTTTATAAACAATTTTTTCTATTTAACCCATAGATGGTACCCTAACAGGTACTACCACAGGTTATTGGACCTGGGAGCAATGGTGATGAGGGGTGCTCCACATTCCCCAGACCTCCAGAACTGGAATTTTACCATCAGATAGAGTTTAACATCATTGCCATGAAAACCTTCAGCCACCGCCTTCTAGCACATATATGATAAAAAATGTTGGGGCTAACCATAAGGGCAATAGGGTTGGGACAATCATATAGGTGCTAGGGCTCAACACGACCAGCCGATTGATTGGAGGGGGCTCTCCGCCCACCTGTCTAGCCTAAGTAAGTGTTGCATGCCATGGATTGCTCAGACACCAGGATTCCGTCCTTAAGCATCATGGGTCGCCACCCACATCCAACAGGTGGCCTCATTGGGGGAGGGGGTCTTACCGACTGGTCTTTGACACTGATTTTTCAGAAAATTGTATTTTGTCAGCATTTCAATTTTGGTATAAGACATTTGCTTTAAACTTCATCGATCATTAGGTTGTGTTGTCAGCACGGATTCCCATGACTTTCTCTCGTCAACCAAATCTCCTGACCAAGTGTTAGCATTTAGGTCTGTAACCAGACGTGAATAAAAGAATTTTATATATCTAAGATGGCCATTTTCATTCATTTTTTGCTGTACGGACGATCCTCTAATTTTCTTCACCTTCGTTTTTTTATAAAACTTACCAGGTAGGTGCTGATGGTAAAACATTAATCATCGTAGGAAGTGGATGCAGAAAGTCAAGTTCAAATCCTGGACTTGCCTGTTTGCATGGTAATCCTTAACTATTTCCTCATAAATTCCTACTATAAAATAAACTGAACCCTCATTTTATATTTGTGTTTTAAACTAACCATTCTCACAAAATAAAAACTTTTAGAATATGCACATTGAAGTGAATATTAAAATAAATAAATAAAATATATTTAGTATTGTAAAATAACGGGTGCAAGAAAAATAAAACATTTATTGCAAAAACACGGACATAAAATGAGGGTTCAATTTATTTTATGGTAGGAATTTATGAAGAAATAGTTAAGGATTACCGTTTGCATTTCACATAGATTTTTTTTTATAGAATGAGTAGAGTGAGATTTTAAGCAAAACTTTTAAAAAAAACATGTTACTCTGTGGAAATATATTTATTTTTCACCATTTTCTCTTCATTCTCAGATTTTTGCTCAATTCCTTACCTGCTTGTTTATTGTTTATTTTGGGAATTTTTAAGGGTTTTTTTTTTTTTTACTTAGTCAATTTTTTTTTTTTTTGTGTGTGTGTGTGGGGGGGGTGTCTATAAAGCTGTATGTGAATATTATTTTTTGATATATTTGATTTTGTCTATTTATTTGTAATGAGTGTAGCATGAATGTTACGCAAATTATGCATCATGTCTCTGAAACAAAATGTGGCTTAATATTGTAGCAGATAAGATTTCTGGGTCCTCTGATGAAAAAGTTTATTGCTGAAATTAGTTATAAATAAAAGAAACAAACAATAAAACAGGGACCATATTACCTTTAGGCACCCCTTTTTGATCTCGATTAAGAAAGAACATGTTTTTCATTTACACCGTCAATATCCGGTTGTTTGTCAGGGGTTAGGGTTAGGGTTAGGGGTTAGTTTTATAATTTTTTTAAAATCTAAAAATCGTCTGTTAAAAGGACCGGATATTGATGGTGTAAATAAAAAACATGTCCTTTCTTAATCGAGATCAAAAAGGGGTGCCTAAAGGTCATATGGTCCTAAAACAGGAGATTGAGTTGAAACATATGTTGTTCTTTTTGGAATATTTTTGGTAATGAGCAATAGTTTATAAAAAATATGTTGTGTGAGTATTAAAAAAAAAAAGTTTCATCATCTTTGATGTGATAATTATAATTACTTTATGTACCTAGGAATCAAAAGGTTCTGGGTTCAATACTGATCCTTCCCAACTCAGTGCATGAATAACACAGCTTGGGTAATCTAATCTGGGCAGTAAAGAATCTGGGAGCTGATGGTGGGTGTAGCTCTCCACCCTAGGCAAAATGGAATTGGATCCTTGATAAAGAGTCCCTCGATAATGTGAATCCTTCGGTTACTAAAGTGTTCTCAGTTACTGGTATAAAGTCCTTCGATAATGAATCCTCTTGGTTACCAAAATATTCTCAGTTACTGGTATAAAGCCGTTCCTGAGTATTGGTAAAGATTCGGCAATCCTATGTCCCGTCCTCAAAGAGTGCAGTTTTAATCATGCTCAATGTGTGTGTGTGGGGGGGTAAGTATTCTATCAGGCCAGTAGTATTGCTAGTAAATGGTTACAAGAGTCAATCACGTGACATTGGCTAGTCTATAAATCTAAGTGGGTATTTAGAGCACATCTTATATCAAATATGCCAACACATGGTCTAGCACAAACAAAAAGAGAATAGACTCCTTCACTGTTTGGCTGATACCAACAATAGCCTACACTGTCAACTTTACTTTATTTTTTATTAATAATGACTTTTGTTGTTGCTATAACAACTAATGGCATCATTGCAATTATTGATAATCTTTATTAGGATACCATTATGGCTATTATTAATATTTACTCAACTGTTCATCACTCATCCCAAGGGTAAGATTGTAAAATACCACAATTGAAGTCCGATCATTATTTGCTAAGGTCATATTTGCAAAAGATTTATTTACTAATTGATTTGCAGACCACAAGAGAATAAGATTCTAATAATTAGAATAATTATCATTGCTAAACATACACTGAAATGAGAAAATTGCTGAGATCTTACAGAATCTATTTTCTATGAATGACAATAGCTGTTTTGAAACTAGATTATTAGAAATTATTTGCCAATATCAAATGAACAGTGACAGCTTGTCTATAGACACGGTGAAAATGTAGCACCCCCATATTTTTGCCCAATCTGTGACAGCTTGTTTATAGGCACTGTGGAACTGCAGCACACAATATTTTTCCCCAATCAGTGGTGGTTCCTCTATAGGCACTGTAGATCTGCAGCACCCCCTATTTTCCCAGATCGGAGGCTGCTCATCTATAAGCACTGTAGGAATATTATTTATTCACATATAAACTCAACAACAGTCAATATAACAAAGTACTTAGGGGCAGTACTTACAGTTCATATATCTCCCTCGTTGAGGGGGGTGTCAGGTTGGGTCTGAGTTGTTACTCCCTCACTGAGAAGAAAGTTCCTTCAGTCACAAGAAACTGAGACAAGAGCTCGTTTCTACGAGGCTCACACGTTGGTACCAAAACCGTAGAGAGGCTTCTTCCCCCAACCTGACAAGGGACGTTACCTTTTCTACTTCCTGTCCCCGAAGGCACAGGAGAGTTCTAGTCCCTACAGCACTGTGGACGTGCAGCGACCTATATTTTCTCCTGATATATATACATTTACCAACCCCTCTGAATGGTTTCGAGGTGACACATGGTCAATTTCTTAAGTGGAGTTTAACAGGTGTGAATTCAGAGTTTTCCTTCTCTTAGACTGGTTGCCTACGTAAGGTTAAAGAATCTATTCTGCCCTACTATTTACCCATAACTGGATGGAGAATAGTTGAATGCATAACTTTCCCAATGGTGTTAGCACTATATGAAATGTTTATAAGTATCCAAATATATGTATTTACCCAACCCCTCTACATGGTTTGGATGCGACACAAGGTCAATTGTTTTAAGCAGAGTTTAACAAGTTTAAATTCAAAGTTCTCTTAGACTGGTTGCCTAACCAAGGTTAAAGAGCCCATTCCGCCATAGCTGGTGGAAGAATAGTTGGATGAATACCTTGAATATCTTGTATTAGTGCTATGTGAAATGCAAACAGCCTCATCCAGGATTTGAATTCTTTTCTCCAAGTCTATTTCCTACAACAATAACCATTACACCATGCACCTTTATTTTCTCCTATATATATATTAAATATATATATTTATATATATTATATATATATAATATATATATAATATATATATAAATATTATATATTATTATTATTATATTATTATATTATATTATTTATTATATATTATATATATATTATATATTATTATTTATTATTATTATATTATTATATTATTATTATATTATATATATTATTAATATTATATATTATTATTATTATAATATTATATATAAATATATATTATATATATATAATATATATTTATATATAAATATATAAATATATTTGATATTTATTTAATACTATAAGATTTGAATGTGTGTGGCTTTGGTTTTCGAAGCCAAAACTGGTACTTATAATATGTTAGCGCTAATACCTTTGGGAAAGGTATGAATCCTACTCTCCTTCCAGCTATGGGTAAATAGTAGGGCAGACAGGGCTCTTTTAACCTAGGTTAGGCAACCGGTCTAGGAGAAGGAAAACTGAATTCAAACCTGTTGAACTCCGCTTAAGAAATTGACCTTGTGTCACATCCTGCTCGTGCAGAGGGGTTGGTAAATATATATAATATGTTAGAAGGCTCAGAGAAACCTTCCAACGTAGGTGAATATATTCATAATTAAATCCAAACAAAGAGGTACAATATAACAAAAATACAGATTCTATTGTCTGAGCACATGGAACATGACATACATGACAAGATACAAACAGAGAGGATGAAAGTCCTTTGGATGTAAGAAAGAGTTCATAATGAATACAAGAGTCACTTACTGATAGTTGGGGGGCAACCCCCCCCCACTTGATGGACAGAGACACCATGCATCTAGTCCAAATCGTTTAAATACTCAGCTACTAGTGTCACCTAGTGGCGAAACCCTGGCGGCAATGGAAGATAACTCTTTTGGACACAAGTCCATTCCAGCAGGGGCAGACAATAGCTATACTATTATCAATAATCCTTAAACATAAATGGTCAACCTATCATTCCAAGAAAATTTAAAAAAACAGCTGTATGTGTAACTGTCTAATCCACAATTTTTGTGATGAGGCGGTTGCTTTGTCGTGCACATACCCAAGAGGCAGGCAGGCAGCCCAAGAAAAACGAAGCACTTTTGCTCATGCAGTAATGATCTGCTTATCAATGGTAGTGCTTATACGTCATATCATGTGTGATGCTTATGCATTGGTTGCTATATTAATTCAAGAGTAATTGAATCACTGAATATGACCACCCTGTCGGCTGGGGCGTTAGAATGCACCGGCTGCACCTCTGCAGAGGGGTAAGACTCCCCCAATGAGGCAACCCGTGATGCTTAAGGATAGAACCCAGGTGGCAACCCCCTATCCTTCTTAATATATGGGTGCTAGAAGGAGGGAGCTGAGGGTCTACATGTCCTGGGAATGACGTTAAACTATCTGATGGTGAGGTTCCAGTTCTGGAGGTTTGGGGAATGTGGAGCACCCCTTCATCACCTTTGCTCCCTGGTCCATTCTGACCCAGAGTGGTAGTATCTGTAAGGTCCCATCTATGGGTTGAATAGAAAAACATGAGTTTATGAACAAAATTGTATTAGGCATTAAGAATGAATTTATTGCACAACATTGTCGGCATTAAATGACCCACCGAGGTTGATATGCCGTAAAACAAAACAAACTGAATATAATAAATTTTAGATGATGATTTTTTCTCAGAAAGTTTGTGTAGAAAAATTTGAATTAATTAATCCTGGCCCTCGTGCTTTCATTAGAAACCAGTGCAGTGAGTAAGCAAACTTCAACAAGTTTCTCTTCACAAGAAAGTTGCTATTAAAAAAAGAGACCATCCTTATCTCAGCCAGGAATAGGCAACAATAAGAGGTATTATTTGTCCAATTTTTTTAGATGATTTGTATTGTTTAGATTTTTCATACAGTTCTCCTCATCTTTATTGTTAACTCAACCCTTATACCACAGATAAGTTTAGAGTCATAGGAAATGGACTCGTCGACCCGAGTTCAAATCCTGGACAAGGCTATTTGCATTTCACATAGCACTAATACCTTTAGGAAAGGTATGAATCCAACTATACTCCTTCTAGCTATAGGTAAATACTTGGGCAGACTGGGCTCTTCAGCCTTGGTTAGGCAATCTGTCTAGGAGAAGGAAAACTCTGAATTCAAACCTGTTAAACACCTAAGAAATTGACCTTGTGTCACATCCTGCTCGTGCCAAGGGTTGGTAAATATATATATAAATAATGTATATTTTAAAGGAATGTGATTTGTGAATGAAATCAAGAGGGGAAAACAAAATGAAAGGAATAAAGATGGACTGATGGTCTAAAAATGAGCTACATACCATGAAGTTTTTTTTCTTTCTTTTTTCATTAATGAATATTTAAGTTTTTGTCTTGAATGATATTTGTGTTCAACAAGGAAATTGGTGGGATGGGATTATAGAAAACTGAATTTGAGCCAATGTTTAAAAAAAATATTAAAAATAAAAAATAGAAAAAAGGATACATAGAAAAATAAAGACAGGAGGTAAGAAATGAGAGAAAAAGAGATTTGTCTATCCACTCTACAAATGTACAATCATTTGTGAGGCTTGCAATGCCACCACACAACATCATCATCTTGAGGATGATGACTAAGTTTTGTTGTGTGATGACAATGATAATGTATATATACATAATGAATAGGTGGTCTATTAATTTTGTAAAGCAAGAGTAGAATTTGAAATATTTGAATTCAAAAGTTAACTTGTAATTTGTTAAGAGAAAAGTCATGGAAAATATCCAGTAATATCATAGATCTTTGATTGGCTGTTTTAGCAGTTTTCTGATTAGTTGGTTTGGTTGCAAAAATGGATTAGTTATAGATTCAGAGTTAACTGTGTGATCAAAGGAGTCAGCCACTAATGGTGTCTCTCCTGAGTGTTTCCTCTCCACATGTGTGGTTATATGTTTTGGGTGAATAAAGACGTCAAAAATACACCATATCTTTGTGTTCGTTAAAATAAGAACCAAAAAGAAGATGTACGCAGAGATTAAAACACCCAAGTCAACCCAAGAAGTTCAGATAAAGACCACAGGAATCTGGGTAGCATAGAAGAAACAGTGAAGAAACAAGTTAGTTAAGAAAATAGGACCATATGACCTTTAGGCACCCCTTTTTGATCTTGATTCAGAAGGACATGTTTTTCATTTACACCGTCAATATCCAGTTGTTGTTAGGGATTAGGGTTAGGGTCAGAGGTTAGTTTTATAATTAAAAAAAAAAACTCTAAAAATCGTCTGTTAACAAACAACAGATATTGACTATGTAAATGAAAAACATGTCCTTCTGAATTGACATCAAAAAGGGGTGCCTAAAGGTCATATGGTCCAGAAAATAAGTACAATATGAAGAGTAAGAAAGAGCTATTCAACAGCACCCCACCATTGTGTAATGGTTTGGAAGTTAGTCTTGCAGATCTATTGATACTGAATTGCAAGTTCAATACTTGCTGAATGCTTTGTACTTTCAACCTTATGTTACATCTTACTCATGGTGCATAGGTTGGGTAAATACCTAGTCATGATGACAATGAGTTTTCATTGTTATCTACAAGGGTGAGTCAAAAAGTAATGCCATTTTTTTAGCACAGGAACATGTATCATACATTAAAATGAAGCTGGTCCTCTGGATCACATCCCTACTTCTCCACATGGTCACCATTTCTCTCAATAGCAATGTTCCACCTTCGAATGAGAGCATATATCCCTGCCCTGTAAAATTCTGTTGACAGTTCTTTGAGCCACTTCTTCACTACTGATTTCACTTCCTCGCCACTGGAATAATGTCTGCCTCTCAAACCCTCTTTCATGGTGCCGAAGAGATGATAGTCTGAAGGCGCTAAATCTGGTGAGTATGGAGGATGCAGTAAAGTTGTCCACCCAAATGAGGCGATTTTCTCCCTTGTCCTGATGCTTGTGTATGGTCGACTATTCATGCAGAAGGAGGATGTTGTCAATTGGCAAGTTGGGTCTTACACGTCGGATTCTTACTCTGAGCCTCATTAGGGTGTCAATGTATGCCTTAGTTTTATAAAAAAAAACTTGAAATAAAGACAATGGCATTATTTTTTGACTCCCCTCGTATTTAAAAAAAAATTCAACTTTTTCCACCTTCTTTTCTTGTTCCATCCACGTTCTTTTTTATCAAAATAACATCCCATCCACCTTATAACACCGACACTGATTTTTTTCCACAAATAAGTCTTTAAAATTCGATCTGTTTCTGAAGAGTCAAAGGTTATATTGTTCTTCAACCCAAACCTATTGTATTTAGTGTTATATAGGACCCCCACTGTTTGTTTAATATTATAGTATTAAGAAATTAGGATGAGTACAAGTATTGGTTGTCTATGGAGTCTGGGTAAATATTGGCCTACCAGATACATCAATATCTTTGCAAATAAAACCTATGAGATATTTTTGGAGCCATTTTTAAGAGGAAAAAAGTTGTTTTTTTCTATCAAATATGATAAGGTAATCATGATTTTGTGTGTTTTAATTTGAATAATTCAAATTGGGTATTTCAGAGTTTTCCTATTTCTCTGGCCTGATTTCTTACTTTCACTTTTGCTTTCTCTGCAAAACTACAAGTTCATTGACATTAATTCTATTTATATAGACATCAATTTGCATTTCTGTTAGGTTTTTGGTATATTTGACTCTTTTTCATTATCTTTACAATATCAAACAGTGTTACTAATTTTCAGGGTCTATGAGAATATTATCTTTATTTCCATCTTCAAATCAGAGAATTCTTGGGGTCCATCACTAGGGATTAAGTGACAGCAAGTCTTCTCAAATCTCCCACATTCTCTTTCTTATTATCTTGAACATTGCTGTGGTCTGAATCATCTCAATTATCCTTTGCATTATGATTATATTTTTTTTTCTTTTCGCTTCAGTTTCTACAACAAACAAAAGACCTTGAATAGCGCAGTTTTAAACAGTACAGAGAACATTCTGGAACAAATTAACAGTACTATTCAAAGTATTGCTGTAACCCATCTGGCCTTCTTCGGGTGTTTCTTGTCCAACTTGGGAACCCTTTTATCAAACTCAGGAGACTTTATGTTGTAATCAGAGGCTATCACAGAGCTACAAACCAAATCCTTATTCAATCCATAGGGGTAGACTGTTCTCAATCTGATAACCATGACCGGGTACAAGTGTTAAGCTATTTTAATTATTCTATGTGTAGATAACAATAAAGATGAGGACAATAATCTGAATAATCCAAATAATACAACCAAGTATATATTTATATGTACACTCATACACACACACACACACACACACACATACATACATAAAGGCATATGTACCTTTTCATTAATAACCAAGTACATATTTACATATGTAATGGCTGTCAACTCATGTTCGAGTAAGACCATTTCTTGTTTTTTTTTATCATCATAGTTGGGTGCCAGTAGCATTTGACACTCTATCCTTGTGTTTTCTCAGATGACTCACCAGGCCAACCCTGGAGAGACATACTCTTCTACATAAACTACATGTTGGAACTTCTCCACTTTGAATGCTGCTGGGTTGAAAATTACCCTTTCTAATAAGTAAAGTCGTTGGGGTGGCCTAAAGTCGGTATCAGCCAATCAGCGAGGGAGTCTATCCCCTTTTCACTAGCGCTAGACTAAGGAGATTGTTTCTGCGTCTGAGGTGGAGCGCCACACCTACCGTCAGCTCCTTACTTTACCGCACAGATCCCTGTGCTACTCATATGCTGAGTTGGCGGGGGCCGGTATCGAACTAGGAACCTTGTGGTTTCTAGCCGAACGCTCTACTGACTGAGCTATCCCGGCCCCTAATTTTTGGTGTTTAATTCGGTTGGACTCAAATTCTTCCACAGACAGGTAGATGGTGGCTCTCCAGCCAGGTCTATTACAAGCTAGCTTCTCCCAGTCCTCCACAGCAAAAACACTGCTATTGCTATTTACATACACACACACACGTGCATACAAACAGCCATCTTTTTTATACATTGGTTATGACAATAGATTATAAATAGATATGTGTACGTTAATATCCATGAAAGATCCAGTCAATCCCTCGAGTAATACATTCATATTACGCTTCTATCAAGTGGTCTTTCATGTGAGTCTTCAAAAGCAATCATATTATTCACTTCAGAAAGGTCAAACAAGACTGACAACCGGATGACAAGGGCAGAAATTGATTGACTTTATTCTACACTGCAATACAAAAGTTTAGAGATTTTCAACAATGTGTGTGCGTGAGTGAACTGATTGTAGTACAGACCTTTGCCACTATCTTTTGTGAACAGTCATTTTCGTGAAATCACTGTAAATATGCCTATTAATTCTACTTTGGTTTGGTTTGTTTTGTGGCATATCAACCTTGGTGGGTCATTTAATACCGACAAAGTTTTTAAATAGATTAATTCTTAATGGATACTCAATTCTTTATTATAAACACATTTTACTATTTAATCCATAGATGGGACCCTAACAGGTACTACCACTCCGGGTCAGAGTGGACCAGGGAGCAGTGGTGATGAAGGAGTGCTCCACATTCCCCAGACCTCCAGAACTGGAACCTCACCATCAGGTAAAGTTTAACGTCATTCCCAGGACATGAAGACCCACAGCCACCACCTTCTAGCACATATATGATAAAAAGGGTTGGGCTTGGGGCTTGCCATAAGGCCAATGGGGTTGGGATAATAATATAGGTGCTAAGGCTTGACCTGACCAGCCGATTGATCGGTGGGGGCTCTCCGACCGCCCGTCTAGCCTAAGTAAGGGTCTCAGTGGAGTGTTGCATGTCATGGACTGCTCATCCACCAGGATTTTGTCCTTAAGCCTCACGAGGCTAACAGGTGGTCACATTGGGGGAGTCTTACTCCTCTTCAGAGGTGCAATATGTGTATTCTAAAGCCCCACCGACAGGGCTAAATTCTATTTTAAATAATATAGTAAAAACTAAGTGTTAGGTTCATTTCTTTTTTTTTTTAAAGTTCAAATTCACAAAATTATTAGCAAATCGAACCAAGTTACCTTTAAGCACCCCAGGGGCGACCTGGATTCAGAAGGACATGTTTCACTTTGCACCGTCAACATTGTTTGTTAGGGTTAGGGTTAGGGTTAACAGTTAGTTTCATAATTTAAAAAAAATTGTATAAAAATCGTCTTGTAACAAACAAGCGGATGTTGACGGTGCAAAGCGAAACATGTCCCTCTGAGTCCAGGTCGCCCCTGGGGTGCTTAAAGGTAGCTTGGTCCAGCAAATCACAAACATCAAAATATGAAATTTTTTTTTTTACTTGCATAAAATCATCAGCATTTGCAGATTTATCCACTTATAAGGGTAATCCCAAAAGTAAGGTCTCCAAAATATTTAGAAATCAGAGAAATGTTTATTGTTTATTGTTTATTGTCAATGATGTTTATATCATTTTAAACTTTGAACATGTATCTATTTTTCTATATAATTGCCATTTTCGTCAATGCATTAATACCCTTGGGAAAGGTATGCATCTAACTATTCTCCCACCAGCTATTAGGAAATAGTAGGGCAGGCTGAGCTCTTTATGGCAACTGATCTAGAAAGAAAACTCTGAATTCAAACCTGTTAAACTCTGCTTAAAACCATTGACCTTGTGTCACATTCTGCTCATGTAGAGGGGTTAGTAGACACATACAATATAATATATAATATTAGGAGGTTAATCCCAAAGTTAAGGTCTCCAAAATATTTAGAAATCACAGAAATGTTTATTGTTTATTGTGAATGATATTTACATCATTTTAAACTTTGAACATGTATCTATTTTTCTATATAATTGCCATTTCAGTTGATACATTTTTGTAAGCCCTGTGGCAGTTTTTGTATGCCCATGTCATACCTGCTCACCACCATGTTGTTGAGGAAGTGTTCAAACTCATCATCATTGCAAAGTCCCAAAACCACTTGTGGATGCTTGATATCCATGCATGACTTGCCATACACTTCTGTTAATTGGCAATGATTTTCAATGCCTTTTGTGTTCACAAACCAAATAACTGTGAGAACTTCACTCTTGGCAGTAGCATTAATTAGAAGCTCTATCAGAAATAACTGCCAATCTAAGACTTAGTGAGGCAGCTAGGTGCGTGCAGGGAGAGGTGCATGGACAACAAATACAACAGTGTTGCTAATAGCTGCATGAACAGTTTCCCTGTGTCCCCAGCTCTTTGAAGACCTTAGTTTTGCAATTACCCTCATACTTTAGTTTCTTGATGCTCTGAAGCACTCCCAGTTAATTAGCTTTTTTTTTCCAGTAAGGATTAATTCCTCAATGTCAAACATTAATCACAATAAATTACACATTAATGTAATGAAGTTTCAAGGTTTAGGCGGCTTAACTGGAACAGTAAAGCTTTGTCTTCTTTCTTCTCTCTTTCAGTTAACAGCTGCAACAGCAACAGAAAAATGTCCTTTTCCAAGCATCATTGACAATTGCCAGTTTCATTCTATATTGTGGAGGTGCATGGTGTAATGGTTACTGTCATAGGAAATGGACATGGTGCAGGGAGTTCAAATCCAAAACATGGCCGTTTGCACTAATACCCTTGGGAGAGGTATGAATCAAATCATTCTCCCCAAGCTGTGGGTAAATAGTAGGGCAGACTGGGTTCTTTAACCTTGGTATAGCAACTGGTCTAGGAAAAGGAAAACTCTGAATTCAAACCAAAGGGGGTCTCTTCTCATTATTCAAAACTACTCTGAGATCTCCTCCTCTCCCTTCTCCCCCTCCTCATCCTATTATTAGAGTGAGTCAAAAAGTTTTGCAATATTTTGGTACATACTAGTTTGCTGCTCATATACATTATGACTAAAGCAGTTCAAGCTGTTGGTAGTATCATGGTAGTTGATTAAACTGACACATTGTACATTGCTTCACTCTGTGTGTGATTTGAAAACCACACAGATGAATTTAAAACATAGCCTAATTCACGATCTTATGTTTTATAAGTTTGAACTGGACCATAATGCTGTTTTGTTTTGTTTTGTTTCACGGCATATCAACCTCAGTGGGTCATTTAATGCCGATAAAGTTTTGAAATAAATCAGTTCTTAATGGATAATAGAATTTTGTTTATTAACTCATGTTTTTCTATTTAACCCATAGATGGGACCCTAACAGGTACTACCACTCCGGGTCAGAGTGGACCAGGGAGCAATGGTGATGAGGGGGTACTCTACATTCCCCAAACCTCCAAAACTGGAACCTCACCATCAGATAGAGTTTAACGTCATTCCCAGGACATGTAGACCCTCAGTCACTGCCTTCTAGCACCCATATGATAAAAAGGTGTTGGGGCTTGCCATAAGGGCAATAGGGTTGGGAAAATCATATAGGTGCTAGGGCTTGATGTGCCCAGCCAATTGATCGGAGGGGGCCTCTCCGACCGCCCGTCTAGCCCAAGATATAATGCCGTGGAAGTAACCAAACACATTTGTTGTGCAAAAGGAGAAGTGGCAGTTGATCATAGTACAGTAAGCAGATAGTTCAAGAAATTTCACTTAGGTTGCAAGAACCTTGACAATCAGGCAAGGTTAGATAAGCTGAAAACAGTAGATTCCAAGGCAGTGCTCCAAGCCATAGAGACAAATCCAGTGAGTAGCACACAGAGAGTATCAGTTGAGTCCAGCATCTAACAGTTCAGTTTGGTTCATCACTTTCACAACTTTGGCAAAAGTTACCAAAATATTGCAAAACTTTTGACTCACCCTAGTAAATGCTCTTTTTTTTGTTCTTACTTTCGATCTAAATTGACATGACTGAATACATTAAAAAAAATTATCCACCAAAAATTAGACCGCCCTGTCGGCTGGGGCGTTAGAATGCACCGACTGCACCTCTGCAGAGGGGTAAGACTCCCCCAATGGGGCCACCTGTTGGCCGTAGGTGGCGACCCGTGATACTTAAGGATAGGGCCCAGGTGGATGAGCAGTTCATGACATGCAATACTCCACTTTGGCCCTATCTTGGGCTAGACGGGCGGTCGGAGAGGCCCCCTCCGATCAATCGGCTGGTCACGTCAAGCCCTAGCACCTATATGATTTTCCCAACCCTATTGCCTTTATGGCAAGCCCCAACCCCTTTTTATCATATGGGTGCTAGAAGGCGGTGGCTGCGGGTCTACATGTCCTGGGAATGACGTTAAACTCTATCTGATGGTGAGGTTCCAGTTTTGGAGGTTTGGGGAATGTGGAGCACCCCTTTATCACCATTGCTCCCTGGTCCATTCTGACCCGGAGTGGTAGTACCTGTTAGGGTCCCATCTATGGGTTAAATAGAAAAATGTATTCATAAAAAATTGTATTATCCATTTAAGAATTGATTTATTTCAAAACTTTATTGGCATTAAATGACCCACTGAGGTTGATATGCCGTAAAACAAAACAAACCAAACCAAACCAAAAATTAGAAAGCATTAAAATCTGATAGATGTATATGTGCCTAGGCTTATTGCCAATTCAACCTTGGTTGCACTTGGCTTCACTTGGTTTGCCATCAATATAAAATAGGAAACATATTAAAAAGTTACAAATAAGTAAGTAAAATCAAATAAAGGAGAAAGTGCATATGATCCGGCACTCCTACACTGTGACATAAAACCAACAAAACCTGTTGATAATCTGAGGTACTACTGGGGTACCTTTAGTTAGCTGACACATTGTACATTGCTTCACTGTGTGTGTGATTTGAAAACCGCACAGATGAATTTAAAACATAGCCTTATTCATGATCTTATGTTTTATGGGTTTGAACTGGACCATAATGCCGTAAAAGTAACCAAACACAACTACCATGATACTACCGACAGCTTGAACTGCTTTAGTCATAAGGTATATGAGCAGCAAACTAGTATGTACCAACATATTGCAAAACTTTTGACTCGCTCTAATAATAGGATGAGGAGGGAGAGGAGGAGATCTCAGAGTAGTTTTGAATAATGAGAAGAGACCCCCTTTGGTGATGAGCTTTTTTTTCACTGACACCATACCTGACACAACATCATCATCTGATGTTAGAGACGATACTGCTTTTTTTGTCATTACTAGCAACAACAAAAAAAGTCCTATTGGCATTGCAAACATTTTACCTAAGAGGGTAGGAGTTTAAAGTCAGAGGGTTTGTATCATAAGTAAGTAAAATCAAATTTATTAAAGGAGTAAAAAAAAAAACAATTTGTAATGGAAACACTTCTGTTGCTCTCAAATAAAATGTTGCGTACATCTATTAATTATCAATTGAATAATTATTTTGAATATTTTACACAAAACCGTAGGTAATTACTTATTTGTTAAATTTTAAATACTGAAAAAAAAATGACTAGTTCTTGTTTGTAAATAATTTTCTCATAAAACTGAATATGTTAGATAACTTTAAATCACAGGTTAACAAACAACACCATAGTTACCTTCTTTTTTCTTTACACTTGCATTGTGATAGCCTTCAAAACCAACCAACAAACCAATATAAATATGCTTCAAACAAATTATTAAATCCTTTAAATAGATATTAAAATAAAACAAACTATATGTAACATATGATACTGGGCATGTATTTATTAAAACTTATTTTTAAAAACAATAAGGATGGTCTAATTACAAAGTTGTTCTTTATTCTATGTATTGATGATTTGGAGTAATGTGAAGTAAGCAGTGATGTAGTTTTGGTTACAGACAAATTAAGACTGAATCTCCATTAATAATAGATATGCACCTACTCAAGAAAAAAGTTAAATATCACCGTCTTTTTCCACTTGACTCAAAAATTCTAATGTAGATTTTTGTCAAAACTAAATCCAAAACATCATGCAATTGTAAATGCAGTTAAAAAAAAAAGGGTCATATATGGAAAATACAAGGTTTCTCCCAAAAGTAAGGTCTCCAAAATATTTAGAAATCACAGAAACATTTATTGCTTATTGTCAATGATATTTACATCATTTTAAAGTTTGAACATGTATGTATTTTTCTACCATTTTGGTTGATGTAGGCACTGTGGCAGTTTTTGTATGCCCACGTCATACCAGCTCTCCATCATGTTGTTGAGGAAGCATTGAACTTCATCATCATTGCAAACTCCCTAAACCACTTGTGAACATTTTTGACATCCATGCATATTCGCCATACACTTCCATTAATTGGCAATGAATTTCAATTGGTTTAATGTTTTTTGTATTTGATTTCCAATTCCTGCAGACTCTTTTCCAAATCTTTGGGAACCGTTCCAAGGGCACCAAATTATCATTATTATTATTGCTGTTATAAACAGAATGCTTTATAGATGTCTTAAAAGGATGTTTAAATTTATTAATGGACAAACTTCCAGCTTCACTGGCTAGCAGTAGCAGCCTTTAGGGAACAAACGACCCAGAGGAAGAATTTAACTCAACCCAATCCAAGAAGACAAAAGACCCAGATGAAGAATTTAACTCAACCCAATCGAAGAAGACAAAAGACCCAGATGAAGAATTTAACTCAACCCAATCCAAGAAGACAAAAGACCCAGATGAAGAATTTAACTCAACCCAATCCAAGAAGACAAAAGACCCAGATGAAGAATTTAACTCAACCCAATCCAAAAGAGACCCAGATGAAGAATTTAACTCAACCCAATCCAAGAAGACAAAAGACCCAGATGAAGAATTTAACTCAACCCAATCCAAGAAGACAAAAGACCCAGATGAAGAATTTAACTCAACCCAATCCAAGAAGACAAAAGACCCAGATGAAGAATTTAACTCAACCCAATCCAGAAGACAAAAGACCCAGATGAAGAATTTAACTCAATCCAATCCGGCCAGCATACAAGACAGATACAAGATAACTATCATAAGAATAATAAAGAATATCAACAATGTTTGGGATCTAAAATTTTAAAAATATCTACAGATACCAACCCCTCTGCATGAGAAGGATGTGGCACAAGGTCAATTTGTTTAAGTGGACTTTAACAGATTTGAATTCACAATTTTTTCTTCTCTGAATCAAACTGTATTAATTTTTTTTCTTAACTGAATATATTATCTACATTAAACCCTTTTACTAAATTTTTGTTTTTTTACATTTTTATAAAATAAATGATGTGAATATTTCTTTAACAGACTTGTTGTCACTTTGTCCCCCACTATAATCACCAATGAATTCAGCTGTAAATAAACCTCAAGCAATGTTCTTTCTTCTGTTGCCAGAATAATCTTCTTTTAGGATTTCATCTAAATTCAGTCAAAGGGTTGACAGCTTTCTGTTTTTTTTTTTTTTTTTCAGATTCCAGAAATAAACACAACTGCTGTTTATGCCACTTGCTATAAATAGAACACTTCTTCTTTTGTGTTCATTTTGCCTTGTCATTTGTTATTTTACCTGAAGAGAAAGTGAAAATCTCAAAAAAAAAATAAAATAAACCCTTTTCACCAAATTCTCCAAGAATACAAAGTTGGACAAACAATACAAAAAAATTTTTTTAAAAAACATCCATTATTTCAGAATCTTATTCAACATTTACTCTTAAAATAGATCAATGCTAATAAATTTATCGAATAAATTTAACAACTTTAATATCAGAAAGTTTGGAGAAAAAACTGGATGGGAATTATACAAGGATGCTGTTTGCTGTCTTGAATAAATCCTGGAAGCAGCTTCCCCACAAAAGAACAGCTGTACATCCATTTACCTCCTATTACACAAACAATCCGGGTACAATAAACAAGACATGCTAGGCACTGCTGGAGAGGCAGAGACAAGCTCAAAAGTTATATTCTGCTGTGAGCACCTGCATATAGACTCACTAGTGTGGGTCAGCCAGCAAAAAATGTACATCGATCAGCTCCTCGTGGATACTTGATGCTGTGCAGAGGACCTGCCAGGAACAATGATCAATAGGGTAAAGTGGTAAGAGATAGTCATGGAAATCTGTGCTGTCAACATGACCTGATGGTGATGATGATGTGTGCTGTCTTGAAAAATTCCTGGAAGCAGCATCCCACAAAAGAACAGCTGTATGGCCACTTGCCTCCTATCACACAAACCATACAGGTAAGACGAACAAGACATGATGGACACTGCTGGAGAAGCAAGGAAAAACTTATGTGATGTTCTCCTGTGGGCACTTGCACATGGACACACAAGTGTGGGTTGGCCAGCAAAAACTTACATTGATCAGCTCCTTGTGGATACTGGATGCTGTGCAGAGGACCTTCCAAGAGTGATGGCAAATATGTACAGGTGGCTAGGAAGAGTCATGGAAATCCATGCTGTCAGCATGACTTGATGATTATTATTAAAAATGTCATCACTGAATATTTTTGGATAAGTGCATTTTGGGAAAAATATTCAACAAAAATCGAAAATGTATTTTGCAGTTGTTGTAAAGGGAAGTAACCGGATAATCCCTCACGTATGCAAATGAATATGTATAAAAGAACAACAGGTATATTAGCTCAGCGTGATGTGAGGTGATCTCCACCCACGAAGGTTGTTTTGTATTCTCGGATGTAAACACACGTGCTACAACTCTTCAGAAGATAAGTAATCTTTACCAATCCTCTTTTATGCTCAGAGACTTTTTTACCTTGCTGGCCGAGAGCCATTTTTGTTATTTGTATTCATTGTAATAATAAACTATTACTACAACCACTTGCAATCTTCTCGTTAATGTATTTCTAATACATAACAGCAGTCAATTTAGAAATTCTTCAAATATGACAAAGTTTTCTGAAATTCAAAAAGCCAGTTAATCTTGAAAGAACAGTGTATTGAAAAATCACAACAAAAAGATGGAGAATTCAAATTTAGATGATCAGATAATGACAAGAAAGTTAACTTTGCTACAAGTTTGGGGCAATTTTATGTCATGTTCTTTATAGCCAAAAGTATATGAAAGGAACTAAAATATTAAAATAAAATGTATTTTAATGATTGAATATCAAAATTAACAAAATTTGTATAATTGAATGTTTTTGTGACTTGTATAATACAAAAGAATACTTGAAATGAAATTATCTACAAAATGATATACATTTTTGTTAAAGTTGGTTGACTATTACAAAAGTTATTACAAAACCAAAAAGAAAAATAATTATGATATTAAGGTGCTGTGTTGTCAGATTGAAAATTAGTTTAATACATCTGTACATTTTAATTACACAATCCTTGTGTCCCATTATGGTACAAAGGTTAGCAATCTAGTTTCACAGATCTATTACTACTGAATAGCGAGTTTAATCTTCAATAGATGCTCTATACTTGTGACCTTTTCTTACATCCTACCCATGGTGAATGGGTTGGATAAATAAGGAATATCCCATTGTGGTGTAATGGCTAGCAAGCTCATTTCACAGATCCATTCCCACTGAATATTAGTTTCAATCCTTGCTGGATGCTCATTACTTGCACTTTGTGTCACATCCTACCTGTAAGAATGGTTTGGTTAAATACCTACTTACACAAACCTGTAAAGCTGTCAAGTAGAAAATGATTTGAATATATACACCATACAGAAATACTTATATCTTCTTACAAATCTATTTTGGATTTATGTAGCATTAGATTCATAACAGCTTGATTGTCTCCTTTAAACCTGTAAGTTATCTTCTCTTGCTGTCGGCCATGAAATAGTTCACTGTTGGGGGTACATTCCTTACTTTTGAGATGAAAAAACAAAACAAAAAAAAAAACAACAGTCTCTACAGGTTTTGCAAATACTTGAATAGAATAACAAAAAAATGACACATATTGCAAGTTAGTTATTTTGAGAAACATCTAAATTCAACATATTTTAGTTAGTAAGATTAGTCAGGGTATCAAAGCTAACAGATGTAATGGCTTTTTTTCACATGTGAGGTTGAGGAAACTTGGGCAAATAAAAGACATCAAAAGTATACTGAGTCTTCATATCTATAATAAGAACTAGACTAAAAAATTCTTATTTAGAGAATTTGGGTCATCCTTTTTGTAATTACTACAAAAACTTGCATCACATCAAGACACCAAAATGTTGGTGTCAAATGTCAATGAAAAGAACAGAAAAAACTAATCAATATCAAGCTTTTAATGTTGTTACATTTATCACATTTAAGAGTAATGACAATGCATTGCTTGTGATGATTTGTTTGTTACATGATGCATTGTTGGAGAGTTTTTTGGACATGAATTTTATATGACAATGCAATGCATTGTTGGAGTTTTTTGGACATTTTTGACAATGCATTGTTGGAGAGTTTTGAATTTTATGACAATGCATTGTTGGTTTTTTGGACATGAATTTTACATGACAATGCATGTTGTTGAGAGTTTTTGGACATGAATTTTATATGACAATGCATTGTTGGAGAGTTTTTTGGACATGAATTTTATGCATGACAATGCATTGTTGGACATGAATTTTATATGTGTTGTTGGTGATGAATTATTGGTTTGGTTTGTTTAGTTTTATGGCATATCAACCTCAGTGGGTCATTTAATACTGATAAAGTTTTGAAATAAAGTCATTCTTAATAGATACCTATTTTTTTTATAAATACATTTTTCTATTTAACCCATAGATGGGACCCTAACAAGTACTACCACTCTGGGTCAGAGTAGACCAGGGAGCAATGGTGATGAATGGGTGCTCCACATTCCCCAAACCTCCAAAATTGGAACCTCACCATCAGATAGAGTTTAACATCATACCCAGAACATTAAGATCCTCAGTCATCACCTTCTAGCACTCATAGAATAAAAAGGGTTGAGGCTTGCCATAAGGGAAATAGGGTTGGGACAATCATATAGGTGCTAGGGCTTGACATGACCAGCAGATTGATCGGAGGAGGCTTCTCCGCCCACCCATTTAGCCCAAGAAAGGGCCAAAGTGGAGTATTGCAAATCATGGACTGCTCAACCACCTGCATTATATCGTTAAGTATCACGGGTCGCCACCCATGGCCAACAGGGGGAGTCCTACCCCTCTGCAGAGGTGCAGTTGGTGCATTCTAATGCCCCAGCCGACAGGGCATGAGTTATTGTAGATAGGTTTTTGGAAATGAATTTTGTATGGCAATGAAATGTTGAGGAGGTTTTTTTATGCATGAATTCTATATGACAATGCATTGCTGATGATGGATTGTTGGAGAGGGTTATGTGGCCATGAATCTTATATAGCACATCATTATTGGGGATAAATATGAAAAATTAAGCCAATAAGAAAGAAGGCCTAATGTTTTATTCACATCCTATAAAAAAGAACTTCACTCTCTTCCTCTTTGCCATTAAAATTATTACATTTACATAATGAATAGGCTGACTATTCATTTTGTAATGTAAAAATAATAGTTTAAAACTAAGAACTCATTCAGGTGTTTATATGGGTATGATCAATGAGGCCTTGATCCCTGAGTGACCTAAGAGCAGTTTT
This sequence comes from Doryteuthis pealeii, assembly GCA_023376005.1. NCBI lineage: Eukaryota > Metazoa > Mollusca > Cephalopoda > Myopsida > Loliginidae > Doryteuthis > Doryteuthis pealeii. Next base: position 80,581,747 of record CM042146.1, on the reverse strand, counting down.
CACATTGGTTGGTTTCATCATGTGACCACCCGGTCTATGAGAAAGATTTTAGTTAGTAAGATTAGTCAGGGCATCAAAGCTAACAGACAATGGCTTTTCTTCACATGTGAGGTTGAGGAAACTTGGGCAAATAAAAGTATACTGAGTCTTCATGTCTATAAGAACAAGAAATGGGCACACAGGGATTCAATAACCCAATTCAAGTCAACCCAAGAAGACAAAAGACCCAGATGAAGAATTCAACTCAACTCAATCCAGCCAGCATAGAAGACAGAATATATATACAAGATAACTATACTAAGAATAATAAAGAATATCAACAAAGTTTTGGATCTTAAATTTTTTAATTGTCTACATATACTGACCCCTCTGCATGAGCAGGATGTGACACAAGGTCAGTTTGTTTAAGTGGAGATTAACAGGTTTAAATTCAAAGTTTTTTTTTTCTGAATTAAACGAAATCATTTTTTTTTTTCTGAACTGAATATATTATCTATATTAAACTTTTTTACTAAGATATTTTCAAGTTTCTGTTTTTTCCAGGGTTGTATTTTCCAGCAAAAAACAACTTTTTCAAAAAACATTACTTTCGAACCAATAAATAATGAGAAACTTCACTTCAAAATTTTCCTGTGAATGGAAAATAAAGATCATTAAATGGAAGATAGAATTAAATTCAATCTGCCTAGGAACTACAAAGTTCCTTGGTTCAATACCAGCCTTCACCAACTGAGCAAATGAGTAGCACAGCTTGGATTTGTGTGGTAAAGTAGGGAGCTGATGGTAGGTGTAGCTCTCCACCTCAAATGTAAAAGTAATCTCCCTGGTCTAGCACTAGTGAAAAGATGATAGATTCCCTCATTGTCCGGCTGATACCGACAATAGGCTACTCTGCCGACTACACACTGTGTTGATGCTAGAAATTCAACTTTAGTCACATATGGCCTGGTTGTAGGAATTTAACTATAATCACACACAAGCAAAAAAATAGGTCTTGTCACTATCATGCCATGATTAATGGCAGGAAGAAGAGTGGATGAGTGAGCACATGATCAAAGACTGGTAGAAACCCAGAAACAATAAGAAAGAAATAAAAGATAACAAAAAACATTTATTTCCCCAGATAAACCCAAAATGTGAATTTGACCATTTAGCAATTTAATGTTTATTTCCCTATAAATCACGCAAACTTTATGTGGATAAAAAGAGATAAAGGCTAAAAGAAATTAATTCCTTATTTGAAAAGATTTTCTCACTTTGCTTCTCAAAAGTCATAAAGGCTGGCAAAATGCCAAAAGTTTTAGAACTATCTGGCATAAAATTCCCCACTTTTGTCACATTATTACAGAAGTCATTCATCTTAATCCAGAGCCTCATTGTCAACTTCTTTTTCTCTCTTTTCAACCAAAATAACCTTCAAATTCTGAATGCAAACATTTTCCTTCCTTTCTCTTTGTTTTTCCTTTATAAATCTTATCTCCAAAATAGATTTTGGCTTGAATTTTTATGACATATGTTTGCCAAATAGTCTGTAGAGTTATTTATCAGAAATGTCTGGCAAACAAAGATTCTGAAACTGTAAACTTTTTGGCAGTAATAATCTGACCCCTGACCTTAAAAAGCCAATTTCTTTCTCTCTCAAATTTCTCTAAGTGTATCTTTGTTTGGATTTTTAGGTGATATAAGATGATATTCAGATCCCCCAACAAACCAACAAGAAAAAAAAATGTTGCTAATATTTTGTAATTTGAGGACCAAGTGATTTTGACAGTAAGCAAAAACTAATTCTTCTTGGGAAGAAAATACCAAACAGTTATCAATATGAGATGCTAAAAGTATTTGGGGAAACTTAACGCATGAAATGGATTCCGCAAAGAAAGAATATTAAGTTCTTTGTGGAGCCTGGCGGAGTGATTTCAAGAGATGCATGAAGTGTCCTGCAAGACATGGAAACTCTTGATTGAAGAATAACCAAAGTTCCGATTACAACGAATTGGGAAGACATGGCAACAAACGATTGTAACCCATACAAACCCGAATAGTCGCAAAGTCTACTGCAGAATGACAGGGTATTTATAAAACAACACAATATCATTCAAATCAAGCAGCCAATCAGAACTCAAGGAATGGAATCACCCAAATCACCCAAATTCATGAATGGATCATATAAGGGATATGGTTGAATCAACAGCCTTGATGGCAACATTTGCAGACAGCAATAATACTGCCATCACGTCACTAGATCTAATCCGTGCAGCAGGTGATGCTGATCCACAATATATATTCTAACACTTATTTATAAATATAATTATGAGTATACTAGAATCGGCTACCCAACGTTGCCTAGGTAGATGTGTAAAATAAAAAGTTAGTCTCGCAGATCCATTGATTGTTTTGGTCTTACATAATTGATTTATGTTTTAATCATAAACGCAACCAATGACTTTACCTTTTCTTACTATTTAAATCCCAATTTTTAAATATCTTCATGAATATAAATAAAATCTTCATAATATTTGCACAAAATGCAAGCTCTGGTGATATTTAATGTGTATATATATATTTACTTTGTCATTAATTGTTTTATTTTCATAGTTTCTTCCAGACATACATACATACATACATACATACACACACTTCCCTTTATATATGTATAGATTATCTTTGCAAAATGAATATTTTCATTTTTGTCTGGCACTTCATGCTGGAAATGTCCAGACACTAAGTCTCCTTAATGTGCCAGAATTATCCTCACTGGTCTTACCAGTGTCAATTGTATTGTTTTTCATAGTGGTTTCTGTTCTTTATTGAATTTCCAATTATCCCACACATTTTGCAAAACACTTCTGAATTGTTCCAAGGATTCTATAAATATGGATACGATTGTATTTGGTTTGATTTGTTCTGTTTTATGGCATATCAACCTCAGTGGGGCATTTAATGCTGGCAAAATTTTGAAATAAATTCATTCTTAATGGATAATCAATTTTTGTTTAGAAACTTATGTTTTTCTATTTGAACCATAGATGGGACCCTAACAGGTACTACCACTCCGGGTCAGAGTGGACCAGGGAGCAATGGTGATAAAGAGGTGCTCCACATTCCCCAGACCTACAAAACTGGAACCTCACCATCAGATAGAGTTTAACGTCATTCACAGGACATGTAGACCTTCAGCCACCACCTTCTAGCACCCATATGATACAAAGGGTTGGGGCTTCTCATAAGGGCAATCATATAGGTGCTAGGGCTTGAAGTGACTAGCCAATTGATCAGAGGGATATATGATTATATTCTTATACAGAATATTACTTACTAAATTATAAGACCTACAATCTATTAGTATCCTGGACATTATATTTCACATAGTGCTAATATCCTTGGGAAAGGTATGCATTCAACTATTCTCTCTCCAGCTATAGGTATATAGTAGGGTAGGATGTGCTCTTTAAACTTGGTTAGGCAACCAGTCTAGAAGGAAAACTCTATTCTAACCTGTTATATTCTGCTTAAAAAGTTGACCTTATGTCACATCCTGCTCATAAGGAGGGGCTGATAAATACATATCCTCTATTTGTATTAATATTAACACTCTTGATATTAATATTATTCATATCGAGTAGATCTAATTTCTTGGAGAAGTGAATGAATCTGCCTTGCTTAGTTTGTTACTTTTTTCACCTAACTTGCGTATTAACTTTGTTGAGTGATTACAAGAAATATATGAAGTGTCCTGAAAGACATGGGAAACTCTTGGTATATTGATAGATCAATAGAAGGATCATTCTGTTCAAATTTTGAAGAAAAAAAAATTTTTTCATTGAAATCTTGTTTTTTAACATTATTTGTTAAAAAAACAAATCTCCCTTGTTTAGGGCTAGTGAAAAACTGATAGACTACCTGATTGTCCAATTGATACTGACAATAGGCCTCTGCTGACTCTAGTTATGTAAGTAAAATAGGCACAGTAGCCTATTGTTAGTATCAGCTGGACGGTGAGGGGGGGGTCTATCCTCGTTTCACTAGTGCTAGACCAGGGAGATCATTTTTGCATCTGAGGCGGAGCACCACACCTACCATCAGCTCTCCACTTTACCACACAGATCCAAGCTGTGTTATTCATGTGATGAGTTGGTGAAGAGCTAGTATCAAACTCAGAAATTTGTGGTTCCGAGGCAACACTCTACTGACTGAGCTAAACATGATTAGAGTAAGCACAAACACAGACCCTTCTCCACATTACTATTATTAAATTTCAAATTGCACTGAAAATGTATTCTCTAAGAAAAAGGATTTTAATGCAATTATTGCCCTAACCAAAATCTCCCTACCATGTGCCATTTTTGCTGTGTTATGGTAAAATATAAGAATCAGATTGTTATACATTTTTTATTTTATTCCCTTACCGATGTAAGATTCCACATGAAGGAACAGGCAACCATTTGCTTTTTGAAATGTCTGTTATGAATTTTAAATATTTTTCAGCAGAATAGTCAGTCAAGAACCATTTATTTCAAATCCTATTTTATTTACTTGAGTAAATATCAAGTGGAATGCACAAAACTTTGTTCAATCTTAATTGGTCGGATTTTGACAGAATAAAACTGAACTTATTCAAGTTAGAATCATTTTTGTTTTAAAAGCTTGTCAAAAATATTTTTCATTTGCCTAAATCATTAAGCCAGATTTTGAGGAAAACAAAACAGCATTATTAGGGAAAAATCATAATAATAATAATAATACCTGAATCTTGCCAGAGAATTGAAAAAAAAAAAAAAGGTGAAATTTGAGGGTGAAAGTGATACCAATAGTAGATGGTGCACTTGGAATGGTCCCCAAGTTTAGAAAATAGACTAGAGGAATTGAAAATCAGGAAGAATTGAGACAAATGTTTTTACAGGTGCAGTGTTCTGACAAAAAGTGGCTAGTACACTCCTTTGAAAGCAATAGTAATAATTGCCTTTTAAGTGTATTGTACACTATAATAAATAATATATATATATATATATATATATATATATATATATATAATTATAGATAGATAGATAGATAGATAGAGACAGACACAAATATGGATTACAACAGGCTGATATTTGTGTACTTTACTGGAACAGCAGCACATATTGATTAAATTTCACCCTTAACAAATACACCTATATACGAGGGTCATTCAATGAGTAAGGTGAATTTTGCCAAAGGAGTTGGCAATAGGAAGCACCATTTACAGTTGAACCTTTTTCAAGAAAATCAATAGTGATGGGTTCTTTCTTATGTTATGCTTAAGGAATTGGTACCAGGTACTTTTTACAATATAACAATTTTTCCTTAAGGGACCCCTTTTTGTCTGGCACCAAAACTTTGCTCCCGCATCCCTATATTGCAACTAATTGTCACAATTACAAGCAGATTTTCTTCTAAATGTTAAAGGGGGCTGGGACAGAAGAATACACTGACTGCACCTGGGGAGAGGGATATAATCCACCTAATGGAGCCCTCTATTGTCTGACCACATTAACAAAATTACTTATTGATGTGAATGTCGCTGGAGAATTCTTCCATCTTGTAAAAAAAACAAAAAAAAACGATCATATTATGGAGATTTCTATATCCAATCAGTTGGAGATTAATGCCATAGTATTCTATTAATAAATGTAATCAGATCTTAAATTATTACTCACCAGATTTAAATATCAAGTGTAAATTATCCAGAAGGATTTTTCAGCTTCTAAATCAAATTTGCTGTGAGTTCATTGTTTGTACAACAGATTCCTATTTATCTCAGATCAATAAATGATTGTAAAGATCTTTTAGGCTGTATTATTTGGATGATTCGGACTATTGTCCTTATCTTTATTGTTATCTGTACAATGTTTTGACCGATGTGTCCTCTGGCCTTCTTCAGGTATTTCTTGTTGAACTTGGGAACCTTCTTTTCGAACTCGGGAACCTTCTTGTCATAATCGGGAGCCATCACAGAATTTTGAACACAATCCTTTATTTAATCCATGGGGGTATCCGGAGAGCACATCGGCTGAAACGTTGTATTGATAACAATAAAGATGAGGACAATAGTCCAAATAATACAAATTATCAAGGCTCATCTAAAAAATTCAGAGAAATCTTGAACTTGGGAGCCTTCTTTTCGAACTCAGAAACCTTCTTGTCATAAACCCAACTCTTTATTCAATCCATGGGGGTATCCGGAGAGCACATCAGCTGAAACGTTGTACTGATAACAATAAAGATGAGGACAATAGTCCAAATAATACAAATAATACAAATTATCAAGGCTCATCTAAAAAATTCAGAGAAATCTTTAAGGCTATTCCATTATATGCCGGTCCCCAAATGTTTTTTGTTCCCTTTTTTAATTGGATATGAGCTGGTGCTTAACCATCTTAATTGAATTTAAACGATCTCTCGATTGGTTGGTGGTTTTGTTTTATGAAATAACAATCTTTTGTAAGTTGTAACAGTTAACTGCACCAAAAAATTGACCATCTTGCTTGTCTTGCTTCAATCCCTCTGTTCGTGTGGTTTGATTTTTATTGAGCTACTTGCTCATGTATGCAAATTACTAATGGTCTTAAAAGGGCTTGTTCCACCCATGCGTAGAGACGGAATTGCAAATGGCAGCCATGATAGAACAAATCAAACATTGAGGGTGCTTAGCATCAGGTAGATTTGGACCCTCAATCCCACTTCACTACACTCTTTTCAGCCCATTTAATGCAAAATCAAATCACTTTGATATCAGGTTGCTTAAAGTACTTGCTGTTCCTGTTGTGAGTGAGCTAATGGTTTAGACGTGGCGAAGAAATTCTTCATTGGGTGTTGTTAGTAAACCACTGTTCATTGCTACAATTTAGTTGTAATTGAATCAGAACCTGGACACATTTGTTTAAGCCTGTTTGTTATTAAAATATATCAGAAGTGGGATATAGAAGCAAAATAATTCACTACAATTTAATAAGAATAGAAAATTTATTTACTGAGACAAAACTTAGAGAAGAAGAAAAACAAGTAAGAAGTAAAGTTTATACCTTGTGGTATAAGTGAAAAGTTCCTAAAATGTACATAATGTTTCTATTGGTAAGTTAAAGAAGAGTTTTTAGTGTTAAATGTAGTTATTGGTTATAGAAGAAAAAGTTTTGACTTTCATGCTGAAATGGAATTCTTTTGTGAGATATTTTAAGAAATTATTGGGGCTAGAACTGTCATGTATGCAAAATATGCATGTTATATGTTTGAGGGAACTGAAGAAAAGAAGAAAATTTTGGTTTCTGCGCTTCCACCTTCTATTATTGCCTGGTATACCACTTAGCAGCCACCGTCCTGTCGGCTGGGGTGTTAGAATATACCAACTGCACCTCAGCAGAGGAGTAACCCCCCCACCAATGGGGCCACCTGTTGACCATGGATGGCGACCCATGATGCTTAAGGATGAAACCCAGGTGGGTGTGCAGTCCATGACATGCAACACTCCACTTTAAACCTTACTTGAGTTAGATGGGCGGTCAGGGAAGCCTCTTCTGCTCAATCGGCTGGTCACATCAAGCGCTAACACCTATATGATTGTCTCCAACCCTATTGCCCTTATGGCAACTCCAAACCTGTTTTTTCATATATGTGCTACAAGGTGGTGCCTGTTCATGTCCTGGGAATGATGTTAAACTATCTGATTGTGAGGTTCCAGTTCTGGAGGTCTGGGGAATGTGGAGCACTCCTTCATCACCATTGCTCCCTGGTCTACTCTGACCCAGAGTGGTAGTACCTGTTAGGGTCCCATCTATGGGTTAAATAGAAAAATGTGATTATAAAAAAAATTGAGTATCCATTAAGAATGAATTTATTTCAAAACTTTGTCAGCATTAAATGACCCACCAAGGTTGATATCCCGAAAACAAAACAAACCTAACCAACTGGAAAAACATGGGAAGTAACCGTGAAAGTAAAGAATGTAAATTCTACAGTTGCTCTATAGATTCATCTTCATCTTCACAATACAACAGATTCTCTGTTCGGATATTATGTCATGTTTTTTTGTTTTTTTTCTGGTCACTTAGACTTTACGATAACTGCTGTTTGTGAGGAATCATTTTTAATCATTTTTGCAAAGTTTTCCAAACAGCCTGGTTTGGAATTTCATATTAGCTTCATACCTTTCCCAAGGTATGGACTTTTCAAAAGTAAACACAATAGCGAAACTGAAGTTTGAACTCGCTCACTACGATGCCCCAGTCCAGCACATTAGCCATAACGTCACGTGACTCCTTCTCCTACGAAATTTATTTTTTAAATTTTGCTATACAAAAAAAAAAAAAAAAAAAATGATTATAATTTTTTTTTATAAATCTTTGCCATACCAAAAGATAATGTCAAAAGTCTGTGAAGAAGACCCAACGACCAAAAAAAAAAAAAGTCAAACAGTAAGAACAAGAAATCAATTTCCTTTGAACTCTTCATTTTGAAGAAGAAAAAAGTTTAAAACAAAATCTGTCGATAAAATTGAACATTTCTTACGTAAACAGAAATAAAATCACAGGAACAAATGTCACAATGTTGACTAGGAAATATTTATATATAATTCAGTAATAATCTTGGAATATTTTAACAAGTTAATGCTGATGATTTAATATGAATTACAACCGACCAATACCAGGAAAGAAATCAGTCACATTCCAATAAAATGTCCTAGATTTTTTTTTATTACGATCATTTAATATTCATTGTTTAGTCTACCTAAGTTTTAAAATTAAATATTGCGTAGTGCGTAAATTGTTCTCTGTTAAATCAATGGGCCAAAGCCGGTACCCGAAGCGATTTTTGACAGGAAAATTTACTGTTCACGAAATATTTTTCTTACTTGCTTGTTACCAAGAATGGTTCCCCCACCCCCGCATGACGTCATCCATTTTTGCGTACGCATTTTTGCTTACCTGTTATTATGGCATACTGGCCAAAAGTTGCTTAAGTGGTCACTCGTCTATTGAATAAACTCATCGGTGCTTACAGCGTGACTTTATCCAATTAAGTTCATTTCAAATAATGTGCAAGTACAATTTTATGGTAAGGATTTACTTCCACTTTTTCTTCATAAGAATTTAGTTCCTTAAAGTTGAAATTAGCCACTTAACGTTAAATGGACAAATTAAACAAGTAAATAGTCTTAATTTGTGTCGTAGATTTTTTGGCTAAACTTGCAAATCGGTCGGAAAATTAAGGTGACCCAGAAAAAACAGAACCCACAAATTTTGTAATAAAACTGTTAATTTTAACTAGTTGGGGTTTAGGGTTAGTTTAATGGGAAAATAAATAAATAATTTGGGTTCTGTTTTTTCTGGGTCACCTTAATTTTCGACCGATTTGCAAGTTAGCCATTTTGATACCTTTGTGCAAGTTCAGCTAAAAAAAATAATGTAATTATTACATTCAACGCTCTAATTTTCAGTCATGTGTTTGATTTGTTTTGTTTCGTTTTTTACTAACAATTAAATCCCAATATTATGTCAACTAGCTACACTGCAATTTCTATCATGATATCTACAAACTTCAAGATTACAAGGAAATTCATAATCCAGATCAGTGGTTCTCAACCGGGGTCCATATGGTCCCTGAGGGTCCAATAAGATTTTTTTTTTTTTTTTTTTTTTTTGACTACGTAAGCAAAATAGTTTGGTTTCGCAATAGTATTTATTTTAGTGCTCAATGTATTCATAACTGACTTATTTTACTAGTGAATATTCATTTTCCTTAGAATTTAGTTGCTAAAAAAGTAAAGTGTATTATTGGTTATACTTCTCTACAATACACAAATTTTTTTGATACAATCATTTGATACAATTCCAGATAATATTTAATCATAAAAATACTATGATTTTTTAAAAACCTTTAAGGTCCACCAGAGTAAAATATGAATCAAAGGGTTCCATAGGTAAAAGAAAAGAAGCTTGAGAACCACTGATCTAGACTAAGTATACCCCAAAATTCTAGACTTAAATGATACAGGTTGAAAGTTGATAGTCGATTTCTTCCAAACACAAAAAAGGTTTTGTAGAAAAAATTATTCTTACCTGGATGGTGAATGTTAGTATTATATTTGGAAAAAAATTGTTTGTACATTATCCGGTCTTACTTTTTTGGTACTCTCGCTTTGGTCAAGTGAACTACCTCAGCTTACGCATGCGCAGGTGTCTAGTCTTGGTTAGAAAGTTTTAAATAAATAAAATAAAAATATTTTAAATCATCTAAATTTCTTGTTCTACGTATATTTTTTCTTTATTTGCAAAAAAAAGAAAAAAGAAAGAAAGAGGACAAAGCTTATTTACTAAGGACGTCCAAAACTGCCATTAAAAAAAAAAAAAAAAATTTTTTAAATCCCAAAAATCAATTAATCTAAACAGAAATTATTCATAAACAAAATTGTTTCATTTAATTGTCAATTACATGAATTACAAAAATTACTGTTTTTTTTTTTTTTTTTTTTTTTTTTTTTTTTTTTTTACGTTTAATATAAAGAACTTCCAGGGTAATTCCATGTCAAATCATCCAGGCCATGTCACCCACCACTTCAATTTTTCTGAAATTTTGTCCAGATGTAGACTGTTAAAGTGAGACAATCCCAAAATTTGAGCTTCCAATTCCAAACATTGGACAAGTTATGTTGATTTTTAGCTCTCCAATTTTTTTATGGCGACTTTTTGTAATCTATTTGTGTCTGTAAAATGAGTTTTAGAGCTTTCCTACTCCTAAAAATTGGTTTAAAAAGTTTTTTGGCCCAAAGAATCCAAAGATGCTATTGTAGCGTTAGTTTGTATTTGCCTGGTGGAGTCTGCCCCTTTTAGTTTGCTGATGCTCGCTAGGGTGCTAAGTATTTAAGCGCCGGGTTTTTACGAGCCACATGGGGTAGATTTATCTAACCCTCTCGTTACATTACTGTAAGTCTTGACAGCATGGCTATTATGTCTGTACTTTTATATGTTATAATGTACCATTCATGAATGTGTCTATCTTTATTTATGTACTCCTTATATATGTACCTTTTACTATGTACGTTGTATCTTCATATCCATGTGCTGTATATATTAAATGTTTTTGTCCATTAACCTTCGTTTTTGTGTATCCAAAGTATATATAACTTTGCACCCACGTACACTATCAAAAAATCTTAAACTTAACCAATTTTAAGTTATTAATGATTCCTGATTTTTTCATAGCAAGATCAATAGGTGGGAAAATCCAAATGTGGCACTGCATTAATGACAAAAATTATTATGTTATTATTTTACATATATTGAACATTATTTGTACCAAAAAGATAGCTTGGTTTTTGCTCAGAAAGCTACAACATCAGTTAAAATTTTGCTCTTTTATATTTTAAGTGTTTTTATTCAGCCATTGAATAAGGTCTATATGGAGAAAAATAACTGCTATAAATAATCAGGATTATGTTGGTGGTTGGATGTATAGTGTTAGGTATGGGCTGTTTGATGTTAATATTTAATAAAAGTGTCAAACATTTAAAAGACCATAAAACAATCAAGCACATGGCATAGAAGACAAAACTCTTGATTAAACAAACAAAATTGTATTAACAGAATATATACACAAAGGCAGCATAGAATACTGGGTGAGGTTCAGCCAAAAGTTGTTTTTTTAAAGTTCAATGTAAAATGTAAGCTGATATTTCACAATTCACAAAGTGAGAAAGAAAGTGTAAAGTTTTTAGGTCACAATAATCATCAGTCAGGCAATAGTTGTACTGATATTTAGTTTGTCTCTTAATTATTTAAAGAGAGAGAGATAGATAGTTCGTACCTTCTGCATTAAAAGTTCTTAAAACATGTGACAAGGATTCTCTTAGGCAGGCAAAATCTTTCTGCTTGAAAATGAAAAAGTCTGGGTTTAAATAGAATCCAGGTAGGCTCTGCGAGGCTCCATTCGATAATTTTTCTTATTAGGCGGGAACGCCTCTGATTTTAATTTTATGAATTTTATTTTTTTTATTCTCTTTTACTAGGGTGCGCAATCCCCATGTGCAAACTACCTATTTTTGTCATTCGACTTCTGTCCGTTGAAGCAAGCCACAGATGTATTTGAAATGATATAGAATACATTTCTCTTGTATCAATCATATTGCCTACAAAATTATGACCTAAATTCTCAGATCATATCCATCTTAAGTATCAACCAATGGAACACAGAAAACTTGTACACAACATGGAAAAATTACACCTTTTTAAAAATTAATTAAAACTTTTTAAATTTACATGTAACACTATTTTAGAAAAAGGATAGTCAGTCTATTATTATTTATCAAAAGTTTAGTAAAAAAAAACAAACAAAACAACTTTTGAATGTTTTTCAATCATTAAATATTAAATCATGTATGTTTCTCATTCTACTTTACTATGTATGTTTTTCTTTTATAAATACATTTTAAAGAGAAGAATAAAAAACATTACACACAAAGTTTATTTAGAAATAAAACAATTTAATCCTATATCTAATCAGTAGGGGGGGTCACAGTCAAGCCTGACTCAAGGCTCCAATCGACAGTCCAACTATATCTCGCTCCAAAATCCAATATCCAAAACTATTTCTTTGTCCCGCTCGTCTCGACAAAAAATACTACTGCAAGTCGTTCTGCCTGGTCTGTGAGAATAAGTCCTTTAAATACACCCCAATTTCACCACATCCGGGCTCCTCACTCATAATTGTCCGTTCAGCACGTGCGACACTCGCCAGCACAGCGCAACCACCTACATCCGGGCCACTATGCCATTTCCTACTTCACCAATTGTCCACAGGTCTCACATTCTGAAGGAAGCGGGTTCGACACTAGGTCAGTCCTACACGCCAGGCAAAGCCTAGCCCGCTTCCTTCGAGAATACGGCAAGTCTTCACACCCGCCACCCTCTCCGTCACACCGTGCTGCACGAGGCAGGTCTCCTCTCTCACTACACTATAATTTTTAGATAAATTTTTACTAACAGTTATTTCATTTGTTTCCCCTTTGACTCTATGAATATTTAGAATTAATTATGTCTGATATTTTTTAGCCTCCTGTAGTAGCTAGTTTAAAAATTGGTAAACTTTTTTCAGCATTTCCCCTTTAGCACCGGGAAAAACCCACCTCTTAACCCCTTTTAGGTGAGGAATCCAACCATTAGCTTCTTTCTTTTTTTTTTTCGCCACCCAGTACAGGAGAGCTGCTGTGCAAGATAACTGAGTGAATTGTAGTCCTAGTTTTGCTACAGAATGAGTTTGGAAAAAACAAGTTGTCCTTACAACTATGTAAATAATAGGGCAGATTGAGTTCTTTAGGTTTGGTAAGACAACCAGTCTATTAAGAGGAAAATTGATCCTGTGTTGCATCCTGCTCATGGGGGGGGGGCAGGGTCCTTACCACAAATCATCATTAAGCTGAGATATTGTAAACAGGGATGGCTATTAAAGAGATACAAGTTGATAATGCCTATAAGGCAGGTTTTGCTAGGGTAATAATTTTTAGAATTTAAATAGAAAATCTTGGACTTGTTAATAAAGTGTTATTTATAGTCTAGAGAGGAGATGGGCGAACACAAACCCTACTGAAAGAACAAGCAACAAATAAATCTAAGGTCAGATTGGTCATGGCCCAAATCGACAATGACGACATGTCGTATGATCACTCCAAAAATGAGTGGGACAAGTTGATGACCAATCTGTCAAATGTTAATTTGGCCACCTTGCCAGACACAACATACTCTCAAAAATCATCTTGCAAGACACTGTGATTGGTGGGTGGAAAAACAAGCCACAGCAGAAGTGTGTGCCAACCTGTCTTTTATGAAAGCTTAAAAAACAATTATTATTATTATTATTATTATTATTTCTTTCTTTCTTCTTTCTTTCTTCTTCTTCTTCTTCTTCTTCTTCTTCTTCTTCTTATTATTATTATTATTATTAAAAAAAAATGGTGTTGTTGATTCCACTGAAGACCCAGCATTCACTCACAAGTCATTGTCCTTGTATCTTATAGTGTGGCAAGGAGCATCAATAGTTACTGAATGCTTCCACAAATACTTTGAGCAAATGTCTCTCTAATATGAATATGAATATCACTGAATTCTCTGTATTATTGGGATTATTCGGACTATTATCCTCAAGTCGGCAGAGCATTCGACTAGAAACTCCAAGGTTCCTAGTTCGATACCAGCCCTCGCCAACTCAGCGAATGAGTAGCACAGGGATCTGTGCAGTAAAGTAAGGAGCTGATGGTAGGTGTGGCGCTCCACCCAGACCTCAAAACAATCTCCTTAGTCTAGCGCTAGTGAAAAGGGGATAGACTTCCTCGCTGATTGGCTGATACTGACTTTAGGCCACCCCGACGACGACGATCCTCATCTTTATTGTTATATACACAACATTTTGGCCAATGTGCCCTCCAGCCTTCTTCAGGTATTTCTTGTCAGACTCGGGAACCTTCTCTTCAAACTCGGGAACCTTCTTGTCGTAATCAGGAGCCTTCATGGAACTATAAACCCAGCCCTTTATTCTATTATTAGGGAACCTCGAACTTTGGAACCTTCTCTTCGAACTCGGGAACTTTCTTATTGTAATTGGGAGCCTTCATGGAACTTTGAACGTAACCCTTTATTCAATCCATGGGGGTAGACTGTTTTCATTTCGCTAACCATAACTAGGTACAAGTGTTAAGCTGTGTTAATTATTATTCTATGTTACTGTCGCCCTTGACCAGGATTGAACCTGCAGCCTAGAGATAACTGTAACTTAGAACTGTCTTAACCCAACGCCTATATCCACTACGCCATGTTTCCAATTGTACTGAATACTCATTTTCATCAACAGTTTGTTGCACTGTAGCCGACACTGAAAGTTAAAATGACCAGAAGGAAATTAATGTAATGAAATCTAGCACTGTTATATCCATAGTTTTTTTTGTGAAAAGCATAGAAGATTCTGATGTTTAAAATCTGTAGCTACAATAACATCTTGCCACTGGGCTTCAGTGCTGCCAGTCAACTTGATCAGGTTGGTGGATTGTATAGCCCCTCCCTCTCCCTGCCTCTCTCTTTCTAATCTCCTCATCGTGTAGATATCTTCCTTCGAGCTTGTAAAATAATACAAATGACAGGAAGGCAGATACTTTGCTTGTGTGCACGCCTGTTTTTCAGGTTGCATTGTTCACATGAGTAACAGAAACATAAAATAACTTTGTTAGTGTTTTTTTTTTTTGTGTGTGTGTTTTAAATCTACTGTGATAGTTGGTAGAGTATTGCTTTGTCATATAGAATAAATCAGTTTAGCTCAATCAGTATAGTGTCCGACTAGGAACCACAAGGTTCCTGGTTCGATACCGGCCCTCACCAACTCAGCACATGAGTAGCACAGGGATCTGGGCAGTAAAGCAAGGAGTTGATAGTAGGTGTGGCGCTCCACCTCTGACACCAAAACAATCTCCTAGGGGATAAACTCCCTCGTTGTCTGGCTGATACCGACTTTAGGCCACCCAACGACTTACTAATATATATAAGAACAATGGGCATGTTGTTTAATGGTTTCTGTCATAGGAAATGGACACCTCGAGACAAGTTCAAATCCTGGACGAGGTTGATTGCATTTCACATAGGGCTCATACCATTGGGAAAGGTATGATTCAAACTATTCTTCTTCCAGCTATGGGTAAATAGTAATGGGCTTTTTAACCTTGGTTAGGCAACCAGTCTAGGAGAAGGAAAATTCTGAATTCAAACCTGTTAAACTCCACTTAAGAAATTGACCTTGTGTCACATCCTGCTCATTTGGTAATATGTATATAAAGAACAATTCACAACAAAAGTAATAAAATGTAAACTTCATTGCCTGAAGCAAAACGGACCATATGTCCTTTAGGCACACCTTTTGCGATCTCGATTCGTGGGGACACTTTTCTCATTTACACTGTCAAAATCCGGTTGTTTGTTAGGGGTTAGGGTTAGGGGTTAGTTTTATAATTAAAAAAAACTCTAAAAATCATCTGTTAACAATTAACCAAATTTTGAAGGTGTAAATGGAAAAAATGTCCCCACGAATCGAGATCGCAAAAGGGGTGCCTAAAGGTCATATGGTCCAGCAAAACAATAGAAGTGGAATACAAAACAGGATAGAAGATACAAAGAAGAGCTTATACATATGTGTAGTATTTTATAGGTCTTGAGGCTGTAGGAGTTATTTTTGTATTTGCCTAGGGAGTTGTCTGCCCGTTTAGTGTCGCTGGTTCCCACTAGGGGCCTCGTGTATTTAAGTGGCTGTTTTGAATTTCTCTTCCTCTTTGCCTGCTGCTCGCTACGAGATCACAAGGGTTAGACAATTGTCATTCCCTTCTCGTTGGGGCTTTGGCCCTCAACGCCGGACTTGTCACTGTAAGTGATTTATACAGCATGGACTATTCTTAGTCTCATGTCTGTACCTATATATTATGTGACTTTTATGTATGTATGTATGTACACTATTCTATCTTCTATTCTTTATGTATCTCGTCATATCCATGGCTGTATACCTATTAAATGTTTTGTCCCTCAACCTTTGTTGAGTTTGTTTGCATTGCAACGAGTTATGACTTTGTCATAACCTTTGAATTTTACAACTGGTGACATCCCGAAGTGATATGAACACGTACCTTCTTGGTCGTAAAAGTATTTTGGACCCACCTTACAAGGCTGCTGGTAATAAAGTCTAACACTTACATGTAGAGATCATGTTCTCATTTGTCATGTGACACGAGATTGGGGGGCTCAAAGGCCCCTGTCCTGTGGACAGGAGATGCAACTAGTGTGTATTGTACTCTTGACTCACTTTTGACTTTGGTCCCACTACTTTTATAAGGCTGCTTTGCAATGCCACTGCCACATAGCTCCTAATGGAAAGGAAAATATCTTCTGAGAAAGAAAGAATGAATAAAGATGGAAATTGAAAGAAAGAATCAATGAATTAAATATGGAAATTGAAAAATAAAGACAGAAAGATGGTTACTGAGATAAAGAAAGAAATAATAAATAAAGATGGAAATTCATAGAAAGAAAGAAAGAAGAGAGAGAAAGATGTGTAATTGAGAAAGAAAGAAAGAAGAGGAAAGATGAATTTAAAGAAAGAAGAAAGAAAGATGGCAACTGAGAAAGAAAGAAGAAAGAAAGGAAGATGGAAAGTGAGAGAAAAAAGAAAAGATAGATGAAAATTGATAGAAAGAAAGAAAGAAGAAGATGAAATAGAAAGAAAGGAAGATGGAAAGTGAGAGAAAGAAAGAAAGAAGAGATGAAAGATAGAAAGAAGAAAGAAAGAAAGAAAGATGGCAACTGAGAAATAGAAAGAAAGAAAGAAAGAAAAATGGAAATTGAGTGAAAGAAAGAAAGAAAGGAATGTAATGCCTAAAGTTTCTGCTACAATTCATTCTAGTAAGAAACGTATATTTGTCTCCTCATTTTTATTTTTCCTTGCATTTTTTAACCTGTTTCAGACTGAATTTACTTAGTTTAACTAGCTTTTAATTTAATTAAAAGACAATAATGACCAATATCTCTCAACACCAGTTAACTCTTCTATGTCATAATCATATAATAATAGTGATGTACAAATGTAACATAATCTATGCGGTTGCATAAGATTATTGTCAATCCCCTGTATTTCTAGAGGGATGGCCCTTTTCATATCACGGACGGGACTTTCCATGGAATACTACAGAAAGCCTACCAAATTACGTGAAGTCACATAGGACCTGGTTTGGTCCTCAGTTTTCAGTTAGACGTCGGGCAGATAAGGTCTTTCTGCCTTAGCTGAAGCTCACTGCATACGTGCGCTATGTTAGTCAGATAATTAGTTACATGAAATGTTTAGTTAAGGAAATAAAAGCTTGAGAAAAATAACACGGTCTTGTGATTAATGGGTCTTGGTAACAGGACTGATTGGAAGAAGAGTGCGACCGACCAAGACAAAGTCAAAGACGTAAGATAGAAAAGATGAACCACAGAAGAATAGAAGAAAGTAAAGAAGTAACGAAGGGTATACAACACAAATATGTGCACCTGCTAAAGCACTGTTTTTTTAAAGTTTCCCAAAATTTGCTAATTATCTGATTTTAATAAAACTTTCATTATTTCACTAGCACAGGGAGATTTTTTTGCTGAGGTTGAGCGCCACACCTACCCTCAGCTCCCAGATGCTTTACTGCACAAATCAGAGCTGTGCTACTCATATGTTGAGTTGGTGGAAACCGGTATCAAACACAGAACCTGCGATTACCTAGGCGAATGCTCTACTGACTGTACATACTTAAATTTTATTAAGATCCAATAATTAGCCAATTTGGGGAGATTTTTAAAAATAAAAAAAGGAAAGAAAAATGGTGCTTTTGCAGGTGCTTATTTTTGTACTTCCCTAGTTAGAAAGTTAGTCTTGCAGATCTGAGTAGTAAGATCGATTCTCACTGGGTGCCCATACTACTGGCTTTGTGTTTACATAAGCTCAATGACTAGACTGCTAGTGCTGTTGAAGTTCTAGCCAATGAGAACTAAATTCATTTATTCTTACTTCCCACGCAATGGCCTTCAAGACTTCCTCCTGGACACACCTAAGTCTCTGCCTGGTTGTGTTGTCATGGTATTGTAATTCGATCATCTATTGATTAAAAATCACAAAATAAATCAATGATTTCAAAGTATGCCGCCATGTTCTGGTTGATTGATTCAATGATTAGCATAAAAATTCTTCATGGTTAATTGCTATTGATTCAGTTGTAAACAAATGCATGTGTTAGGCCAGTTAAATCTGACAAGAGAATCTGAAGAGGATTAGGTAATCTGAACATTAGCTACATAAATGAGAGTAACCTTCCCTTGTTTATTTCACTTTGGGGAAGCCATATGTTTTGGTCGGTCATTTTCATTTGAGAGACTTACCAGTGTGATGGAGAGGAAATTTGAAGATATCTGGTATCTTCTGTTTTGTCAATTCTCTGAGATAATTTCTGGTCGACTGCACCTGAAACTGGCTTGGCATTGTGAACGAAAATTAAGAGAGGGGGTGATACACTTTCACTGCAGGTGTATTCGTGGCTGTTAAGGCCAATGCAGGACAGGCAGGTACGGTTGCTGTGGCTGCAGCTGAAGTTCTGATCAAGTTTTGCGATTCTTCCTGTAGAAGTTATCCTCCAGATATAAAAACAATATGATACTCACCGTCGCAGTGGGGTTCTAACTACCGTCAAGTTAGTAGACAAAAACAAACAGGCAAGCTGTAACTTAAATACAGTCCTTGCATGCTGCTGGCATAATGCAAAGTAATAGCTGAAGAGTGGGTACTTATCCATGTTCTTACTCACCCTGAAATCCAACAGCCAATCAGAACTCAGGAAATGAACTTGCCTGAGTTCATAATGGAATCCAAAGCTCCATATAAGCCACCTACCAAACTCTAGTTTTAGTCTTGCATTCATCTTGTAACAGAGTTGAATACTTTACACAAAATCCAACACTTCCTTCTGTGCCTTTTGTCCTTGAGGATGGCCCTGTGGGTGTTTTCAAAAGAGGAGACAGCATTGCTGGTGATGAGATGTCACGGTTCTCAGCTAGCATGGCCCATAGTTGATGGCCGATATGAGAGACAAAAGGGAATTTTTCAAATAGTTTTTATATCCTTTATAGTTAGTATAGCATTTATTCTAAGGATGTCAAACAATAGATAAATGAATTAAAACTTAATTCAATTCTAAATGTTTATATACAACAAAACAATGACTAACTATATAAATGTCCTTCCTGAATATAGTCACATTTGAGAGACCTACCTGTCTGAAGCCCTGTCGGCTGAGGTTTAAAATACACCAACTGCACCTCTGCATAGAGGTAAATACACCCCACCCCCAATGTTATTTCCCAGGGCAAACAAGACATGCTGGAAACTGCTGGAAAAGCAAGGAGGAATACATAAAGGCGACTTTCTCCTGTAGACACCTACCCATGGGCACACTTGTGTCGGTTGACCAGCAAAAAAACATACATCAATAAGCTCAGTGTGAATTCTGGATGCTGCACAGAAGACCTATCCAGGGGGATGATTAATATGAATGGTCGGTGTGAGAGTCAGTGCTGACAGCATAACCTGATGATGATGATGATTCCCCCTGTGCTTAATGGTCAGTCAAGAAGTAAAAAGGGGACAAATTTCCATTCCAACTAATCCATTTGTCGGTGCCAAACTCACGAAAGATAATCCTTTTGAGTGATTGCTTAATCTGTTGATTTCCAGAAAAGAAATCAATTTCTTTGGCATTGGATCTGAAATGAAAAGATGTCTCTATTTGACACTCAAATATTTATTCATAAATAATTGCTCCAGATTTGCTAATTCAACAACTGAGGATTAGAAAAGAGGGTCTTTCACCTTTGATGGGTGGCACCATTTTGCTCAGCATTTTATTTTTCATTATTGCTAATCAAAAATTAAATTATTTGGAATCACCATTTTTCTATTCACAATATGAATACAGTTGATCAACTTCCAAAGTTGGAAAAAAAAAAATTATTTACCCATTGTTCACTGCAGATTTGACACAAGGTCAAAAGTTTGGAGCATCCAGCAAGGATTGAACTTGCCTTTCAGTAGTAATGGATCTGCAAACTTTATATGACTAAATAATGTCTGTGACATACAAGGTGTGTCAAAAAAGTATCGATATTTTTTGTACTTTTTGACACTCCTGAAAAAAATAACGTTCCATTATTCATTAATTTTTTCAGAATACAAGGTGTGTCAAAACAGTACCAAGTTTAAAGCTGTATTTACAAAGATAGAAATGTAGAATGAATGGAACGTTATTTTTTTTTTCAGAATGCAAGGTGTGTCAAAAAGTACAAAAAATCTTGATACTTTTTTGACACACCTTGTATATCAGAATTGAACTTTATATGTGAGTCTGTGATTTCGGAAAGAACTGATCTTTAAGATTCCAAAATGACATCACCTGATTATACTTCAGCCTAGTGGATTATTTAAGTATTACAATTTATCTGATAGTGATGAGTTCAATCCTTGGGTCAGGCAGTGGAATCCAACAAGACAATCAGAAGTGGTGTCACAGGAGAAAATTAACAAAAGGACCAAATGACAGTTATCCCTGAAAATGGATGCCAATAGGTCATTCCATCTGAGTTGAATAGAAAAATTGAGTTAAAAAAATTGTTTAAAAAAAATTTTTGAATACCCATCAAAAATGAATAAGATAAGATGTCTTCAGCATAAAATAATAAAATCCAACCAACAACTTTATATATATATATATATATATATATATATATATATATAAAGAGAAAGAGGAAGGGATTGATTGATTGATTAATATAAGATTTTGTGTTTTAGAATGATCAAAATCAATCCATAATTTTTTGAATATCAATGATGGTTCTGTTCCTGGTTTTAGTAAATGTGAATTATTTTATTTATTTATTTTTTTGGGGGGCTCTTTGTTTTTATATTATAATCAACAATTCAAACATGATTCATGCAGCTCAATGAATCTGTTTTGTTGCTTGTTTTTGTCTAAAACAGGAAAACCTTCTCACATTTTTTTCTTTACTTCGAATAAAAAATAAAAATTAAAAAAAAAGAATTCAAACAAATAGAAATGAAGATAAGAGAAAATCAATATTCAATTAACAAGATTTTTGATTGATTTTGTTAATATTTTAATTATTCATATTGTCTTCAGCATATTTATCAATAAAAATGACTTTTGCTGCTAATTTATTGAATTCCATTATTGTGACGACATACCGTATTTGACGGCATATAAGACGCATCTCCATTTCAGGAAAAAAAGTTTTTAGTGTATTTAGGCATATATTGTTATCTTTGCCACCATATGCTCCTGTTAACCTTGATCATAACAATACCAGCAATAAAATAAGGATCCATGGAGTTTAGGGTAGGTAAAAGTACTGAGCGTAAGCTGGGTTAGTGAGCATCATAGAGAATATTAGCCTAGGCTTATGGGAGGTCTCAAACTTCACCTATGATGTATAAGACACAGGGCAATTTTTTGAGCCAAAATTTTTGGGAAAAAAGTGCGTCCTATATGCTGTCAAATACGGTAATTGTTGTGGCGAGAGAAACCACGAACGTAGTAGTTCAAAGCGGGCACGACTGTGTTTGGCATGCAGAATGAGATCAGAGGCGAGTGGGGAGATTGAACTCGCATTCTCCTGATCGTGAGTCGTGGCCTTGACGCATGGGAATTGCTAAACTATCCAGAGTGGCCCGGATGTGAAGGATTGACGCGTGCTAATTAGTGTCGCAGGTGCTGCACGGGCAGGTCAGAGTAAGGAGCCCGGATGAACACTGTAATTGTGTATTTATTGACCAGCCCTCACAAACCGAGAGAAAAGCTTGCAGTAGCATTTTGGCTGTGGCGACGAGTGGACGAGAGACAAGATATTTGGATAGTGTTGGTGAGAAGAGTGCAGCATTGCTGGGAGAGTAAAAGCGTCGGACTTAACTGTGCCTCCCAGATAACATTCTTATTAGAATTGTAAAACTCCAAAATAAACAACAAATTTATTTTTTAAGTTCCATTTTATTAAACTTGACTCAGAATTATTTCAAGCATGCAACTCTCATTTTGCATTGAATGTAGACCATTCATTCAGACTGACTATAAACAGGTTTTCTTTTGCATGTCTACAAGAAAGGACAGTTTATAGGTACATGCCTTATAAGGCATGTGGTGTAATAGCTAAAGTTGTAGGAAATGGACTTGTTGACCCTAGATGAGGCTGTCTACATTTCACATAGCGCTAATACCCTTGGGAAAAGTATGCATCCACCTGCTCTCCCTCCAGTTATGGGTAAATAGCAAGGCAGACTGGGCTCTTTAAACTTTGATTAGGCAACCATTCTAGGAGAAGGAAAACTGAATTCAAACCTGTTAAATTCCGCCTAAAATATTGACCTTGCTCATGTGAGGGGGGTTGGAAGATATGTACAGGTACGTGCTTTTTCCTTAAGTATTAAGACTTTTGATGGCAGATAATTCTTTAAATCCTTGTATAGTGGGTGAGTTATTTTCCAAAAATTTGCGAAATAGAAAGTATGTTCCAAAAAAAAAAAAAAAAGATCATATCTTATAACGGAGATTGTGTGTTTTTCTGTCTGTAACCGAAAACTATATTATTACGAAAGTCACAATTCCCTTAGTTATTCACACCACATTCTCCATGATTTTATTATAATTTAAACCTCAATTATTAATAAAATTGACCATATCTACATACTAGTTATTTACCATGTACGCCATGTATGGGTTAGGCACAAGGCCCTATTAATATAGGACCACTCACAAGCTGAGACTCATGGGTGGCAGGTGCAAAAAATGCGTTGATCCCATCGACATTCCCCCTAAAGGGGGGCACCTCAGGCACTGGGCAATAAACCCAGCCCTGCCCTTTTAAATCAAGGGGGCAGGCGTTGCCTGTGGGGATAGCCCCCTGGGATCAACGATGTTAGCTTGGGCCAAAGCCACTGGACACCCGGCTCCGAAGAGCCATATCTACATACTAATAACATGCAATTGTAGTTATATATACAACAAAATAGTGGTTTACAGTGTGAACAGGAAGGCTAATTTGCATATTGATATTAAAAATTTGATTTTACTAAATATGTGCTTGGTATTGATTTCTAATTGCTTGGTTTTATCTTAATGCATATATGCAAAAATCTCTGGCATAAATCTTAAAAGAAATTCATTAGCGAGAAGAAATAACTGTCATTTTATTCTTTACTTCCTATTTCAACTAAATAGTTTAATTAGGAAAATTTAGCAATGAAAGACGGGACTGATGGAAGAGCAAGTTTTAGTTGTTCTAATCTTCGATTATTTCCCCCTCTATTCCAAATCATTTTATCTGCATTCTTATTTAGTTTCATTAGCCTTTCTAATTTAATATAATATTTTATTACATTAAGACTTAAATACTTGCACCCGGAAGGTGCATATATTTGCTAGTTTTATCAATGAATTAAAAGTAGCCAAATTGATGTGAATTTGTCTGGTCCTAATTCTCCTCCTTTCTTTCATGGTTGAACTTTTTCATTCTGGTTGGTTTTAAGAAACTAAAGTTGTGCATATAATGCAAAGCTTTCATTATTTCTTTTGGCAATAAACTACAAGAAGCAAAAGAAGGTCAGATTTTAATGTCAAAGGTCAATTTTCAATGAATCCTGCTAATAAAAACAGCAGTAGCAGCTAATCCTGGGTGATCATTTTAGTGGATGCTTTAAACAAAATTAAAAAAAGAGAAAATTATTTCATCAACGGAGAAGAAGCACCAAATCAAGATTTCAGCTTAAAGGTGATTTGATTTACAATATTCTTTAACCATGTAAAAATAATGATTCAGAAATAAATTATAAGATTTTTAAAGTATGTGTGTGTGTGTGTGTGTGTGTGTGTGTGTGTGTGTATATATATATATATATATAATATAGTCAATGCCCTGATAATGGTTTATTATATATATATATATATATATATATATATCAATGCCCTGATAATGGTTTATTTATATATATTATATATATATATATATATATATTATAATCAGCCCTGATAATGGTGTATTATATATATATATAATATATATATATATATATATATATATATAGTCAATGCCCTGATAATGGTTATTATATATATATATATATATTATATATATATATATATAGTCAATGCCCTGATAATGGTTTATTATATATATATATATATATATATATACTAGCAAATATATGCACCCTATGGGTGCACGTATTTAAGTTTTAATGTAATAAAATATTGTATTAAATAAGAAAGGCTAATGAAACTAAATAAGAATGCAGATCAACAGATTTGAAACAAAGGGGAGGGGTATAATCGAAAAATACAACAATTGAAACTTACTCTTAAAACCACTCTCGTCTTTCATTGTTATTTTTTCTAATTTAAGTATTTAGTTAAAAGAGGAAGTAAAGAATAAAATGACAGTTATTTTTTCATGTTAATGGATTTCTTTTAAGATTTATTGAAGAGATTTTTGCTTATATTCATTAAAATAAAACCAAACAGTTAGAAATCAATAATACTAAGCACATATTTATTAAATTCGATTTTTTAATATTAATATGCAAATTAGCCTTCCTGTTCACACTGTAAACCGCTATTTTGTTGTATATATAAATATAATTGCATGTTATTAGTATGTAGACATGGTTAACTGTATTAATAATGTAAAATAATTTTATTAATAATTGAGGTTTAGATAAAAATAAAATCATGGAGAATGTGATGTCAATAACTAAAGGAATTGCGACTTGAGTAGGAATATAGTTTCGGTTACAGACAGAAAAACACACAATCTCCATTATAATAAGATATATAGTCAATGCCCTGATAATGGTTTATATATATATATATAATATATATATATATATGTATATATAGTCAATGCCCTGATAATGGTTTATTATATATACTAGCAAATATATGCACCCTCCGGGTGCAAGTATTTAAGATTTAATATAATAAAATATCATATTAAATTAGAAAGGCCAATGAAACTGAATAAAAATGCAGATAACATGATTTGGAACAGAGGGGGTATGATTGAAAAATAGAACAACTTTGAAATTAACTCTTCCATCATTTTCAATTACTCCTATTCCTAATTCAATTATTTAGTTAAAATAGGAAGTAAAGAATAATATTACAGTTATTTCTTTTTGTTAAGGGATTTCTTTTAAGATTTATTGAAGAGATTTTTGCTCATATTCAATAAGATAAAACTAAACAATTAGAAATCAATAATATTAAGCACATATTTATTAAAATCAAACGTTTTAAGATCAATATGCAAATTAGCCTTCCCATTCACACTGTAAACAGCTGTTTTTGTGTATATATAAATACAACTGCATGTTATTTGTATGTAGATATGGTTAACAGTCTTAATGATGTAAAACAATTTTATTAATAATTGAGGTTTAAATAAAAATAAAATCATGGAAAATGGGATGCTGATAACAAAGGGAATTGTGATTTGTATAGTAATATAGTTTCGGTTACAGACACAAAAACACACAATCTCCATTATAATAAGATATATATATATATAGTCAATGCCCTGATAATGGTTTATTATATATATATATATAATTTAAAAGAAAGGAAATGAATCCGACAGTATGAGTATGAAAAAGATGGAATGAAAACACCACACAATGCTGTTAAAGAGAAAACAATTATGTTATAAATTGTTTTCTCTTTAACAGCATTGTGTGGTGTTTTCATTACATCTTTTTCATATATATAATATTGTCAATGCCCTGATAATGGTTTATTAGATAAAAAAAAGTTTAACGTTGTCTAATACTTCTAACTATAATAAATTCATCTTCATAGTTCGATACCGGCCCTCGTCAACTCGGCGTATGAGTAGCACAGGGATCTGTTCGGTAAAGTAAGGAGCTGATGGTAGGTGTGGCGCTCCATCTCAGATGCAAAAACAATATCCTTGGTCTAGCGCTAGTTAAAAGAGAATAGACTCCCTCGCTGATTGGCTGATACCAACTTTAGGCCACCCCGACGACTTTATTTACTTTACATATTATTGGAATTATTTTTACATTATATACAAGGTGAGTCAAAAAAGTATCGAGATTTTTTGTACTTTTTGACACACCTTGTATTCTGAAAAAAAATAACATTCCGTTCATTCTTCATTTCTCTCTTGGTAAATACGGCTTGGTAGTTTTTGACATATATATATATATATATATATATATATATATATATATATAATCTATAAACTAGATTTCTTTCACCCAGCACTTTTCAATTCTCTCTCTCTCTCTCTCTCTCTCTCTCTCTCTCTCTCTCTCTCTCTCTTTAATCCTATTTTAGAATTTATTTTTTCTCAATTTTCCGTGGTCCTATTTCAATTTTTTTTAGTCTCTCCTTTCATTCTCTTCATCATTTCTTTCAATTTCACTTTTCTCTCTTCCATCTTCCCATTTGTAATTTTCATCTTTTTTGTCCCATTATTGTTCCAATAATTTTTTTGACTTTAAATTTTTCGTGTAAACCTCATTTTTTTTCCTAGAAATCATCTGCCCTACTGACCTTATCACAACTTATTTGATTCTGATCTTCTTTCAGTTTTGTTTTTCTTTTTAAATTTTCTTTTCTCTTATAAGGACTGCACAAATCTGTTTACAATTACATTCACTTATAATATACTAATATATATTGGAAGTGCGTGGTGTAATGGTTAAAGTCATGGGAAATGGACTCGTCGCCCCGAGTTCAAATCCTGGATGTGGTAATTATATTTCACTTAGTGCTAATTCCCTTGGGAAAGGTATGAATCCTACTCTCCCTCCAGCTATGGATAAATAGTAGGGCAGACTGGGCTCTTTAACCTTGGTTAGGCAACCGGTCTAGGAGAAGGAAAACTCTGAATTCAAACCTGTTAAGAAATTGACCTTGTGTCACATCCTGCTCATGCGGAGGGGTTGATAAATATATATATTATATGGCCTTTAGAATAAAACCATTTCAATAATTCATATTTAACTAAATGCTTCAACTTGCTCTATTGGTGAGGCTTAGAATATGCTAACTGCATCCCCTGCCATGGGGTAAGTGTCCCTCAAAAAGGCATAGAGTTAATACAGTTCTGAATGACAGTTATCTCTGGGTTGCAGGTTCAATTCTGGCCAAGGGCAACAATAACATAGAATAATTAACACAGCTTAACACTTGTACCCGGTCATGGTTAATGAAACGAGAACAGTTTACCCCCATAGATTGAATAAAGGGTTTGGATTGAAGTTCCATGAAGGCTCCCAAGTTTGACGAGAATGTTCCCAAGTTTGACAAGAAATACATAAAGAAGGAAGATGAAGACAATAATCCGAATAATCCAAATAATACAAATGGTGATTTTACTTCTAAAACTTGGAGTGAGGTTGGCTTAGGCCACTGATCAATGATAAGATTTTAATGACTGTAGTAAAAAATAATCCAGAAACCTCAGCAATCAAAAGATTAAATATAAGATTAGACCCATTCCAAATCATTAAACCTGGGAAGAATAAATCCCTAATAAATAGCTTCTGTTTAAAGCGGTTGTTAAAACCGGGCTCAAATGATAAAAGAAAAAAAAAATAAATGTAGATCCTTATGTGGAAACAAGAAAAAATACTAAATGTAGATCCTTATGTGGAAACAAGAAAAATACTAAATGTAGATCCTTATGTGGAAACAAGAAAAAATACTAAATGTAGATCCTTATGTGGAAACAAGAAAAAATACTAAATGTAGATCCTTATGTGGAAACAAGAAACAATAATAAATGTAGATCCTTATGTGGAAACAAGAAAAAATACTAAATGTAGATCCTTATGTGGAAACAAGAAACAATAATAAATATAGATCCTTATGTGGAAACAAGAAACAATACTAAATGTAGATCCTTATGTGGAAACAAGAAAAAATAATAAATGTAGATCCTTATGGAGTGGAAACAAAAATACTAAATGTAGATCCTTATGTGGAAACAAGAAACAATAATAAATGTAGATCCTTATGTGGAAACAAGAAACAATAATAAATGTAGATCCTTATGTGGAAACAAGAAACAATAATAAATGTAGATCCTTATGTGGAAACAAGAAACAATAATAAATGTAGATCCTTATGTGGAAACAAGAAAAATACTAAATGTAGATCCTTATGTGGAAACAAGAAAAAATAAAATGTAGATCCTTATGTGGAAACAAGAAAAAAATAATAAATGTAGATCCTTATGTGGAAACAAGAAACAATACTAAATGTAGATCCTTATGTGGAAACAAGAAAAATACTAAATGTAGATCCTTATGTGGAAACAAGAAAAAATACTAAATGTAGATCCTTATGTGGAAACAAGAAAAAATACTAAATGTAGATCCTTATGTGGAAACAAGAAACAATAATAAATGTAGATCCTTATGTGGAAACAAGAAAAAATAATAAATGTAGATCCTTATGTGGAAACAAGAAAAAATAATAAATGTAGATCCTATATAGGTGGAAACAAGAAACAATAATAAATGTAGATCCTTATGTGGAAACAAGAAACAATAATAAATGTGTCCTTATGTGGAAACAAGAAACAATAATAAATGTAGATCCTTATGTGGAAACAAGAAAAATACTAAATGTAGATCCTTATGTGGAAACAAGAAAAATACTAAATGTAGATCCTTATGTGGAAACAAGAAAAAATAAAAATGTAGATCCTTATGTGGAAACAAGAAAAATACTAAATGTAGATCCTTATGTGGAAACAAGAAAAAATACTAAATGTAGATCAAGAAAAAATACTTATGTGGAAACAAGAATAAATGTAGATCCTTATGTGGAAACAAGAAAATACTAAATAAATGCCTTATGTGGAAACAAGAAAAAATATAAATGTAGATCCTTATGTGGAAACAAGAAAAAATAATAAATGTAGATCCTTATGTGGAAACAAGAAAAAATAATAAATGTAGATCCTTATGTGGAAACAAGAAAAAATAATAAATGTAGATCCTTATGTGGAAACAAGAAACAATAATAAATGTAGATCCTTATGTGGAAACAAGAAACAATAATAAATGTAGATCCTTATGGAAACAAGAAAAAATTACTTTTCAAATTCAGATTTATTATGAAAGAACTGTCAGAATTAAACTTTCACTGCAGTAGAACTAAAAAGTTCCCTTTCACACGCCTTTCTATTGGCAGAAGTCGGTGTGGGGAGGGCGGTTCAAGTAAAGGTTAACTGCTGTCAATAACTCCAATGGCTAATGGTAACTTTCCATTTATTCTACTCTATGAAACCAACAACTTTGGAAGAACTTGAAGGATGAATATGAGAATTTATTTCTGCCATTCCACAAGAGTTCCTGGGAAAATCAGTTGATGCGATTCCCGAGCAGCTTGAGAGGCCGGTGGTGAATTCTTGTGCCCATATTAAATTTTAAATAAAACTTCATGTTATGTTTGTTCTTCTGATATTCATTTTCTGTAAAAATAAGGATTCAGAAATAAATTATATGATTTTTAAAAGATGAAAAAGATGTTCACATTTTGTGAGGGTATTACATAATAGATTAGTGAAATCTATTGGCATGCTGTGAGAATTTGGAAAATTAAATGTTTTTAATGAACTTATTATCATAAGCGTATCCTAAGCTCGCTCGTTCATCAAATTTTATCTCACAACACAAAGCTGGTAACTGGGAAAACTCTCAAGCTGGGACACTCGTAATTCTAAGTGCCACCGTATTTTTATACGGTACAATATTCGGAGGATTTGAAGATTGTTGAAGATTCAACCAATCTTGCTAAGAAACCTTAAACCTTGTATTCACTCCGTCCCTGTGCTTACCACTGAGCTAAATAGAATTACGTCAAGATAAATAGGGTTTGGAAAAATAATATTTTTCTTTGGCATTTAGAAACTTAAAATGTTTTTAATGAACTTAATAACATAAGCGTATATGAAGCTCGCACGTTCCTCAAATTCTCAAATTTTAGCTCTCAATACAAAGCAAAAAATCCACTAGGTTACAGCTTCTAACTCGGAAAACTCGTAAATTGGGGCATTCATAAATCAAGTGGAGTGTTGCATGTCATGGACTGCTCATCCACCGAGACTCTGTCTTTAAGCATCACAGGTTGCAACCCATGGCCAACAGGTGGCCCCATTTGGGGGAGTCTTACCCCTCTGCCATGGTGCAGTCAGTGCATTCTAACACCCCAGCCGACAGGGCGGGGTGAAGATCTATTATTTACGTGAGTTTTTCTATTATCCTTTTTATTTTCTGTATTTTTATACGATACTTATTCATCCAGTTTGATATGTGGTCACCCTGAAGTTGTTTGAAACCATTGTTGGTTGATTATTTTGTTTAATGGTATCAACCCTTTTCAGATCATTTAATGCCAAATCAAGTTGTTTTTTTTATAAACAAAGGACTCAGGTTGTTTACAATACCTGCTGTTACTTAAATTGCCACCCAATTAAGTATTGAACAGGCACATCACTGCTTAATTTTGATCTAGCGGGAATTGGTGCTTTCAGCATGACTTGACTGTAATTTGAAACCATGTCTTTCAATGGATGTAAAGTCCCATGATGTCATGCCTCCAGAAAGTAGAAGTTAACAGATGTTTCGTTGGTAACAAATTGCCAAGAATTTGCCAGAATTCTATCCATGCTCCAAGTCACTGATTCTCCATTCAATTGTGATCGGGGAATATGAAGTGTGATAAAAATGTGGTTCTGTTATTTATTTTGCCGAAGAAGAGTATGAAACAACAATATATGTGACAATGAACGAGCAACACAAGATAGTGTCAACAACAGACAAACAAGACCGCATGAGAGATGGAGGCGCGTGGTCTAATGGTTAGAGTCGTGGGAAATGGACTCGTCAACGCGAGTTCAATTCCTGGA
The DNA here is from genome assembly GCA_023376005.1 of Doryteuthis pealeii. Classification (NCBI taxonomy): domain Eukaryota; kingdom Metazoa; phylum Mollusca; class Cephalopoda; order Myopsida; family Loliginidae; genus Doryteuthis; species Doryteuthis pealeii. The sequence continues at coordinate 80,550,194 of CM042146.1, read as the reverse complement.
CGAAGCTGTTGGAATTTCACATGGCGCTAATACCCTTGGGAAAGGTATGAATCTAATTCTCCCTCCAGCTATGGATAAATAACAGGGCAGACTGGACTCTTTAACCATGGCTAGGCAACCAGTCTAGGAGAAGGAAAACTCTGAATTCAAACTAGTTAAACTCCGCTTAAGAAATTGACCTTGTGTCGCATCCTGCTCGTGCAGAGGGGTTGGTAAATATATATATATATATATATACTCCAAAGAGAGGAGCTGGGCACTGGAAGATATTTTAAGGACATTGTTTGTTGGTTACTTTGTTTTTTACGGCATATCAACATTTTTCAGGTTATTTAATGCTGAATCAAGTTATTTTGATAAACAAAGGACTCTGGTTGCTTACAGTACCTGTAGGAGTACTGCTTCTAGGATTTGCTCAGGATAGCATGCAGCATCTTTATACAGTAACAGTCTAGCTTTTCTCCACATACTCACACAAAAACAAACAAACAAAAATCTTGGATTCAAAACAAATTAAGCAGTGATGAGTCTGTTCAATACTTAGATGGATGACCATTTAAGCAAAATAATGTACTGTAAGCAACCTAATATAAAATCACTTGATTCAGCATCAAATGACCCAAAAGGGGTTGATATGCCATAAAATAAAACAATCAATTAATCAATTCAAAACAAGTTTTATTTTTCTCAAAAATCTTACCCAAGTTTTGTCTATGATTTTGTAATTTCACCAGTTTTCATTTTCTTCTTCCCTAAGAATAGTGCAACTTTTCAAAAATAATTCCTGATTTTTTTTCTTTTTTCCAGACAATAAAAGTTAAGAAATTCTCTGAGAAAAATTTAAGTATTAAAAAACCCAAAAAAAACCCCAACAGATATGAATTTATGGTCTAGTTTTTCTTATAGTGAATTAAGTTGAGGCACTCATTATACAGGGTGTCCACAAAGTCTGGGTACATCGAGATTTCCCTATTGTATTTGTTATTTTTCCGAGAATTTTGCAAGGCACATTAAGTTATGCATTGAAAATTATCGAAATCATATTGAAAATATTATTTATTAAATAGAAATTTGAAAGCAATTGACAATGCAATGGAATAGGTGTTGAAAATGATGTTTATTTACCTTTTTTTCCTAAATATTTTCGGGATAAATCCCATCATCAGAGGTCATAGAAGTACTTGTGTTTTTTAGTACTTATCCCACGGCGCTGGCGTAATCGTTTGTTGTTTATTAAGTTAAAGGAATGCCAGATATTTGAAATGTTCAGGTTTTTCTGTGATGACATGTCAACCCATTAAATTAAATTAAATTAAAAGAATTTCGAAGAAACTGCACGACAAACGGGCCGACATGTCATCACGGAAAAAAACAAACATTTCAAATATCTGGTCGTTCCTTCAACTTAATAAACAACAAGCGATTACGCCATCGCCATGTGATAAGTGCTAAAAAACACAAGTACTTCTATGACCTCTGATGATGGGATTTATCCCGAAAATATTTAGGAATAAAAAGGTAAATAAACATCATTTTCAACACCTATTCCATTGCTTGGTCAATTGCCTTCAAATTTCTATTTTACACATACATACATACAATGTTTCAAACAAACTATAAAAAAAAAACTTATTATTTATTAATATTATAATTGAAGAAAGTTGTTTTGTTTTAAAAGTATGTGTTAATTCCCATGTACCCAGACTTTGTGGATACTCTGTATAGTAGCTATCATCGTATGAAATGGATACAGCAACATGAGTTCAAATCCTGAACAAAGCTGGTAGCATTTCACATGCTGCTAATAAATGAAACTGAGATTGTATTTTCTTTTGTTTTGATTATCTGTCTTCTTTCTCTGGTAAAATAAAATCATAAACCAAATTATATTGTTTATAATTCTGATAGGTAGGTCATATTCTGTCAACAATATATATCATACTTTCCGCTTTTCATATTACAAATAAAAATAATATTTTATTATTCTTTCACTTTTGAAAAACACACCAGACAAAATATGCACACTGTCACACTAATACCCTTAGGAAAGGTATGCATTCAATTATTCTCCCTCTATCTAAATAGTAGGGTGGATTGGGCTCCTTATTCTTGGTCTGGCAACCAGTCTAGAAGGAAATCTCTGAATTTAAATCTATTAAACTTTGCTTAAAAGTAGACCTTGTGTCACATCCTACTTGTGCAGAAATGTTGGTAAATACATAGAGTGAAATAAGTTTTTAAAAAAATCCACACATTTCCAATTCAAGAGAAAAGATGAAAACTATCAGTTTGCATTAGGGTTACTAGCAAGAATATGCACCCTCTGGGCATAATTAATGAAGTTTTAATGTAATGAAATATATTAAATTAGAAAGACTTACGAAATTAGATAAGAACGCATATAAAAAAATTACACTTATTTTACTATTTCTCTGAATTTTTGAGATGAGGCTTGATAATTTGGATTATTTGGATTATTCGGACTATTGTCCTCATCTTTATCGTTATCTGTACAACATTTCGGCCAATGTGCACTCCAGCCTTCTTCAAAGTTCTGTGATGGCTCCCAATTACGGCAAGAAGGTTCCCGAGTCTGACAAGAAATACCTGAAGAAGGCCGGAGGGCATATCATCCGAAACATTGTACAGATAACAATAAAGATGCAGACAATAGTCCGAATAATCCAAATAATACATACACTTATTTAATTATATTTTAATTGGTTTCTATATAAAATCATTCATAGGATTGATTTTAATGTGTTGGAGAATAAAACAATAATATTAGAGATCTATAACTTCAAGTAATTATTTATTAAATCCGGTTTTGGTAAAAACAGAATGTAAATTAACCACACCATATATTATGTAAACCTTTATTTCTTAGTGATATATAAGATGCATTGCAGAATTTTAAATGCACTATTAACATGGGATGTTTTGAGGCAAATCTAACTCAGATTTTCATAGAGAGATTGTTAATAAATAAGATTTATTCTATGTATTAACATTAATGATTTTTTACTCTAAATTAAATAGCTCCAAACCATTTTTATCATATGGGTGCTAGAAGGTGGTGGCTGCGGGTCTACATGTCCTGGGAATGACGCTAAACTCTATCTGATGGTGAGGTTCCAGTTTTGGAGGTTTGGGGAATGTGGAGCACCCCTTCATCACCATTGCTCCCTGGTCCACTCTGACCCGGAGTGGTAGTACCTGTTAGGGTCCCATTTAAGGGTTAAATAGAAAAATGTATTTATAAAAAAATTGTATTATCCATCAAGAATTGATTTATTTCAAAACTTTATCGGCATTAAATGACCCACTGAGGTTGATATGCCGTAAAACAAAACAAACAAACCAATCTAAATTAAATAGTTATTGATACACCTATGAAATCCCTGAGGGTATTGTGATGTAAGCAGTGACGTAATTTCAGTTACAGACATCAAATCTCCATTATAATAAGATAACTTACTGGCCAAATTTTAAACTTTAATTATTTTCAATCAATAAAAGTTCATAAGAAGATAAAGTTAGCCTCTTTAAGGAAGGTCATGAGGAGGGGGTCTAAGGTAGGTTTGGGTAAACTGAGGTGAAATATTAAATTTTCTGCGTACTCATAAACTTCTTAATACTAGAAATAGACATTCAAGTTTATAATGCACAAAATCTGGCCTAGAACAAAAAATAAAAGAAAGAAAATTGAAAAGACGGAAATTCATTTTTTCTTTAATATTAAAATGACAACTGGAAATAAAGGAAAAAATCCTAAGGAACCTGAAAGTTATTTTTGGTTCCATTTCTGTGAGTCAAGCAAAATTACTTACAAGAAATAATAATAATAAAAGAAACAAAGGAAAAAAAATTTTTTTAAATAGCAATTTTCTAGATGACAGTTCTCATTATCTGTTGCCACTTTCAAGGAGATGAGCCAGAATATTCTTGGCAGTGGAATGAAAAGACAAAAACAGAAAGAACCCTGAAATCTATGACAAATTTTCTGACCATTCTTAGCATCAATTCTTTTTCTAATCTTCTTTCAAAGCTACACTGGAGGCAATGATAACTAAGGGCAGAATTTTGTGATGTGTCACAGGAACAGATTGTTAAAAAACATCAAGAGAAATTGAATAGATTTTTTTTATTATTCATAGTGTTAAGGGCAGAATTTTGTGATGTGTCACAGGAACAGATTGTTAAAAAACATCAAGAGAAATTGAACAGATTTTTTTTTTATTCATAGTGTTAAGGGCAGAATTTTGTGACGTGTCACAGGAACAGATTGTTAAAAAACATCAAGAGAAATTGAATAGATTTTTTTTATTATTCATAGTGTTAAGGGCAGAATTTTGTGATGTGTCACAGGAACAGATTGTTAAAAAACATCAAGAGAAATTGAATAGATTTTTTTTATTATTCATAGTGTTAAGGGCAGAATTTTGTGATGTGTCACAGGAACAGATTGTTAAAAAACATCAAGAGAAATTGAATAGATTTTTTTTTATTCATAGTGTTAAGGGCAGAATTTTGTGACGTGTCACAGGAACAGATTGTTAAAAAACATCAAGAGAAATTGAATAGATTTTTTTATTATTCATAGTGTTAAGGGCAGAATTTTGTGATGTGTCACAGGAACAGATTGTTAAAAAACATCAAGAGAAATTGAATAGATTTTTTTTATTATTCATAGTGTTAAGGGCAGAATTTTGTGATGTGTCACAGGAACAGATTGTTAAAAAACATCAAGAGAAATTGAATAGATTTTTTTTATTATTCATAGTGTTAAGGGCAGAATTTTGTGACGTGTCACAGGAACAGATTGTTAAAAAACATCAAGAGAAATTGAATAGATTTTTTTTATTATTCATAGTGTTAAGGGCAGAATTTTGTGATGTGTCACAGGAACAGATTGTTAAAAAACATCAAGAGAAATTGAATAGATTTTTTTTATTATTCATAGTGTTAAGGGCAGAATTTTGTGATGTGTCACAGGAACAGATTGTTAAAAAACATCAAGAGAAATTGAACAGATTTTTTTTATTATTCATAGTGTTAAGGGCAGAATTTTGTGACGTGTCACAGGAACAGATTGTTAAAAAACATCAAGAGAAATTGAATAGATTTTTTTTATTATTCATAGTGTTAAGGGCAGAATTTTGTGATGTGTCACAGGAACAGATTGTTAAAAAACATCAAGAGAAATTGAATAGATTTTTTTTATTATTCATAGTGTTAAGGGCAGAATTTTGTGATGTGTCACAGGAACAGATTGTTAAAAAACATCAAGAGAAATTGAATAGATTTTTTTTATTATTCATAGTGTTAAGGGCAGAATTTTGTGACGTGTCACAGGAACAGATTGTTAAAAAACATCAAGAGAAATTGAATAGATTTTTTTTATTATTCATAGTGTTAAGGGCAGAATTTTGTGATGTGTCACAGGAACAGATTGTTAAAAAACATCAAGAGAAATTGAATAGATTTTTTTTATTATTCATAGTGTTAAGGGCAGAATTTTGTGATGTGTCACAGGAACAGATTGTTAAAAAACATCAAGAGAAATTGAATAGATTTTTTTTATTATTCATAGTGTTAAGGGCAGAATTTTGTGATGTGTCACAGGAACAGATTGTTAAAAAACATCAAGAGAAATTGAACAGATTTTTTTATTATTCATAGTGTTAAGGGCAGAATTTTGTGATGTGTCACAGGAACAGATTGTTAAAAAATCAAGAGAAATTGAATAGATTTTTTTTATTATTCATAGTGTTAAGGGCAGAATTTTGTGACGTGTCACAGGAACAGATTGTTAAAAAACATCAAGAGAAATTGAATAGATTTTTTTTATTATTCATAGTGTTAAGGGCAGAATTTTGTGATGTGTCACAGGAACAGATTGTTAAAAAACATCAAGAGAAATTGAATAGATTTTTTTATTATTCATAGTGTTAAGGGCAGAATTTTGTGACGTGTCACAGGAACAGATTGTTAAAAAACATCAAGAGAAATTGAATAATTTTTTTATTATTCATAGTGTTAAGGGCAGAATTTTGTGACGTGTCACAGGAACAGATTGTTAAAAAACATCAAGAGAAATTGAATAGAGATTTTTTTTATTATTCATAGTGTTAAGGGCAGAATTTTGTGACGTGTCACAGGAACAGATTGTTAAAAAACATCAAGAGAAATTGAATAGATTTTTTTTATTATTCATAGTGTTAAGGGCAGAATTTTGTGATGTGTCACAGGAACAGATTGTTAAAAAACATCAAGAGAAATTGAACAGATTTTTTTTATTATTCATAGTGTTAAGGGCAGAATTTTGTGATGTGTCACAGGAACAGATTGTTAAAAAACATCAAGAGAAATTGAACAGATTTTTTATTCATAGTGTTAAGGAGAATTTGTGATGTGTCACAGGAACAGATTGTTAAAAAACATCAAGAGAAATTGAACAGATTTTTTTATTATTCATAGTGTTAAGGGCAGAATTTTGTGACGTGTCACAGGAACAGATTGTTAAAAAACATCAAGAGAAATTGAACAGATTTTTTTTATTATTCATAGTGTTAAGGGCAGAATTTTGTGATGTGTCACAGGAACAGATTGTTAAAAAACATCAAGAGAAATTGAACAGATTTTTTTTATTATTCATAGTGTTAAGGGCAGAATTTTGTGACGTGTCACAGGAACAGATTGTTAAAAAACATCAAGAGAAATTGAACAGATTTTTTTTATTATTCATAGTGTTAAGGGCAGAATTTTGTGACGTGTCACAGGAACAGATTGTTAAAAAACATCAAGAGAAATTGAACAGATTTTTTTTTATTCATAGTGTTAAGTGCAGAATTTTGTGACGTGTCACGGGAACAGATTGTTAAAAAACATCAAGAGAAATTGAACAGATTTTTTTATTATTCATAGTGTTAAGGGCAGAATTTTGTGACGTGTCACAGGAACAGATTGTTAAAAAACATCAAGAGAAATTGAATAGAGATTTTTTATTATTCATAGTGTTAAGGGCAGAATTTTGTGACGTGTCACAGGAACAGATTGTTAAAAAACATCAAGAGAAATTGAACAGATTTTTTTTATTATTCATAGTGTTAAGGGCAGAATTTTGTGACGTGTCACAGGAACAGATTGTTAAAAAACATCAAGAGAAATTGAATAGAGATTTTTTATTATTCATAGTGTTAAGGGCAGAATTTGTGACGTGTCACAGGAACAGATTGTTAAAAAACATCAAGAGAAATTGAATAGAGATTTTTTAATTATTCATAGTGTTAAGTTTTTATGGGCCATCCTTTAGCCTTAAATCAGGAGCGCTTGTCCAGTGGAATTGGATCCCTGGTAAAGAGTCCCTCGATAATGAATCCTTTGGTTCCTCTGGTAAAGAGTTCTCAGTTCCTGGTAATCAGTCCTTCAATAATGAATCCTTTGGTTCCTCTGTTAAAGAGTTCTCAGTTCCTGGTAATCAGTCCTTCAATAATGAATACTTTGGTTACTCTGGTAATCGTATAAGTCCTTCCTGAGTATTGGTAAAGATCTGGTAATCCTATGTCCGTCCTCAGTGAGCGTAATTGTAATTATGACCAGTGGGGGGTTTAAATAGTGTGTCTTCCACGCAGTATGGTTAGTGATTGGCTGCAGGAACAACTCACGTGACCTTGGCTAGTGTATTAATCAAGGTGGGGAATGAGAAGACATCTTCTATCAAAAAATATTCCAACACATAGAATTAAAGACAATGAAGTATAAGTACTGGATATTTAGTAGTGAATCTTCAAGTATTGGAATTTAAACCTTTGAACTTATCCAAAGTTTTTGGATTATTCTGACTATTGTCCTCATCTTTATTGTTATCTGTACAATGTTTTGGCCGATGTTCCCTCCTGACTTCTTCAGGTATTTCTTGTTGGACTTGGGAGCCTTTTCAAACTTAAGAACCTTCTTTTTGAACTCTGGCACCTTCTCTTGTTGTAATCGGGAGCCATCACGGAACTTTGAACCCAACCCTATTCAATCCATTCTATTCTGTCAAGGGTGACAGTAACAGAGAATAATATTTACCACAACTTAACACTTATTTCACAGCTATGATTAGTGGAATGAGAACAGGATACCCCCGTGGATTGAAACATTATGTTATATATTGTACAAACGGAAATATGAATTTCCGGTTTTATTTAACAAAGAAGTTTAACACCTGCCCGTTATCAGATCAAGAGATAAAAATACGTGGGAGTAGCTATGAATATAAAAGAACCGAGGGCTCGAGACAGGAGTCGTCAGTTAGTCCCGGAGGCAGTCAGCCGAAGAGAGAGTGAGGTGATCGGGGTCAGTAGTCGTCCGAGCGGGACCTCGTGTAGTAGGGTGTTGGAAAAGCTAGCCTTAATATTTACCAACTGAAAAAGCTTGTCGCCCAGAAATTTAATCGAAGGACCAAAAGTCTAAAGACTGAATATATTAATTAAACTGACCCTCTCTCTCGAAGTTAAGAAGCTTGAATTCATTTCAATAAACTTCTGGAGGATAACTTTGGTGTTATTGTCATCCCTTACAACGAAGATAAAACTATTGCAATTTAGTACAGTGACGACGCGCTATGCAACAATTATACAGATAACAATAAAGGTGAGGACAATAGTCCGAATAATACGAATTATCAAGTCTCATCTAAAAAATTCAGAGAAATATTATCAAGAAACATTTGCTTCCAAGTATAGAGAGGCCCATTCTGATCAATCGGTTGGTCACGTCAATCCTTAGCACCTATATAATTGTCCCAACCCTATTGCCCTTATGGCAAGCCCCAAACCTTTTTATCCTATGAGTGCTAGAAGGTAGTGACTGAGAATCTTAGTGTCCTGGGTATCTGATGGTGAGGTTCCAGTTCTGGAGGTCTGGGGAATGTGGAGCACCCCTTTTGCTCATGAGTCCACTCTGTTAGGGTTCTATCTATGGGTTAAATAGAAAATTTGTTTACAAAAAATTGAGTTTAAATATTTTTGGACTATATGACGTTTAGGCACCCCTTTTGCGAAATCGATTCATAATGACATGTTTTTTATTTACACTGTCAAAATCCGGTTGTTGGTTAGGTTTAGGGGTTAGTTTTATAATTAAAAAAAACTCTAAAAATCATCTGTTAACAAACAACCGAATTTTGACGGTGTAAATGGAAAAAATGTCCTTATGAATCGATTTCACAAAAGGGGTGCCTAAAGGTCATATTGTCCAAATTTTTTCCAAAACCATCGCTACAAATCTTTCAAAACTTTGCCAGCATTAAATGACCCATAGTAGTTGATATGCCATAAAACAAAACGAGTATAGAGAATTGAATATGTACACAATCAATCAAATGATCAGCCTGTTTACAAGGCTTAGAATACACCGACTATATCTCCTGTAAAATTGTAAGCCCCCCACCACCACCAAAGGGGTGTCCTGGGTATGATACTAAACTATACCTGATGGTGAGGTTCCAGTTTTGGAGATCTGGGGAGTGTGGAGTACCCCTTCATTGCCATTACTCCCAGTCCACTCTAACCTAGTGTACTAGTACATGTTATGGTCCTATCTATGGGGGGTTCACTTACAGTCATATCACGTTGAAAGCACCGGTTCCCACTAAATCACCGAGGTTAAACAACGCTGAGCCTGCTCAGTACTTAGATGAGTGACCATTTAAGCAACAGCAGGTACTATAAGAAACTGAATAACAAAATGACTTGATTCAATATTAAATAACCCAAAAAGAGTTGATATGCCATAAAACAAAACAACCAACCTATGGGTCAAATAAATCTGTTTAAAAATTAATTGTAATATGAGGGTAAGTCAAAAAGTAATACCATTTTGTTTAGGACAGGTATAATTACCAACACAGCAACATGTATCATACATCAAAATGAAGCTGGTTCTCTGTGGATCACATCCCTACTTCTCCACATAGTCACCGTTTCTCTCAATAGCAATGTTTCACCTTCAAATGAGAGTATGTATCCCTGTGCCTTTAATTCTGCTGACTGTTCTTTGAGCCACTTCTTCACTACAGATTTCACTTCTTCATTACTGGAATAATGTTTGCCTCTCAAACCCTCTTTCATGGGGCCGAAGAGATGATAGTCTGCAGGTGCTAAATTTGGTGAGTATGGAGGATGCAGTAAAGTTGTCCACCCAAATGAGGTGATTTTCTCCCTTGCCCTAATGCTTTTGTGTGGTTGAGCATTGTCATGCAGAAGAAAGACATTGTCAATTGGCAAGTTGGGTCTTACCCGTCGGATTCTTGCTTTGAGTCTCTTTAGGGTCTTAGTGTAGGCCTTAGTTTTATAAAAAAAAAAACTTCACATGAAATAAAGAAAATGGCATTACTTTTTGACTCACCCTCGTAGATAGGACTGCATAGAAAAAACTCTGAAGAAACAACTACACAAAAAATGTTAATTTGAATATACAATGAACATAATTCCCTAACCTCTAGGCATAAAATAACCCCAGAGTGGGTGACATGCCATTAAAAGTCCTCTCTTAAATCAAATGTATGAGATAAATATCTGTTATGTTTGTATATCAGATTGTTCAATATGAAATAGCCAATTTATTTTAAAAGAACTGAGGGCATCTTCAATTTGATCCTGATTAACTCTTTGACTGCATAATTAAATTTCATGTTCATTCCCATAATTATATTAATTATCCACAAGAAATAAAATTGATATTGGGTCGGCAAAGGTTGGCACAATGTTTGAAAGTCACCAGAATACCAGCTGGAAATTGATCACTCTTGGCTGGGTCCCTGGGAGAGAAAGTATGATGTTGCAAAGACTTAAAACTTTTGATGACCTCAAGAAATACATTTCTGCTGAGGAGGCATTCTAGCACTCATAAAACATAATTGAATATATAACAAATGATTTTCCATTTTTATGTCTATTGACAGTTTGACCTTGTAAAAGAAACTATTAGGTGTCAATCTATATATATATATATATATATATATATATATATAGGTATATGTAAAAACAAAATTTTTTTTGCGATGAAACAAAGAAAATACAGTGCTCAATCACAGTTTGTAAGAGCTAATATTTATTTATTTTACAATGTTTTCATAGATCAATGTTCATTATCAGCGACCGCGGTTTTATTTACAATCCTAAATGTGACATTGAGTAAAGAACTCCAACAAACACCATAGGATCTTGCTCCTCAGCCTGATGATTGCCTTTAGCATGAAACCGCGGTCGCTGATAATGAACATTGATCTATGAAAACATTGTAAAATAAATAAATATATATATATATATATATATATATATATATAGATGACTCATAATTACTATGTTAAGCCCTGTTGATGGTTTTATTAAAACCGAAACGCTTTAGCGTTGGCTATCTGTAAGTCAATCTTTGTTTTTTTTTTTTTTGTTTTTTTTTTCTAAACTATATACTTCATTACACTGTCGGATTTCATATCCATTTTTTTCTTCACACAGACACACACACACATATAAGGGCCGGTTTAGGTCAGTCAATAGAGTGTCCAACTAGGAACCACAAGAAAAACAATCTCCTTGGTCTAGCATTAGTGAAAAGGGGATAGACTCCCTTGCTGATTGGCTGATACCGACATTAGGCTGCCCCGACAACTTTACTTACTTACTTTATTTACTTATGTCAACGGCTTCAGACCCATCATTGAATAAAATGTGTTAATAAGAATGAAGATTAATTGTTTTATTCTTATTTATTTCATATATCACTTGGTTTAATGTTGATTCCATTGCTTGACAGAAGTGATCAATATGGAAAACAAAGAGTTTAACAGTTGTATTTATCTTTTATGCTGTTCAGATTGGGAAAGCCCTGTCGGCTGGTACTGTAGAATACACTGACTGCACCTTTGCAGAGTGGTACCCCCAATTGGCCGTGGGTGGCAACCCATGTTACTTAATGACGGAAGTCTGGTGATTGATCAGTCGATGACATGCAACACTCAACTTTGGCCCTCACTTCGGTTAGATGGCAGTTAGAGAGGCCTCCTCCAATTAATCAGCTGATCACGTCAAGCCCTAGCATCTATATGAGTGTCCTGATTGCATCTAATGGTGAGGTACCAATTCTAGAACTCTGGGGAGTGTGGAGTACCCCTTCTTTACCATTACTCCCTGATTCACTTTGACTTGGAGTGGTAGTACCTGTTAAGGTCCCATCAATTGGTTAAATTAATTAAAAAAATGAGTTTTGAAAAAATGGATTTAAAAATAAGATGAACTTAAAAAAATATTGAATACCCAACAAGAATGAATTAAAAAAACGTCTTCAGCATAAAATAACCCAAGGATTGACATGCCGTAAAATCCAACTAACAAACAAACAAACAGATTGAGAAATTTCCCTAAATAATATTTTGTAATGTAGAAACCAAAATTGTTCATTGCAGTCATTATGATAACCATCAAAAATATGCACCATCCAGGTATAAGTATTGGTAATTTTCACCTTTAGTTGTCAAAATTCCTAGTATAAAATTGTGCATGCACATTATCTGAAATGAACTTAATTGTTATTAAGAACACATTTTATGATATTTTTGTGTTAAAGCATGCAGTTGTATAGTTTTCGAAAAAGTTTCTAAGATTTGTTTATTTCGCACGGAGACTAAAAAGAAAGAAAGAAGGAAAGACAAAAAGAAAGAAGTGTATAAAAGAAAGAAAGAAAGAAGGAAAGACAAAAAGAAAGAAGTGGTATAAAAGAAAGAAAGAAAGAAGGAAAGATGAAAAGAAAGAAGTGGTATAAAAGAAAGAAAGAAAGAAGTGGTATAAAAGAAAGAAAGAAAGAAGTGGTATAAAAGAAAGAAGGAAAGAAAGAAGTGGTATAAAAGTAAGAAGGAAAGACAAAAAGAAAGAAGTGGTATGAAAGAAAGAAGGAAAGATGAAAAGAAAGAAATGGTATAAAGAAAGAAAGAAAGAAAGAAAGACAAATGATTGATTAGAAAGAAAGACAAAGCTAACAAAACAAAATAAGAACACATATAGAAAATATCTGAAACAGAGGGGGGTGTAATTAAAGGATAGAACAGCTTTGATGCTAGCTCTTCTCATCACTCCCAGCTTTCATTGCTAAATTTTCATAATTTAACTATTTTACTAAATTAGACAATAAATAATAAAATTACAGTTATTTCCTTTTGTTAATGGATTTCAAAAAATTATCGATGAGATTTTTTCTCATATTTATTAAAATAAAACCAACCAATTAGAAATCAATACCAAGCAAATATTTATTAAAATCAAACTTTTAAGATCAATATGCAAATCAGCCTCACCCATTCACATTGTAAAGCACTATTTAGTTGTGTATATAAATACACTAGTATGTACTTAAATCCAAAAGTATTAATAATATAAAACAATTTTATTAATAATTGAGATTTAAATAAAAATAAAATCATGGGGAATGTTATGTAAATAACTAAAGGAATTATGACATCGGCAATGACAGGACCATAATCTTCATTAAAATAAGGTTATAAAAAAAATGAATAAAGAATTTTATAAGTATTATTTATTTTTTGATATTTTTAAATCTAATTTAGCTGCCCATAAGATAAAAAAAATATTTGGTGCTCGAGCTGAAAAAGAATTCAAGGAAAGAAAACAAAGAGACAAAGATAAAAGGTAATTTTAGGATTTAGACTTTATTCTCGGGTCATAACCGCCTCATGGTAAGGAAATATCTTCCTGCCCAGTAGTTGTGCCTCACCTCAGTTAAGGCCTAAGTTCAAATGGCCAGGAGATTATCTTTGGGGTTGGAAGTGGGTCCTTTTTCTTGCACATGCTCAGAGAGTTCTTCTGGTGTGAAGATCATGGGAGTTTGTTATTTTTAATTTTCTAATTTTAATTTTATTTTAATCCCCACAAAAGTGAAGATGTGCATGACTAAGTTGTACATTTTTGTTGTCCTTCATTTTTCTACAACAAACTACATGAAATAATGCCACAAATAGGAAAACTTCAAATAAATCAAACCAAAATATCCAGAAAAGAAGAAGTAATATTATCCAGACTAAGAATAGGACACTCATACATTACCCATTCATACCTCCTCAAAAAAGAAGCAAACCCATATTGCATACCATGCCAAAAACCCTACACAATCAAACACATATTAACAGAATGTAGCAACCTAAAACAAATATGAAAAAAATACTACCAAACAACAAATCTACAACATCTACAACAAAATCTAAAAATCTTCCAAAAAAAATGAAAACACAAAAATATATGTTAAAAAAAATCATCTAAAAGTTTCATTCACAAAAAATATGTCAAAAAAAAAAAAAACCTTTAGAAAATTAAACATTATCACCAATTCATTTCAAAAACGTAGTTGACATTAAATGACCCATTGAGGTTGATATGCCGTAAAACAAGAACAAATCAAAATCATTTTTCTACAAGACACAGTCTTTAAGAATAGAACTTAACTTCAAATGGATTATATTCCAAAGAAATGATCATCTGAGAAGTAAAGATAATTATTAGGAAAAGCAAGATATCACTGACAGATTCCAATTTCCATCCAAATTCCTAAGTTCAGACTTTTTCAATTGTTCTCATACATCATCCAACATTGCATTTTATCATTATCTTTGTATATATTGTATAAATGACATTGTTGTATGAAGATATTGTTTTCCAATGATTGTATTTTAATGACATTGATGGATTTGTTTGAGGTTAAAGAAAATGAAAGAAGAAAATAGTTGGATTAAGTTTTACTTCATAGCAATTTTCTCCTCATTCTATTTTTGCTATTAGCCTTTTTCAGAATTGTTTTTTTTAATTCTATTTAACTTTTTATGGTTTTTATTTCATTTAACTTTGTTTTTTTTTTATTTAGCTTTCTTGCTTTTATTTTTACCTTTATTCTGTATTTAGCTTTATTCTTTATTTTATTCAGTTTTATTATTTTATTTTATTCAGTTTTATTTTTTTTTAAATTATTTAGCTTTATTTTTTAATTTTTTTTCATAATTTCATTTAACTTTTTTATTTAGTTTTATCTTTTTTGTATTTGATTTTATCTTTTTTTTTGTATTTAGTTTTATCTTTTTTTTGTATTTAGTTTATCTTTTTTTTTGTATTTAGTTTTATCTTTTTTTTGTATTTAGTTTTTTTTTTTATTTAGTTTTATCTTTTTTTTATTTAGTTTTATCTTTTTTTATTTAGTTTTATCTTTTTTTATTTAGTTTTATCTTTTTTTTATTAGTTTTATCCTTTTTTATTAGTTTTATCTTTTTTTTTTATTTTTTATCTTTTTTTTGTATTTAGTTTTATCTTTATTTTATTCAGTTTTATTAAAAAAATTTATTTAGCTTTTTTTTATTTTGTTTTTTGTTTTTTTATAATTTCATTTAACTTTTTTTATTTAGTTTTATCTTTTTTTTTTTGATTTTATCTTTTTTTTTTTGTTTTATCTTTTTTTTGTATTTAGTTTTATCTTTTTTTTGTATTTAGTTTTATCTTTTTTTTGTATTTAGTTTTATCTTTTTTTGTATTTAGTTTTATCTTTTTTTGTATTTAGTTTATTTTTTTATCTTTTTTTGTTTTAGTTTATCTTTTTTTTGTATTTAGTTTTATTTTTTTTTTTTTCTTTTTTTGTATTTAGTTTTATCTTTTTTTTTTGTATTTGTTTATCTTTTTTTTTTTGTATTTGTTTTCTTTTTGTATTTAGTTTTATCTTTTTTTTGTATTTAGTTTTATCTTTGTATTTAGTTTTATCTTTTTTTTTATTTTGTTTTATCTTTTTTTTTTATTAGTTTATCTTTTTTTTTGTATTTAGTTTTATCTTTTTTTGTATTTAGTTTTATCTTTTTTTGTATTTAGTTTTATCTTTTTTTTGTATTTAGTTTAATCTTTTTTGTATTTAGTTTTATCTTTTTTATTTAGTTTTGTCTTTTTTATTAGTTTTATTTTTTTTATTTAGTTTTGTCTTTTTTTTATTTAGTTTTATCTTTTTTTATTTAGTTTTGTCTTTTTTTGTATTTAGTTTTGTCTTTTTGTGTATTTAGTTTTATCTTTTTTTTTAGTTTTATCTTTTTTTATTTAGTTTTCTTTTTTATTTAGTTTTATTTTTTTTATTTAGTTTTGTCTTTTTTGTATTTAGTTTTGTCTTTTTTTTATTTAGTTTTGTCTTTTTATTTAGTTTATCTTTTTTTTTTTTTAGTTTTATCTTTTTTATTTAGTTTGTCTTTTTTTATTTAGTTTTGTCTTTTTTTGTATTAGTTTGTCTTTTTGTGTATTTAGTTTTATCTTTTTTTTTAGTTTTATCTTTTTTTATTTAGTTTTGTCTTTTTTATTTAGTTTTTATCTTTTTTTTATTTAGTTTGTCTTTTTTTTTGTATTTAGTTTTGTCTTTTTTGTATTTAGTTTTGTCTTTTGTGTATTAGTTTTATCTTTTTTTTATTTAGTTTTATCTTTTTTTTATTTAGTTTTGTCTTTTTTATTTAGTTTTGTCTTTTTTTATTTAGTTTTATCTTTTTTTTTTAGTTTTGTCTTTTTTGTATTTAGTTTTCTTTTTGTGTATTTAGTTTTATCTTTTTTTTTATTTAGTTTTATCTTTTTTTATTTAGTTTTGTCTTTTTTTATTTAGTTTTGTCTTTTTTTTATTTAGTTTTGTCTTTTTTATTTAGTTTTATCTTTTTTTGTATTTAGTTTTATCTTTTTTATTTATTTTGTCTTTTTTTTATTTAGTTTTGTCTTTTTTTATTTGTCTTTTTTATTTATTCTTTTTTTTATTTAGGTTTATCTTTTTTATTTAGTTTTGTCTTTTTTTATTTAGTTTGTCTTTTTTTATTTAGTTTTCTTTTTTTATTTAGTTTTGTCTTTTTATTTAGTTTTGTCTTTTTGTATTTAGTTTTTTTTTTATTTAGTTTTGTCTTTTTTTATTTAGTTTTATCTTTTTTTTTATTTTTGTCTTTTTTTTATTAGTTTTGTCTTTTTTTATTTAGTTTTGTCTTTTTTTGTATTAGTTTTATCTTTTTTTTATTTAGTTTTGTCTTTTTTATTTAGTTTTTTTTTTATTTAGGTTTATCTTTTTTTTATTTAGTTTTGTCTTTTTTATTTAGTTTTGTCTTCTTTTTTAGTTTTCTTTTTTTATTTTTTTGTCTTTTTTTATTAGTTTTGTCTTTTTTTATTTAGTTTTATCTTTTTTTATTTAGTTTTTTTTTTGTTGTATTTAGTTGTATCTTTTTTTTATTTAGTTTTGTTTTGTCTTTTTTATTTAGTTTTTCTTTTTTATTTAGTTTTGTCTTTTTATTTAGTTTTGTCTTTTTTTATTTAGTTTTATCTTTTTTTTATTTAGTTTTGTTTTTTTTTTAGTTTAGTTTTGTCTTTTTTTGTATTTAGTTTTGTCTTTTTTGTATTTAGTTTTATCTTTTTTTTATTTAGTTTTATCTTTTTTTTATTTAGTTTTGTCTTTTTTTATTTAGTTTTGTCTTTTTTATTTAGTTTTGTCTTTTTTTTTCTTTTTTTTGTATTTAGTTTTATCTTTTTTTTAGTTTTATTTAGTTTTGTCTTTTTTTTATTTTGTCTTTTATTTAGTTTTGTCTTTTTTTATTTAGGTTTATCTTTTTTATTTAGGTTTATCTTTTTTTTATTTAGTTTTGTCTTTTTTTATTTTTTATCTTTTTTTTTTTTTTTTTTTTATTTAGTTTTTTTTTTTATTTTTATCTTTTTTTATTTAGTTTTATCTTTTTATTTAGTTTTATCTTTTTTTTATTTAGTTTTGTCTTTTTTTATTTAGTTTTGTCTTTTTTTATTTATTTAGTTTTATCTTTTTTATTTTTTTTTTTTTATTTAGTTTTGTCTTTTTTTATTTAGTTTTGTCTTTTTTTTATTTAGGTTATCTTTTTTTTATTTAGTTTATTTTTTTTTTATCTTTTTTTTTGTATTTAGGTTTATCTTTTTTTTTTATTTAGTTTTGTCTTTTTTTATTTAGGTTTATCTTTTTTTTTATTTTTATCTTTTTTTTATTAGTTTTCTTTTTTATTTTTTTTGTCTTTTTTGTATTTAGTTTATCTTTTTTTGTATTTGTTTTATCTTTTTTATTTAGTTTGTCTTTTTTTTATTTAGTTTTATCTTTTTTTTTATTTAGGTTTATCTTTTTTTGTATTTAGTTTTATCTTTTTTTTGTATTTGATTTTATCTTTTTTTTGTATTTGATTTTATCTTTTTTTGTATTTATTTTTATTTGTATTTGATTTTATTTTTATTTTTTTTTTTTTTTTTTATTTTATCTTTTTTTTGTATTTGATTTTATCTTTTTTTGTATTTGATTTTATCTTCTTTTGTATTTGATTTTATCTTTTTTATATTTAGTTTTATCTTTTTTTTTGTATTTAGTTTTATCTTTTTATATTTCATTTAGCTTCATTTTGAAATTTTGTTTAGATTCATTTTCTTATCTTATTTAGATTTCACTTGTTAGATTTCAATAAAATAAAATATTTTAAAGCAGAATTTGTAGAAGATTGCACATTCATCATTTGAAGGTACCTTAGCATGATTAACTGTCTAATCTCACAGATCATTACTACTTTAATAGATGATCCTCATTGGTTACTCCATACTAATGGATTTATTTTAACCTTTATATTGGATAATACACTTTGGGGCTGATTACTAGACTTTTATTTATTGCAACTATTATTAAATAATGTTTGGGTAAATAGTGCAACTTTAAATAGAAAATGGATTGATAAACCTGCCAATAGAAATGATGAACAGTCAAAAGATAACAAATGAAAAAGTTCTTAGAAATTCTAACCAATAATTTGTATTGTTTGTACAACATAAACAATCCTGAAATTCAATTGACATGAGATTATAGGAGAGAATAAGTATAAAAAGATAGATAGTAAAAGGAACAGAAAAGGAATGATAGAAGTGAAGAAAGAGGGAGAGAGAGTTTGAGAAATAAGAAGAGAGAGAGAGAGAGAAATAGAAATAGAAAGAAGTAGGATTAGAGAATCAGAAGAAAAATGAAAATGGAAGAGAAAGACAAAGATTAAAGAGTAGAGTTCACTTGGAAAATATATAAACTTTGAGTAGTCAAAGAGAGAAAGAGGCTAAGATAAAAGAACAAAGAAAATGGGAGAGAATGAGAATGAAAGATAGTGAAAGAAAGAAAAAAATAAAGGACAGAAGTGAAGAAGAGAGAAAGAGAGAAAAACAAGGAGAGATTAAAGGTTTAATTGTAGTGGAAGATTTTTTTTAATAGTTTATTGATTGTGCAACATTATCTTTTGCTCTGTGTTATCTTTACACACAAGTTTTTGATACACACACAAATTAGACATACATTTATAGATGCATTTTTAAGTACATTTATGTAATCTGAGTGTACATTCTTATGTAAAATGGTTTAATTGATAAGCTGCCAATATAAACAAATAATAAAAGTTTCAACTTTTGTCTACTAATTACTTGTGTCATTTCTTGTGTGAACTCGGGGTTTCTTTTTTATCCCCACTCCTCCCATCTTGTTCGTCTTCACATCTATATGTACACTTGGAAGCGCGTAGTGTAATGGTTAAAGTCATGGGAAATGGACTCATCGCCCCGAGTTCAAATCCTGGATGTGCTAATTGCATTTCACTTAGCGCTAATACCCTTGGGAAAGGTATGAATTCTACTCTCCTTCCAGCTATGGGTAAATAGCAGGACAGACTGGGCTCTTTAACCATGGCTAGGTAACCAGTCTAGGAGAAGGAAAACTCTGAATTCAAACCTGCTGAACTCCGCTTAAGAAATTGACCTTGTGTCACATCCTGCTCGTGCGGAGGGGTTGGTAAATATATGTACACTTGTTCCTAAATTTTCCGTTATCTTCCTGCAACACCCTCTGATTAAAAATGAGACCGCCCATATTGTTCAAGATGCAATGCAAAAATGTGAATACAGATTATCTGGTGTCACTTAATTGCAGATTTTTTTTCCCCATTTTATTTCATCCAATTTAAAAATGAAACATTCCAAATGGTCTTGCATCGCTTAAATGCTTAACATAAAATTGAAAAGAATTAAAACAAAAATTAACAGGTTTGTTTTATTTGTAATATTAAAATAGTAAATTACAGAAGATATTTTGGTAAATTTGGTAGAATTTATATGTAATGAAATTGCAAATCATCATTTCTGGTTTAAATAGCTCCTCTTGATTTTTTTTTGTTTTGTGAAAATTCCATGGGTACCTCTAGTTACAAATATTGCATGTTTCGTGAAGTAAGTCTTCTACATTCTTTTTGAATTTTATTAATAACTTTACTTCTCAAATTGTTCAGAATTATTGAAGTCAGTATACTGTTGGTTTGGACAACAGCAACTGGCTAAGCACAACTGAACTAGTGCCCAAAACAGCTGGTACTTATAGAACTCAGGAATACTCCATTCATGCATTTGGGTGATTTCATTCCTTGAGTTCTGATTGGCTGCTTAGTTTCTGTGGTGTTATGGTGTTTTATAAATAACCTGTCATTTTGCAGTAGGCTTGCAACAAGGTAAGATCCATATTGGGTTACAGCTTCCTTGTTGCCTTGTCTGCCAATTTGGCAGTAATTGGAATTCTTCTATAGTGAGTATGATGTTTATTCTACAATAATACGATACCTTAGCCTGACATTTCATTTGATACATTCACCATGCTTCCTCGGTTTATGATCAAGTCACGTTGAAAGCACTGGTTTCCACTAGATCACTGAAGTTAAGCAGCAATGAGCCTGTTCAATACTTAGATGAGTGACCAATTAAGCAACAAGTTACTGTAAGAAATCAAATATCTAAATGACTTAAGTCAGTATTAAATGACCCAAAAAGTGTTCATATGCCATAAAAAAAAGAACCAACTTCAAGTGTTTGTTGGATTGTGTAACTTTCAATCAACAGTGATTAATTTCCTGGAATAAGTAAGTAAGTAAAGTCGTCAGGATGGCCTAAAGTCAGTATTAGCCAGACAGTGAGGGAGTCTATCCCCTTTTCACAAGCGCTAGAACAAGGAGATTGTTTTTTGCATCTGAGGTGGAGCGCCACACACACTATCAACTTCCAACATTACCACACAAATCCCTGTGCTACTCATATGCTGAGTTGGCAAGGGCCAGTATCGAAGCAGGAACCTTGTGGTTCCTTGGCTGACGCTCTACCGACTGAGCTAAGCCGGCCCTAAATTCCTTGAATACGATAAATGTAATATCCTTATTACACTAAATATGGACCATATGACCTTTAGGCACCCCTTTTGCTTTGCTGATTCATAAGTACATTTTTTCATTTACACCGTCAACATTGTTTGTTAACAGAGGATTTTTAGATTTTTTTTTTTTAATTATAAAACTAACCCCTAACCATAACCGGATGTTGATGGTGTAAATGAAAAAAATGTACTTATGAATCAGCAAAGCAAAAGGGGTGCCTAAAGGTCATATGGTCCCTAAATATTAATACTGCACCCCTTTTGCTTTGCTGATTCATAAGTACATTTTTTCATTTACACTGTCATCATTCCGGTTGTTTGTTAACAGACGATTTTTAGAGTTTTTTTTTTTAATTATAAAACTAAACCCTAACCCCTAACAAACAACCGGGTGTTGATGCTGTAAATGAAAAAAATGTACTTATGAATCAGCAAAGCAAAAGGGCTGCCTAAAGGTCATATGGTCCCTAAATACTAATAAATTTAGCCCACCCCTACCTATTGGTCTACAGTAAACATGAAGCAAAGTCAGAACCTCTGCTCCCTTTATTGCCTATTAGTGTTATTAAATCTAGCTCATAGCAATGTCCACACATACTGGATACTGTGACATTATTTTATACTGTGATTGAAAGAGATTTTAAAATGGAAATAATCATTTACTGAATTATACATTTGAATTTTCAACGGCAGTACTGGATACTGTGACATTATTTTATACTGTGATTGAAAGAGATTTTAAAATGGAAATAATCATTTACTGAATTATACATTTGAATTTTCAACAGCAGTACTGGATACTGTGACATTATTTTATACTGTGATTGAAAGATTTTAAATGGAAATAATCATTTACTGAATTATACATTTGAATTTTCAACAGCAGTACTGGATACTGTGACATTATTTTATACTGTGATTGAAAGAGATTTTAAAATGGAAATAATCATTTACTGAATTATACATTTGAATTTTCAACAGCAGTACTGGATACTGTGACATTATTTTATACTGTGATTGAAAGAGATTTTAAAATGGAAATATCATTTACTGAATTATACATTTGAATTTTCAACAGCAGTACTGGATACTGTGACATTATTTTATACTGTGATTGAAAGAGATTTTAAAATGGAAATAATCATTTACTGAATTATACATTTGAATTTTCAACAGCAGTACTGGATACTGTGACATTATTTTATACTGTGATTGAAAGAGATTTTAAAATGGAAATAATCATTTACTGAATTATACATTTGAATTTTCAACAGCAGTACTGGATACTGTGACATTATTTTATACTGTGATTGAAAGAGATTTTAAAATGGAAATAATCATTTACTGAATTATACATTTGAATTTTCAACAGCAGTACTGGATACTGTGACATTATTTTATACTGTGATTGAAAGAGATTTTAAAATGGAAATAATCATTTACTGAATTATACATTTGAATTTTCAACAGCAGTACTGGATACTGTGACATTATTTTATACTGTGATTGAAAGAGATTTTAAAATGGAAATAATCATTTACTGAATTATACATTTGAATTTTCAACAGCAGTACTGGATACTGTGACATTATTTTATATACATATTCAACCTCAGGATAGATTATATGCATCAAGGTAAACATTACCTTCATTGCCTTTCCAGATGGTACATTCAAGATAGGTGTGTACTAATAACTAGAATTATAAATTTGCTATTCTATCACTAATTGGACAATACACATTTTCCAGATTCCCTTGTAGCATCTATGGTCCCTTACAGTTGACATTGCAGACTGCAGTTTAAAAATCACTGCTGTAGACTGAATATATAAATATATTGTTGCAAAAGGTAACAGCATTTTGACCACCTTTTGAGTCAATAATAAATACTCAGAAGCCACACTGTCAACATTTTGAGAGTGGGTGCTGTTTAAACCTTTTTAATTTGAATTTTCTGACCATATGACCTTTAGGCACCCCTTTTGCTTTGCTGATTCATAAGTACATTTTTTTCATTTACACTGTTAACAGATGATTTTCAGAGTTTTTTTTTTTTTAATTATAAAACTAACCCCTAACCCTTAACAAACAACCGGATGTTGGTGGTGTAAATGAAAAAAATGTACTTATGAATCAGCAAAGCAAAAGGGGTGCCTAAAGGTCATATGGTCAGAATATTCTGGCTTCTCTGAGTAATTACTCATGTTACAAGTTTAATTTTCATTGATTTTCATTAAAAAAGAGCTGTCTAGAAAGTATCCACCCATTTAATATTAATGTAAAAATAGCCTACCTAGTGCAATGGCGCATTAATCATTTTCAGGGTACTTCCCTGGGAATCTCACATACTTATTGCAACTTCCTTCCCACTTTTCAAAACAGTCTGCAACATACTCTTTCTGGATTACCATTAGATGCTTCATTGAATTCTCCCTAAACTCATCCATGATATTTCAGTTGTAAATTTAGCTTATCATAAAATCAGAAATTACAGAATACCAAATCTGGGCTGTAAGAAGGCTGACAAATGTGATATTTTGGTAAAATGAAATGGTGAATCTACTTACTCAGTTATTGCAAATACAACAGTTACATTACACAAACTTACTCACTCAGTGGCATCTTATTGCTGACCGAATAACATCAGAGGAGAGTGTCTGTTCATACATGCACAGAAAGGTTCTCTTTAATTCCCAAATTATATGAAGTCCACACAACTGGTTTTTGCAATATTCAAAATGGCTGGCAACTCTTTGGACCAATCACACACACACACACACACATATATATGTATGTGAAGAAAGGAAGTGAATCCGACGGTATGTAGTATATTAAAAAAAATGAAAAAACACAGGTTTAAATGGGTTAAGTGGTGAGTTTATTGGCCGATGCTGCAGTGTTTCGATCTATTAATTAGATCATCTTCAGGACATTTGTTGGTATATGGAAGGTGATAAGAAATTTTTATCACAGAATAACGAGAACATATACCAACAAATGCCCTGAAGATGATCTAATTAATAGATCGAAACACTGCAGCATTGGCCAATAAACTCACCACTTAACCCATTTAAACCTGTGTTTTTTCATTTTTCTTAATATACTACATATATATATATATATATATATATATATATAAGTTAGGGTAGCATGGACATTAAGTCAACAGTGCTTTCTGACAGTTTCTCACCTATGTGATTTTCAAACCAAAGCTTGGCAAGAAACTGTCAGTAACCAAGCACTGTTGACTTCATGTCCACACTACCCTAACATAGATATACATGCTCAATCAATGATATTGAGCACTATTTACTTATAAATATACCATGCTACAATATCAATATATATATATATATATATATATAAAAGTAATTGGTAATTTGCTTGAAGCATTGTTATGTTATAATATATTAATAATTTGAAGGCAATACAATGCGTATAAAAAATAAAAACAAAAAGATGTTGTTTTTTTGTCTTATCGATTTAAATCGATAAGACAAAAAAATGATTGTCGATCAATTGTTGATTGATTGTCGATCGATTTAAATCGATAAGACAAAAAAACAACATCTTTTTGTTATTATTTTTTATATGCATTGTATTGCCTTCAAATTATTAATATATATATATATATATATATATATATATATATATATGAGGAAAAAATGAGTAAAGAAAAGAAATGTAGATGGATAAAAATGAATTTTATCGATATCACTTTTAATCGATATTACTTACATATGTGTTTCGGTCCGTTTATCAAAATGTATACAGATTTACGCTATTATTATTATTAAAATAATCAGATGATGTTGAAATGATGATAATAATAATAATAATAGGAAAAATGTAAAAATATTCTGTACACAGAGAGATTTTTTTACGACCTTCATCAGAGTGAATTTATATATATATATATATATATTCTGCTACTTTCTCATGCCATATGAAACTTAAGTAACAAAAATATAGTTCCATAATTTTACAATTTTAGAATTGAGCACTCTTTCTATGGATGCACTTTTCTTATTTACAGTCCTTCATTTTATATATATATATATATATATATATATATATATATATATATATATTTGTAAAGAAATGAATGTTTTGACTCTTTATTTGCTTGTTCTTTTGCTCTTTTCTGCAATTAAAATGTCATTGTAGATTTATTACCTCCCTTCACATCCCTCTCCAAACTAAGGCGGTTGGTTTTAAGAAGAAAAAAAGAGAGAAATAAGATCCTCAAATTCATCTTTTATCCAATAATCTTTAATCTTCCAATGTCTACAGATTTTAGCGGCACCAACAAACTTTGCTTGCACAATGGGTTTTCTGGAACCAAATTGATTGTCTGCTTCTGCAAAATCAAAGCCAAATACTTTGTTTGACTTTTTTTTTCACCAACCTCCTAGTGTTTATCTTTGTAAGTGTCCATGGGTTTCTGGATGGAAGGAGCTGTAATTTCTTTGTTTCTATGATTATATATGTAGAAATAGAGAGAGAAAACCTAGATGTATCAATTCATTCTCATGCACATTGTAAATGAACGTGAACACATGCACACATCTCTCACACACACACACATATAATATATATATATATATATATGGTTATAGATGCTGATAGGTACGCGTCCTGCGTCCATGATGCACACAAATCTAAGAGGATGCATTAAAATCGTATCAATGCATCCCAGTGTTTTACATTTTTCTTTCTTTAACATTTCAAGCTAACTGTAAATACATTTCAATAGTTTCTTAGAAATGAATTACATATGATAGGTTATAAGGTAGGAGTTAGACAGCTTTAGTTGTTTCCCTAGATCATAAATAAAAAACCTACAATCTATTAAGAAACTTTAGTTGGGACCCATAAATTTTCCTGGGGACTCATTCAAAGCAAATATGTGCATCCCAGGATGCACTAAATCAAAAAGCTCTCAGCATCACTGTATATATATATATAGAGAGAGAGATATGAAAACACCACAAAATGCTGTTAAAGTGAAAACATTTTATAAACATATATATATATATATATGTGAAAATAAAATGGAAATTAATCCGACAGTATGAATAAGATATAATGAAAAAACAAACGATGTTTACAACTGAAATAGGCTCATCAGAAGAGAAAGTGTGCAAACCGTTTCGGGGCCCAATTCTTTTTAAACCGTCAAGAGAATTGGGCCCCGAAACGGTTTGCACACTTTCTCTTCTGATGAGCCTATTTCAGTTGTAAACATCGTTGTTTTTTCATTATATCTTATTCATATATATATATATATATATATATATGTATGTATATATACCTAAATACATCAGCTCTGTGAGGACACTGGTTGTTGTTTAGAGAACTTACCAAGTGTGATGGCTGATGATGTTGAGAAAGAGTCAAGGGAATCCATACTATCAGCAAGACTTGATGATTTTTTTTTTAATTTAGAGAAATGTTGATATACATGTTATTTTTCTTTTGGCCTTTTTTTACATTAGAAATCTAAATTCATGTGTTCCTATGATTATGACTTAGAAAATATTGTTACAAACGTATACAGTTTGCAATAATAGATAAACTGAGTCTGCCAATTGTAACGGAGAAACAAGCCAATGTGAAAACGGGAAATCTAAATTCATGTTTTCCTATGATTATGACTTAGAAAATATTGTTACAAACATATACAGTTTGCAATAATAGATAAACTGAGTCTGCCAATTGTAACGGAGAAACAAGCTAATGTGAAAAACGGGAAATCTAAATTCATGTTTTCCTATGATTATGACTTAGAAAATATTGTTACAAACGTATACAGTTTGCAATAATAGATAAACTGAGTCTGCCAATTGTAGCGCAGAAACAAGCCAATGTGAAAAACGGGAAATCTAAATTCATGTTTTCCTATGATTATGACTTAGAAAATATTGTTACAAAGGTATACAGTTTGCAATAATAGATAAACTGAGTCTGCCAATTGTAACGGAGAAACAAGCTAATGTGAAAAACGGGAAATCTAAATTCATGTTTTCCTATGATTATGACTTAGAAAATATTGTTACAAACGTATACAGTTTGCAATAATAGATAAACTGAGTCTGCCAATTGTAGTGGAGAAACAAGCCAATGTGAAAAACGGGAAATCTAAATTCATGTTTTCCTATGATTATGACTTAGAAAATATTGTTACAAACGTATACAGTTTGCAATAATAGATAAACTGAGTCTGCCAATTGTAGCGCAGAAACAAGCCAATGTGAAAAACGGGAAATCTAAATTCATGTTTTCCTATGATTATGACTTAGAAAATATTGTTACAAACGTATACAGTTTGCAATAATCTGTTCTAAATTCATGTTTTCCTATGATTATGACTTAGAAAATATTGTTACAAACGTATACAGTTTGCAATAATAGATAAACTGAGTCTGCCAATTGTAACGGAGAAACAAGCTAATGTGAAAAACGGGAAATCTAAATTCATGTTTTCCTATGACTTAGAAAATATTGTTACAAACGTATACAGTTTGCAATAATAGATAAACTGAGTCTGCCAATATGATTATGACTTAGAAAATATTGTTACAAACAATAAATTGTAACGAGAAACAATAAAAACGGGAAATCTAAATTCATGTTTTCCTATGATTATGACTTAGAAAATATTGTTACAAACGTATACAGTTTGCAATAATAGATAAACTGAGTCTGCCAATAATGTGAAAAACGGGAAATCTAAATTCATGTTTATGATTATGACTTAGAAAATATTGTTACAAACGTATACAGTTTGCAATAATAGATAAACTGAGTCTGCCAATTGTAGCGCAGAAACAAGCCAATGTGAAAAACGGGAAATCTAAATTCATGTTTTCCTATGATTATGACTTAGAAAATATTGTTACAAACGTATACAGTTTGCAATAATAGATAAACTGAGTCTGCCAATTGTAACGGAGAAACAAGCCAATGTGAAAAAAGGCCCAGATATGGGTGCATTTAGTGTGGCATGCACTCTTGCAATTAGTACCGTTTCTAGCAAGAGATATGTCCTATTCGTTAATTAAATGTTTGGAGAGGAGACCATAATTGAAGTTCAAAAATCTACATGGTAGTTGTACTAGATTGTATAGGAGTGGTACTGGTCAGATATTTGGTGATGGTTAAAATGGGTATAATCTTTATTATATGTGGAGAAAGGTAGACAAACACGGGATGTTATGGAAAATGTTTATTGTCGATGATGCAACGTTTCGGTCTGTTAGACCTTCTTCAGGACTTGGTTATAGTTCTTACTTCAATGATGGACATTCTCAAAATGGTGAAACTAGAGGTCATCAGTAGGTGGTTGGGGGTGGGTAGTGGATTTTCTTCTCTCTAGATGGGGAGTGTCAGAATGGTAATGGTGCTGCAGGTGTTAGTCCTGTGTGTACTAGATTGTAAGGATTGGTTAAGAGTATATGTGTGTTGTGTGTGTCTATTTATTTATTTTTTTTTTTTTAAATGTATTGGGGAACTGGATTTATCATTAATTATAGTTTGTGGCTGGTATGTTTGTGTGAGTTTTTATATTTATGGATTATAATCTATATAACTGTATCGCTATATAACACTGAGATTTCCTCAGTCAAAGAGAAATGCTCATGACTTACAGATAGTGTGAAAGAAAGTTGGATATTTAGAGTCAACTGACGTTGTTTCATTATGATTTTATCATTGTAGAAGTTATCCCCCAGATAACATAAAAACAATATAATACTCACCGTTGCAATGGGATCCTAACTACTGTCGAGTTAGCAGGCAAGAACAAACATGCAAGCTGTAACTTAAATACAGTCCTTGCATGTTGCTGGCATAGTGCAAAGTGATGGCTGAAGAGTGGGTACTTATCCTGAAAACCAACAGCCAATCAGAACCCAGGAAATGAACTTGCCTGAGTTCATAAAGGAACAACCCAAAACTCCATATAAGCCACCTACCAAACTCTAGTTTTAGTTTTGTAGTCAGCTTGTAACGGAGTTGAATACTTGACAAATCCAACAATCATTACCTCCTATTTGCCACACATATTTATCATTAGGTGTGGTACGGGTCAGATATTGACCAGTAGTTAGCAATGGGTTTGAAGTGATACTACTATAAATAAATAAATTTTTAAATATAATTTACCTAATAGGATTTGACACAAGGTGACGAGTATGAGGCATCCAGCTTTTTAATAGTAATAGATTTATGAGACTAGCTTGCTAACCACAACAAGATGCCTGAAACAATATAGCTCTTAGATTTCCTCAGTCAAACAGAAATGCTCCTGACTTGCAGACAGTGTGAAATGAAGTTGGATATTTAGATTCAGGGATTGGCATTACTAATGGGCTTTTTTTTTTTGTTTGTTTTTTTTTTTTTTTTGTATCATTACCCTCGTTTTGCCTCACATATTCATTAGATATCAAATATATTTAGTTTCTAGGTTGAATGCTATTTTATTTGAAGTGTTTTATTTGTTTTTTTGTTTTTTTTATAGTTTTTATAATGGCTTCATGTATTTACTGTATTTACTATTACATAGAATCTTTGTGTTGTATACAAATATCTGTCTGGTAGTAATAAAATGGTTCTGCATTTTATGTTGATTAATGTGAGCTTTTATGGCATTATTTGTCTGATAAGTGGCAGTTAAGTCAATGTAAAAGAATTGGGATTGATTGATCTATATTATATTTTGTTTGTTTATCATTAACATTGGAGATACAATCTTCTAATAGCTAAGAAAATTCATTGATTACATTTGTTTTATTAAAAATGGGCTTTGGGGATTCAGTATTATTATTAACTATAAGTAAATTGTTCACCAGCTTCTCTTTCTCTTTCTTTCTCTTCCTCTTCCTCTTCTTCTTCTTCCTCTTCCTCTTCCTCTTCTTAGACACTCTGTTACTGAAGAACAAAAATACAATGCACCGTTCTGGCAAGAATGGGTCGCTTTTATATCCAAACAAAAGTTGCAATGCACTATGGGTAGTCACCCATAATGCCTTGCAACCTCTATAAAAAGTCCACTCTGCCCCCTCCAACTTCTTGACACTTCTTACTCAAAGTGGGTACAGTGGGGTACCACCCCAACCACATTCCTTCTTCCGCCATGTCTCATTTTGCAGGTCAGTCACCGAGGACGCTTTGAGTCAGGCAAGTTTGACTCGTCACTACAAGTTTTTAGTTTTTATGATATATGTATTTACCCAACCCCTCTGCAGAATGTGATACAAGGTCAATTTTTAAGCAGCATTTAACAGGTTTTAATTCAGCATTTTCATTCTCCTTGATCAGTAGCCCTACCAAGGTTAAAGAGTTGAGTTAAAGAGGAAATGGACACAGCAAGATGAGTTCAAATTCTGAACATGGCTAATTGCATTTCACATAGTGCTAATACTCTTGGGAAAGGTACAAATCCAACTATTCTTCTTCAAGCTATGGGTAAATAATGGGGTAGACTGGGCTCTTTAAATTTGGTATGGTAACTAGTCAAGGAGAAGGAAAACTCTGTATTTGAACCAAAGGGGCTCTCATCTCATTAGTCAAAACTACTTTGAGAGCTCCTCTTCCTCCTTCATCAAAAACCAACAAACCTACTATTTTTAATTAATTTTATGTTATTGCCATCATTAGGTTGGTTAGTTATTTTTAAGTATTCCATCCTCAAGCATCATGGGTTGCCACCCATGGCCAACAGGTGTCACCATTAGGGGAGTCTTACCCCTTTGTAGAGGTGCAGTTGACATATTCTACAGCCCCAGTTGACAGGGCGACATCTAATTTGGAAAATCATTATAGTTTATTTGTTTTATATCATTAAGTCTTTTCTAAAACTGTGTGTGAGAGGAGAACATTAGATAAGCCCTATTGATCAGGTTTAGACAATTTCTATACAAGCTTTGGACCATATGACCTTTAGGCACCCCTTTTTGATCTCGATTAAGAAAGGACATGTTTTTCATTTACACTGTCAATATCCGGTTGTTTTAACAGATGATTTTTAGATTTAAAAAAAAAGTTATAAAACTACCCCTAACCCTAACCCCTAACTAACAACCGGATATTGATGGTGTAAAGGAAAAATGTCCTTTCTTAATCGAGATCAAAAAGGGGTGCCTAAAGGTAATATGGTCCCAAGCTTTAACCAAACATTCTTTGTCTTGTCTACTAAAGAAAATTAGTTAAAAAAAGAATAAATCATGTATATTTAAGGGTAGCGAAGACATGAGGTTAATGGCACTTAGTAACTATTAGTTTCTTACCTATGCAATTTTCGGACCATATTACCTTTAGGCACCCCTTTTTGATCTCGATTAGGAAAGGACATGTTTTTCATTTACACTGTCAATATCCGGTTGTTTGTTAGGGTTAGGGGTTAGTTTTATAATTTTTAAAAAAATCTAAAAATCATCTGTTAAAACAACTGGATATTGACGGTGTAAATGAAAAAATGTCCTTTCTTAACTGAGATCAAAAAGGGGTGCCTAAAGGTCATATGATCCCAATTTTCAAATCAAGTGAATTATTTATGATCTTATTCTTCAGGGTTTTTTTTTTATACTGTTGTGTGGTGCATCATGGGAAGTGTGGTCAAATACCTGGAGGGTACATTACTAATTCCTTGGATGATGAAGTGAGTTAGTTTACTGTTGGTTTGGACAATAACTAAGCATTACTGAATTGGTGCCCAAAGCAGCTGGTATTTATGGCACTCAGGAATATTCCATTCATGCATTTAGGGGATTCTATTCCTTGGGTTCTGATTGGCTGCTTGGTTTCAGTGGTGTTATGGTGCCAGATAAATAATCTACCATTCTGCTGTAGGCTTGTGACAATGCAATATCTGTATTGAGTTACAGCTTGCTTGTTGCATTGTCTGACAATTTGATGGTAATTGAAATATTGCTTCTAAATCTTTCTCCCTCCCCTTTGAGCAGGCAGGGTGCTACTTGAGTTGTGCAGCTCTTTAAGGCCTGGCCTATTGTAGGACAATAACCTGAACAGAGCCCAGAGGATTCTTGTTAGTCTGCTTCACCTGACCAATGATGAGAGAGTAATGATGATGTAACCCTCATAGTACCATCACTGGAGGCAGTAATTCACTGGATGGTAATTGGAATATTGCTTCTACAGGTCTGATGATAAAAAAAACATTTATTTTACAGAGCTAATGTTTATTTTTTAAACATAATCTCCTTCTTTTAATGCTCTCAATTTAATTGTATAAATCAAACTTTATATATTGAAAATTTCCTATAAAAACTTAGCTGATTTTATGTTGTACTACAGACTTATTGACTTTTACCCTTACTTAGGCTAGACGGGTGATCAGAGAGGCCCCTTCCGATCAATCAAGTCCAAGCACCTATATGATTGTCCCAACTCTATTGCCCTTATGGCAAGCCCTAACCCTTTTTATCATATATGTGCTAGAAGGCAGTGGCTCAGGGTCTTCATGTTTCTCTCTATATATATATGAAAATGAAGATGACTTACCGGAAAATAGAATATCGTGTTAATCGCAACTTCAACCATCAATACAATTATTAACCAAATAAGTCAGGGTTATAAAGAATATAAAAGTATTCAATACTTAGTAGAGCAGATTTAATAGAAAGATATAGATAGATAACCTACTTCAGTTTTACCAAAATTGGATCATCAGGTTTAACGTAATGAATTAATCAAAATAATTGATTAATTAGGGACAATCGTGGAAAAATTATTAATATCTGAAAAATTGAATTTTGAATGATATGGACAGCTATCTAGCATTCATTGTTTACTACTATTTTTTTTTAACGGCTATCTCTCCAATTATTTTTTTTGTGCAAGAGTATAATTGTATTATAATAATAGTATAATTATTCATATCTTTCTACTATATATATATATATATATATATATATATATATATATATATGTGTGTGTGTGTGAGGAAAAGTTAAGGAAAAAGTGAATAACAAACACAAACAATTACATTCAATTAATATTTTGCCTCTGATGGTCTTAAAGACTTCATCAGAATTGGATCTTTATTATTTTAAAAGAATGATATATAGACTATGAAAAGGTAAAAGAAGGAGGCGACAGAAGGAAATAGAGAGGGATGAGGTAAAAATGAGGGTGTTGCCACAGGTGTATGGTAGATCACAAGTTTGTGGGGGGATAGGAGGATCAAAGGATTTAAAGTAAGTGAAGCAGTGAGTGTTTAATGAGAGTGCTCCTCTTGTGGCTGCTTATTGGAGACAATTTGCTGGTTTCCTCTATGTGAAAAGAGACTTTGTTATTCTGGTGATTCTGAATTTTTATGTATTTCATCCATTTTAGTGTTTCTATGATTTTGAGTTTCTTGTGTTTTTTGCATTTTTATTTGTTGTCTGTCTTGATGTTGTTTTCATGAATTATAATTTTTGCGATGGCTGGAATTAATTGGAAAAATCCAGATCTTTGTTTTAAGACTTAGTTATGTATGCTCTCAGTGATGCTGATAGTTATTTTAATTTAGTGTGTCCTTGGACACAAGGATTTGATTTGAACGAGTCCCGGGAAATTTGATGGGTCCCAACTAAAGTTTCTTAATAAATTGTAGAGTTTTTATCTATGTAAACTAAAGCCGTCTAACCCCTACCTTGTACCCCATACAGTGTAATTCGTTTCCAAGAAAATATTGAAATGTATTTACAGTTAGCTGGAAATACTGGGGGAAGATAAAAAAAAAACACAGGGATACAATTTTTCTGCATCCTTTTAGATTTTTATGTGTCAGTGATGCAGGATGCATACCTATCACCATCTCTGTGCTCTATCAATGATATTGAGCACTCTTTACCTATTAATATACCAAACTATATATATATATATAGAGTAAACTACAGACAAGTGTTTCGAGGTATCACCTCTCATCAGTGCAGTTATACATTTTAGCAGCTACCTCTGGCCGGGTTCGAGACCCGAACGAACTTATGCTCGCCAATCTTCTTACCCATACGGCCACAGTCAGCTGCCAAGTATAGCAGGCTATTTAATCGCTACATTTCTAAGCGGAAATGAACTCACCTAGAGGTCTCAAACTTTGTAAACAAAGTGAGTCTTAGCTGAACGCCGAATACGGTGAATTTTGCAATTAAATCCCTTCTAAATAAAGTGCTCAACCGAAATTGGGAGCGTATAATAGAGTAAACTACAGACACGTGTTTCGAGGTATCACCTCTCATCAGTGCAGTGTATAGCTGGACCTCAACTTGTTTACAAAAGTCTAGAGGCCTCTGATGTAAATAAATCATTTCGTGTAGGAATGTATCAATTAATTGTTCACTTCGAAACACATGCATGTGGATAACTTATTTATATATGTATATGCTCCCAAACTCTGTAGAGCTCTGTAGAAGGGACATAAATTGAAATTTCACCGCTTGGCGTATAGTTGAACCTCGACTTGTTTACAAAAATCTAAGAGGCCTCTGGTGTTAATAAAACCATTCCACGTAGGAATGTATCAATTAATTGTTCACTTAAAATTGACAGCCGCATGGGTAAGAGACTTGGCAGGCGAAAATTCAGTCAGGTTTCGATCCCGGCTAGAGATAGCTGTTAAAAGTAAAGCCACACTGATGAGAAGTAAACTTCGAAACACGTGTATGTGGATAACTTATGTGTGTGTGTGTGTATACAGTAGCATCAGATATTAGAGGATGAAACTTTCAGATCTACAGATTCAATAGATATAGAAAAAAATAGAGTAAATACTTTAAAAAACTTTATCCACACTATGGTAAATTGGTATAAACAAGAAAGTTTTGGTTACAAAAAAATGTAGTGTCCAAAATTAGAGAACATTGTAACCCGTAAATTAACTGAACAACATTATTTACTTGATAATGATATGGGATATTAATAAGAAATGTAGATGCCATGACTTTTAATTATCTTTGCACATCTATGACCACATGACTTCACCAATTTGTTACATTTTAATAATATGATAATAATATGAATATATAGCAGTTCCCAAAAATGCTCTAACCCTGTCGACTGGGGCTTTAGAATACACTGACTGCACCTCTGCGGAGGGATAAGACCCCCCCAATGGGGACATTGTTGGCCATGGGTGGTGACTCATGACACTTAAGCATAGAATCCTCATGGATGAGCAGTCCATGACATGCAACACTCCACTTAGACCATTACTTAGGCTTGACGGGTGATTGGAGAGGCCTCCTCCAATCAATTGGCTGGTCAAGTCAAGCCTTAGCACCTATATGATTGGCCCAACCCTATTGCCCATATGGCAAGCCCTAACCCTTTTTATCATATGGATGCTAGTAGGCAGTGTTTGAGAGTCATCATGTCCTGGGAATGATATTAAATTCTATCTGATGGTGAGGTTCCAGTTCTGGAGGTCTGGGGAATGTGGAACATCCCTTCATTGCTATTGCTCCTGGGTCCACTGTGACCTGGAGTGGTAGTAACTATTGAGGTCCCATCTATGGGTTGAATAGTAAAATGTGTTTATAAAAAAAATTGAGTATCCATTAAGAACAAATTTATTTCAAAACATTGTCAGCATTAAATGACCCACTGAGATTGATATGCCGTAAAACAAACCAAACCAAACCCAAAACAAAAATGCCCTTAAATTCTTTTTCTTACCATTATTTCTGAAATCATTCAATTTAATCTTTAAATTTTTAATACTATTGCTGTTTTTGATCTGATTAGGCAGTAAGTTCATTATATTGTAAATTTGTTGCAGATCAGTTATTTGTGGCTAAATTCAGAATTTTATCTTTGCTTTTAAGAATTTAATAAAAAGAGTTTAAAAGTTAGGGTAACCCTATATGATAAAAAGGATTAATTTCATACAATGGTTGTTCCAAAAATATATTACTCTATTAGCATAAAGTTCCAATTGATTTAGTTTTTTAAATCTGCCTTGATTGTAGATTTCCAGTAATATTTCCTTAGTAAGAACTGAATTTATTCTTAATTGTTCACAGTGCACAAACCATTGCCCTACAAGCAGATGACACATTTTAATTGAATGCCTAATTTGTCTTCAATCCAAATTTATTGTAAGATTTTTACAGAAATCCTTGTATTAGTACAAAAAGTATTTTTTCTTAAGATTTGCATAAATTTCCTTTTAAACTATTCACAAAATGACTTTCCCACAACAAATATATTTGTCACTCAATAAAATTTTAAATATTCTTAGCAAAATACATCCACCATTCAAAAAAATAAATGTCACCTTAGATTTACTTAATTTGTCCATGAGTAAAGTTTTTACATTCAGCTTGAAACACGAGTAAGAATATGTAACGAGGTGAAATATCACCATAAAACAATTTCAGTGTGAATACAAATCACATTGTTTTCATGTTGAATGATTGGTTTGAATTCACAGATAAATGATTTATATTCAGTGCAGCCTGTAATGATGTCCAGATGAACAGTCAGATTCAATGCGGCCTATAATGATGTCCAGATGAAAAGGAAGATTCAGTGCAGCCTGTAATGATGTCCAGATGAACAGTCAGATTCAATGTGGCCTATAATGATGTCCAGATGAAAAGGAAGATTCAGTGCAGCCTGTAATGATGTCCAGATGAACAGTCAGATTCAATGCGGCCTATAAGATGCGGCTATAATGATGTCCAGATGAAAAGGAAGATTCAGTGCAGCCTGTAATGATGTCTAGATGAAAAGGAAGATTCAGTGCAGCCTGTAATGATGTCCAGATGAACAGTCAGATTCAATGCGGCCTATAATGATGTCTAGATGAAAAGGAAGATTCAGTGCAGCCTGTAAAGATGTCCAGATGAACAGTCAGATTCAATGCGGCCTATAATGATGTCTAGATGAAAAGGAAGATTGAGTGCAGCCTGTAATGATGTCCAGATCAACAGTCAGATTCAATGCGGCCTATAATGATGTCCAGATGAAAAGGAAGATTCAGTGCAGACTGTAATGATGTCCAGATGAAAAGGAAGATTCAATGCAGCCTGTAAAGATGTCGAGATGAACAGTCAGATTCAATGCGGCCTATAATGATGTCCAGATGAAAAGGAAGATTCAGTGCAGCCTGTAATGATGTCCAGATGAACAGTCAGATTCAATGTGGCCTATAATGATGTCCAGATGAAAAGGAAGATTCAGTGCAGCCTGTAAAAATGTCCAGATGAAAAGTAAGATTCAATGCTGCCTGTAATGATGTCCAGATGAAAAGTAAGATTCAATGCAGCCTGTAATGATGTCCAGATGAACAGTCAGATTCAATGTGGCCTATAATGATGTCCAGATGAAAAGGAAGATTCAGTGCAGCCTGTAAAGATGTCCAGATGAAAGTAAGATTCAATGCAGCCTGTAATGATGTCCAGATGAAAATAAGATTTAGCCTGTAATGATGTCCAGATAAAAAGTAAGATTCAACATAGCCTGTAATGATGTCCAGATAAAAAGTAAGATTCACATAGCCTGTAATGATGTCCAGATGAAAAGTAAGATTCAATGCAGCCTGTAATGATGTCCAGATGAACAGTCAGATTCAATGCGGCCTATAATGATGTCCAGATGAAAAGTAAGATTCAATGCAGCCTGTAATGATGTCCAGATAAAAAGTAAGATTCAACATAGCCTGTAATGATGTCC
Source organism: Doryteuthis pealeii (assembly GCA_023376005.1). NCBI lineage: Eukaryota > Metazoa > Mollusca > Cephalopoda > Myopsida > Loliginidae > Doryteuthis > Doryteuthis pealeii. The sequence continues at coordinate 80,512,247 of CM042146.1, read as the reverse complement.
AGATAAAAAGTAAGATTCCACATAGCCTGTAATGATGTCCAGATAAAAAGTAAGATTCCACATAGCCTGTAATGATGTCCAGATGAAAAGTAAGATTCCACATAGCCTGTAATGATGTCCAGATGAAAAGTAAGATTCCACATAGCCTGTAATGATGCCCAGATGAAAAGCAAGATTCAATGTAGCCTGTAATGATGTCCAGATTAAAAGTAAGACTCAGTGCAGCTGGTAATTATGTCCAGATGAAAAGTAAGATCAGAGGATTAATATCTCCTTCTTATTCTGAATTGCCTTCTCCAGCAACTGCAACCTTTACTCCATGGTCATGTCCCCTGATTCCTCCTACCTTCTTAATATTCAACCTACGGGGTGTCACACTTGTCTCTTTGTCAAAACTGATTCTAAAAAATGTGTTGGTAAAAGAAGGAGGTCTGAATGACAAAGCGATTAATTTATCCGCGGATTTTGCATCTCACCTACTTCATCACTTGTCACTTTTAGTGATACTGAAAGTAGACAGATGGTAAACTTGAAAATATTATTGCCTGTTCACTCTCCCAAGTTTTCAAAAAGTCCACTGCAAACATACCCTATCTCGCCAATAAAAGTGAAAATTTTGATTTTGAGATTTTCCCTTAGAATTATCTTAGGTCATTTAGATGGTTAACCCCTTAAGGACCACAGTGGCACATACATGTGCTGAATTGGGAAGGGCCGGTATCAAACCTGGAACCTTGTGGTTCCTAGATGGAAATGTAAGTAAGTAAAAGTTATTGTGGTGGCCTAAGGTTGGTATCAGCCAGACAGCAAGGAAGTCTATCCCCTTTTCAGTAGCGATAGACCAAGGAGATTGTTTTTGCATCTGAGGTGGAGCGCCATACCAACCATCAGCTCATTACTTTACCGCACAGATCTCTGTGCTACTCATACGCTGAGAGAGCAAGGGCCAGTATTGAACCAGGAACCTTGTGGTTCCTAGTCGGACACTCTACCGACTGAGCTAAACCAGCCCTATAAATGTTAGGAACATTGATAAATGTTGATGTAATCTAAGCCACCATCATCTTTATGGTAGATAAAACCATACAGTCAGCAAAGTTGTAATCTTCAAATGTTGCTCTCTGTAGAGAATTATCAATGTACAGATTTAATTTTGTTGTTTTGTTTTCTTCACTAATAACTGGACAAAATAGAAGAGTGGAATGCAATAAAGTGACCCACCACCACCACCACCACCACCAAATAATCTAAATAGTTCATTAATTACAGCAATTAGTTGTTGTGAAATCAATAAGATCAATAAACTAATGAGCAATTATCTCAATTTTTGTGGAATCACCTGATATGGCCCATTGCATTTGATGATTACAGAAAAAGCAACAAAGTTTGTATAATAATAATAACAGAAGATTCCTTTTAGAACTACAGGAAATTAAAGAAACAGATTGGATAACAGCCCCATTACATCTTGCCAGCTTGGATAAGGGACATGAAATGGATAACAACTGGCCCTATCCACTGGCACGGTATTTTGCAGTCACATCTCTAGACCTAAAATATCATGGCTGGCTATGTTGTTCTTGGTGTCTTCAGTCCTACAAACTTTCAACCATCCAATCAATAAATTGACTTGTTGTGCCACTCAGCTGATGATCCAAATATATTTGACCCATTCCTAAATGTGCAGGGCAAAATCTCAAATGTTGAATCCTGAAACAATTCCATCAGAGATGCAGATTTTAGTAAATCTTTAAGACTCTATCCCCCAACTTGAGACTTCAGTATCATGGCAGTGACTTTGATATTGGTGATGAAGTCAATATTGAGGATGTTGCAGGGGCAGCACTGATGGAAACACTCAAGGAGTTGTAGGTGGTGATGATAAATGCCATATAGGAGCATAGAGGCACATGATGTTATGGTCATGGATCCGTAGGAAATGTCACTGGGTTCATTTTTGAATGACAATAACCATTACACCTGGTGGCACGATTCATTTCCTGGATGAAGCTGTTTCCATTTTATATAGCGCTAATACAATTGGGAATGGTATGCATCCAACTATTCTCCCTCTAGCTATAGAAAATAGTAGAGCAGACTTAGCTCTTTAACCTTGATTAGGTAACCAGTCTAAGAGAAGAAAACTCTGAATTCAAACCTGTTAAAATCTGCTTACAAAAATTGACCATGTTTTACATCCTGCTGATTCAGAGTGGTTGGGTAAATAAATATAGGAGAGTAGCAAGGACTATGGTTCTATACATATTGATCTTCAGGTGTCTGTTGCATCAGATTCACTTGTACAGTCTGCTAAATCAAGACCCTCTAAGAATACATAGGTCTCGGCTAAATACACTTCTTGCCTTTGTATAACAATGACGATTATGACAATGATAACAAGTAATGTCTTTATTTGCTCGCTATCAATCTCAATGCATTTAGATGACAGTGGATCATTACTGAGCACAATCCTCACAAACCACAAGTCTATAAACATTTTGTCATCCCAGATTCCTACTCTTATTTACACTATGTTTTTCCTTGACTGTGACAGGTGTAAAAATGGCCAAACTTAGATATTTACCATTTGGTCTTTTTGATTTTTATCGGCAAATTAATTTAGATATTTATGCCAGATGAAATACAAATAAAATAAAATACAAAGAAGGTTCTATAAACATTTTGTTTCCTGGATTTGTACAGATTTCCAATTCAATTTTTTTTAAAATTGTCTGAGTTCTTATCTGTATTTTATCCGGGTGTGTCTGTAAAATATGGTAAAACAAAAAAATAGGTGAATTATTTTCCCGATAAAAATTATATCAAAAGAGACAGAGTATGAAAATTGTTTTGAAATTTGAGTTTGTGTTTTGTAAAAAATATATTGTTCAAATTCAATTGAAAAAAAAATTGTCTGAGTTTTTTGTAATTTATTTTATTTCTATATTATCCGGTGTGTGTGTGTGGGGGGGACAGGCGCATTGTAAAATATCTAAATCAATTTGCTGATAAAAAGCAAAAAAAAAACTGCATGGTAAATATCTAAGTTTGGCCATCACTGTCCAGGAAAAACATAGCGTAAATAAGAGTAGGAATCTGGGATGAAAAATGTTTATAGAACTCAAACCACTTTACCACATTGATTTATTTTACAATAGTGTCTCCATAAACTGAACTTCTTTTTTGTACATGTTCTGGCTAATGACGCTTTACCTTTATATTTTGTGATATTTTTTAACTTTTCAATGAGGAGCTACTGATAGGTTTGGTGCTCCACCTCAGATGCAAAAACAATTTCTCTGGTCTAGCACTAGCAAAAAGGGGATAGATTCCATCATTGTCCAGCTGATACTGACAATAGGACACTCCGCCAACTTTACTTACTACATGTTATGGTTAATATGGGTCTGGACTATGAGGGTTGGTATTTACTCAACGCATTTGCCAAGGGTAGGACGTGACAGACAGTCACAAGTATGGAGCTTCCAGCTTGCTATTCAGTAGCAATAAATCTGTGAGATTAGCTTGCTAATCATCACACCACAATGGTATGCTGAAGGTATTTATCCCAACTGTTTTCCACGGGTAGGATGTGACACAAGGTCACAAGTAAGGAGCATCCAGTGAGGATCAAACTGTTTATACCAATGAATCTATGCAATTAGCCCTAATATTGCGGATTGAAGCATCCATCCCAGGCCAGTACACAGATTCATTGGCACGTGCTTTCATGTTGACCACACCCTGGTGTGCAAAACATATTTGGTTACATTCTCTTTTCTTTTTGTCTGGTTACTGGATGCTAGTAACACCCTTTCCATGGAGGTGAGTATGATGTTTATTCTACATGTAGCAATGGATCTGCATGATTAAACTTATCTGGACAATAAAGGTTTTAATTGACCTTTTTGTTGGAATTTTGTGATATAAGGCATGTGGCAAATGGCTACTTCTAAATATAGACTCGCCGACTACCATGTGACCAGGGAAGGCAACCTCTTATCCAATCACTGGCAGTGCTGCTGCTGCTGCTGTTGTATTTATACTGGCCTGATTCTTAATCTTACTACTTGGATCTTCTTGGATGATGGAACGTAGTACTATACCACAGGACTTATTGACTTACCCAAGGATACTATACCACAGAATACTATACCACAGGACATTGACTTACCTACTTATTTACTTTAAGTTCTTTACATCCAGCCAAGGATGGCGGCCAGATACTTAACACTTTTGAGACATGTTTCCAGAAAGAAAAGTGTATGAATGTGTGTACCAGGGGGATATATGTGTTAATATATGATAGTAGCAAAAAAGTTACTATTGATCCAATGAAGATGATGCTGTGTGTGTGGTGGGACTGGAAATCAATCCTGTACTATGTGCCCTCCCCACCTTTGGATAATAACCAAATGATTTGAACAAATGTTGCTACCAATTAGACCAATTGACAAAATTAGTTAAAAGAAAGAGCATAATATTCTATCATCAGGTAAACACTGACCTGCATGTTTCTATGGTAACTAAACAAAAATTGTTACAGCTTGGCCGGGTAGTTTTCACTCATTTGCCATATTCGCCAGATATTTCAACTTTGGATTATTAATTATTTCCTACTTTTATAAGATTCTCTATAAAGTAAAAGTTTCATTTTCCTGAAAGACTGCAAAAGGCAGTTGGTTGCCAAAAAACTTTGGGGGAGCCTGTCTTTCCTGCATGATAGACACGGAACTGCTTTCTACTTGCTAGGTTATATACGAGAAACTCTCCACTGGCCATTGTGACAGTATATTTGTCGCATACCCCACTTGTATGGACTGGGCACAAGGCCTCGTTTTAATGTGGGCCCACCCAGAAGCCGAAGCTCATGGGTGGGAAAGAACAAAAATTGCGTCAATCCCTTCGGCATTCCCCCACTCAGGAATCAACGCTATTATTAAACTCTCGACGAGCCCAGCAGCCGAAGCTCGATGGACGCCGCGGCGTTAACCGGAAAACCGAATATGCAATGAGTTCAAAAAAAATTATTATGACAGAGGGGCATCAAGGATGTAATAAAAGGAATGCTTGAAAAAATCCCTTGGTGATTGTCACATCAGCCATTTTCACTGGTCCACCTTAGTTGAGATATGTGACACTTGGCATCTTACCACCAACCATGTGGTTTCCTTATTATGTTCGCCTATCGTTTTAACGTTGATACGCTATGTTTCCATCAAAGAAGGAAGGAATAAGCCAAGAGTAGAAAGAAAGAAAAAGAAAGAAAGAAAGAATCATCCAAGAATAGAAAGAAAGAAAGAAAATAATAAAATAAGCCTAGAATACAAGAAAAGAAAAAAAAGAAAAGGAATAATCCAAGAATAGAAAGAAAGAAAGAAAAAAAAGAAAATGAATAATCCAAGAATAGAAAGAAAGAAAGAAAGAAAAAAGAAGGAATAATCCAAGCTTTCTTTTTTTTCTTTTCTTGTATTCTAGGCTTATTTTATTATTTTCTTTCTTTCTATTCTTGGGTTATTCTTTCTTTCTTTCTTTCTTTCTTTCTAGAAAGAAAGAAAGAAAGAAGGAATAATCCGAGAATAGACCAAGGAAGAGATGATAGATGCAACATGCAAATTGGCAAAAGAACAACTCAAGATAATATATATATTTCACAAATCAATTTATTCAATATTCCAAGGCTTGGGAGGAGGATAAAATGGAAGTCCACAGGTTGGGATGTATATAGAATCATCAAGTGGGGGGTATCTATCATAACACTGTCCGTTAGGGTTTGAATGAGACGGCGAGATAGGCTTCTTTATAGCTTTTGTTCATAAGTTGTAGTCAATTCAAAAACATACATATATACAACTTGGATAAAATATAAAGGGAACAGGTTATAGAAAAATTCCATGACGGAGTATAGCACTTAGCTTTGTTTTGGCTGGTTCACCTTCTATTTCCGTGGGGTTATGTCCGGTAAGCTTCCTTTATTTCTTGGTTCGGCTCATATTGTGTGGATGACCCCTCTGGGTCTAATTTCTTCTATACCGCATGGAAATAGTCGGCCGTCCTCGAAGGGGTCTAAAGTGGGACTGCCCTAGTGGTCGAAATTTCTCCCCCCCCCCAAAAAAAAGTCATGATGTCACATCTCTGTCTATCTGCTTGGCCCTTTCTTTCTCCAATGCCTACGTGACTTGACTAAGCAAAATATGTTCCCCCTCATTTCTAATGTACTTAATGGTTGGGATCATTCTCTAGGACATGCACCTCAGCTCTGATGTCACAGGGCCCTAAGAACATTCTAGTATAATCTTTTTTTGGTTTTCGAATTTCGTTTCTAATTGCCGGTAATCGATTATACATAACATCCTCCTCTGATAATACCTGTAGGTTCACCCTCAAGGACAGTCAGTTGGGGCTTTAGAATACATCGACTCTACCTCTGCAGAGGGGTAAGACTCCTCAAATGGGCCCACCTGTTGGCTGTAGATGGTGACCCATGATGCTTAAGGATGGAATCCTTATGGATGCACAATCCATGACATTCAACACTCCACTTAGGTCTTTACTTAGGCTAGATGGGTGAGTGAAGAGGCCCTCCAATCAATCAGCTAGTCATGTCGAGCCCTAGCACCTATATGATTGTCCCAACTCTATTTCCCTTATGGCAAGCCCCAACCCTTTTTATCATATATGTGCTGAGGGCCTTCATGTCTTGGGAATAATGTTAAACTCTATCTGATGGTGAGGTTCCAGTTCTAGAGGTCTGGGGAATGTGGAGCACCCCTTCATTACCATTGCTCCCAGGTCTACTCTGACCCAGAGTGGTAGTACCTGTTAGGATCCCATCTATGTGTTAAATAGTAAAATGTGTTTATAAAAAATTGAGTATCCATTTAAGAATGAATTTATTTCAAATCTTTGTTGGCATTAAATGACCCACTGAGGTTGATATGCCGTAAAACAAACCAAACCAAACCTCAAGGAGAATAGGTGTAAGAAGAAGAACCACAAAACTATTCTATCAAACCCTGACTAGACCTTTAGTTGTAGCAACCATGCCTGTCTGTCTTTCATTGACCTTGTCAGTTACAAAAGTGCCTGCAGTCAGCATGAACTATCAGGCCAGTAGTATTGCTAGTGATTGGCTACAAGAGTCAATCACGTGACCTTGGCTAGTCTATAAATCTAGGTGGGTAATTAGAGCACATCTTATATCAAAAGAACTCCAACAAAAAAATCATGTTAGCTCTTATTTTGCAGGTAGGTCTTATTTTCAGTGAAATAGGGTAGCACAGTGTTGTAGTTTTTCCTCCAACCTATTTTGAGTATATTAGATATATTGGCTAATATTGTCATGGGCTGTCTTCATGAATGAAAATCAAGACCCTTTCTTGATTTTCATTCATGAAGACATTATATTTTGGAGGGAAATTAATATAAAGTCTGCCTTATTTTCGGGTAAATACATTATAAAACCCTGACCAGACCTTCAGCCGCTGCAACCATGCCTGCCTGGCCTGTATTAACCTTGTCAGCTACAAATGTGCCTGCAGTCAGCATGAACCACCCCCTTCTTGATTTTCATTCACTAAGCTAAGCCATAACAATATTAGCCAATATACTTAAAATATTCATATCAAATGGTGAAAACCATTTGCTTTATACTTCAGTGTTTGAATCAAAAAAACAAAAATATGTCAATTTTGACAATTTTAATTTCAATTTCAATTCACATTGATATGACAGATGTCTCAATCCAATCAAAATAAATCTTTTTGAATCAAGTTGAAATTTATTTTTCCTAGTGTCATTTGAGAACAAGACAACAATTTTGAACAATTGAATATAAATAGATATTTTCATATTTTTATTTCTTTATATAAACACATACACTTGTTCATATACACTTGATATAAAATTGATACATTGGAATAAAAACAATTTGTAAATTAAGTTTGTACAATATGAAATACTGTTGTCATAGAAACACAATTCAGAATATTTATTTAGGAAATTTAAAAAAAAATAAAAATTTCCAAATCAGATTTGTAAATCTTTTTGTTACACAATTCACAAGCAGTTTATGAATTGTGTACGTACTGTAGTCAGATATTTTGAATCAGGGTTCATTAGATTCAAAATAACGGAGGTCCAGTGGAAATTTACCTTTATGGTTATGTGCCTTGAAGTTGCCCAACAAAAAACTCAACAATTACTGAGAGTCACTGATTTATTTGCCAAAATAAAACAGCAAATGATAAATTAAATGACAGTAAAATAAAGAATTCGTTACAACCTGCATCTGTCTCTTTTCACCTTGTTTTCCTTTCTTCTCTGCTTCTGTACTTGTTCTTTCTCTCGTTCGTTTGTCTCCTTCTTCTCTTCGTTATTCTCCTCAGTTTTCTCTTTTGTCGCTCTTTCACTCTTATTCACTTCGTCTCCGAAAATTCGTTCCAATTCCCTTCACACGTTCTTTCTCGCCACTGCTTGTTTACTTTCTGCTGGCTCACTGTCGCTTGTTTTGCACGTGCGTGATATCGACAAAAAAAGGGATCTACGAAAACACAGACCCCGGCCCACCAAAACGAAACTGGGCCTTTTCCCTTTATGGGTTTTCGAGTGCTAGACTCACTTTTCACCACAACGGTAATAGCATTTTTACTTGACCCCTTGAAAAATGTGCCATTAGAGGTGTGGGAGATTAGTTTAAGTTTTAGATTAGATTTGACTAGTTATTGGTCGAGAGGAGATGTGTTGTCAGCTCTCGAGATGTTGCACTCACTGCTGCAGTCGATTATGGGCTGGGTTGTTTTAAATAAAAGACTTTTAAGAAAAACAACAGATGTCACTGAGATTCCTTATAACAAGATTCAAAACAAGAAATGACCAGCCCAAAGAAATGAGCCCAAAAAGAAAGAAGAAAGCAACCTGATAAAACAGCCCGAGAGTCAGCCCTGAAAGAATATGGTGGTCGAGTTAACAAGTAAGAGACCCTCATCATCATCTCATCATACTCTGTCTCTCTCATTCCCATTATATACCCGAGATATGTTAGAAGGGTATATAACATTTTTGTGAACTCTGCAATATGAGACTGTTGAAGAAATGGATCTTTTAAAATGGATGCTTTCATTAATAGTGAATGTTAATAAAATCTTCTTGCAACTGGAGGGAGATTGAAATTACATTTTCTATTATTAATTTATTTTTATTATTTTTAGACATACTAGTAAATATATTTACCCTCTGGGTGCAAGTATTTAAGTTTTAATGTAATAAAATATTATATTAATTAGAAAGATTAATGAAACTAAATAAGAATGCAAATAGAATGATTTGAAACAGAAGGAGGTATATTCGAAAAATAGAACAGTTGAAATTTACTCTTCCATCACTCCCGTCTTTCATTGCTAAATTTTCCTAATTTAACTATTTAGTTAAAATAGGAAGTAAAGAATAAAATTACAGTTATTTCTTTTTGTTAATTGATTTTTTAAAGATTTATCCCCGAGATTTTTGCTCATATTCATAAGGATAAAATCAAACAGAAATCAGCAATACCAAGCACATATTTATTAAAATCAAATTTTTTATATCAATATGCAAATTAGCCTTCCAATTTACACTGTAAACTGCTATTTTGTTGTAAATATAAAAACCATTGCATGTTATTAGTATGTAGATAAGGTCAACAGTATTGATAATGTAAAACAATTTTATTTATAATTGAGGTTTGAATAAAAATAAAATCATGGAGAATGTGATTTGGATAACTATGGTAATTGTGATTTGAATAGTAATATAGTTTTGGTTACAGACAGAAAAACACACAATCTCCATTATAATAAGATTCTATTTATCTCTATTCAAATGAGCCAATTTTGTTAATTCAATGTTTTAATGCTTTTCTTTTCTTTCGTTTCAGTTAATTTTGTCTTTGCAGACATTGGCTTATATTACTCAATACACAGTCCTTCATTATACTTTAGTAGTTCTCAGCTCAGTTGGTAGAGCGTTCGGCTAGAAACCACAAGGTTCCTAGTTCGATACCGGTCCTCGCCAACTCAGTGTATGAGTAGCACAGGGATCTGTGCGGTAAAGTAAGGAGCTGATGGTAGGTGTGGCACTCCACCTCAGATGCTAAAATACAATCTCCTTGGTCTAGCGCTATTGAAAAGGGGATAGACTCCCTGGTTGATACCGACTTTGGGCCGCCCCGTCGACTTTACTTACTTAGTTCACATGCATTCAAAATTTTATTTAACTCAAAATCCTCCTATGAACAAATTAAATATGTTACAAATCAACTTTACAAGGTTCAACTAGATTCACTTCTTTGAAGACATTTTTAAGATAAATAAAATTAAAATAACATACCCTATTGCCCTTATGCAAGCCCCAACCCCTTTTTATCATATGGGTGCTAAGTCTACATGTCCTGGGAATGACGTTTAAACTCTATCTGATGGTGAGGTTCCAGTTTTGGAGGTTTGGGAATGTGGAGCACCCCTTCATCACCATTGCTCCCTGGTCCACTCTGATCCAGAGTGGTAGTACCTATTAGAGTCCCATCTATGGGTTAAATAGAAAAATATATTCATAAAAAAATTGTATTATCCATTAAGAATTGATTTATTTCAAAACTTTATCGGCATTAAATGACCCACTGAGGTTGATATGCCGTAAAACAAAACAAAACAAAATCATTTCTTTGAAGATATTTTTAATATAAATAAAATTAAAATAACATAAAATTCTATTTCTACTATGTCATCAGAAGCGTCTAATATACAGAGATGAGTGTATTGTTTATTCATCAAGTTTAATATAACAAAACTCTTATATCATAAGAATCCACTATAGAGAGATAGGCAGTTTGTTCATCTGTTAAGGTAGGAAAGTGTTACCCAATGTAAAATAAATACATACCTTCACAGAAAAAAAAAGACAGTGTAACCAAATACACTCTGTACTAACTGCCTGAACAGTCAAATGCTCAGTATATATGGATGAAAGTGTCCACCTTAAAAACCACCAGCCAATGTAAATCCAGGAAGTGAACTTACCCAAATACACAAGTGGAATAGCCCAACCTGCTATTTAAACCACTTACCAAGTCTGGATTCTTAGAACTAACTCAGCTTGCAACACAGTCAAATGCTCAGTATATTGGATGAAAATGTCCACCTTAAAAACCACCAGCCAATGTAAATCCAGGAAGTGAACTTACCCAAATACACAAGTGGAATAGCCCAACCTGCTATTTAAACCACTTACCAAGTCTGGATTCTTAGAACTAACTCAGCTTGCAACACAGTCAAATGCTCAGTATATATGGATGAAAATGTCCACCTTAAAAACCACCAGCCAATGTAAATCCAGGAAGTGAACTTACCCAAATACACAAGTGGAATAGCCCAACCTGCTATTTAAACCACTTACCAATCTGGATTCTTAGAAGTAACTCAGCTTGCAACACAGTCAAATGCTCAGTATATGTGGATGAAAGTGTCCACCTTAAAACCACCAGCCAATGTAAATCCAGGAAGTGGATTCTTAGAACTAACTCAGCTTGCAACACAACAATACTGGTCAATCAAAACAAATTTTTACACACACAAAAAGAAATATATGGATACACATTATGTTTGATATATGTGGATTAAACCTTAATTTTGTGTTTATGGGATGAGGAGGCTCAAACTTATCTAATGTGAAGAGACCACAATGTCAACCTTGCCAGTTGTAGCCACCATTTGCAATTCACTCAAGAGATGCATGGTTCTAACTGTTTTTTTTTTTGTTGTTTTTTTTTTTGTTGCTAATTTGCATGCATGATTATAAGATTGAATAAAAAAGGTTCTGAAGCAATGAGCATCATTTGTTATTGCTTTGTGGCAATTGTCAAACTTCGCATATTTTTATTTATTGATTTTAATGTTGACAGTGTAAGATTTGGTTTGTTTTTGTTTACGGCATATCACCTCACCTCAGTGATCAATGGTATCTTTGATATTCTGTAATCAATCAAACATTTTCATCAGCAGCCATCCATGAGTTGTATGAAGGATATGAGTCAAAATACTATTGTCCTTACAAAAAATAAGAAAACAATAATCAAACTCATTAAATGACCCACTGAGGTTGATACGCCGTAAAACAAAAACAAACCAAATCTTACACTATCAACATTAGAATCAATAAATGCGAAGTTTGACAATTGCCACAAAGCAATAACAAATGATATCTATACATATATAAAGGGCAATTGTGTGTATGTATGTTCGGAAGAAACTATGAAAATAAAACAATTAATGACAAAGTAAATATATATACACATTCACTATCACCAGATTTTGCTTTCTGAGCAAAAAAGATGAAGATTTAATTTATATTCATGAAGATAATTGAGATATAAAATTTAAATAGTAACAGCATGGTTTTTTTTTTTTTTTTTTTTTTTTTGCATTTAATATTTTAAACAGAAGACAATGATTTTTCTTTCCTTTTTTTTTTCTGACACTCCACTAAGCTGGATCAACACAAGGTCTTTTTATGTAGAGATTTTAATGGGGCATCCTGGGAGGATCCAACTCATGATTCAGTAATAATGGATCAGGGATACTAACTTTTTGCCCCCTCCACTTCTATCAGGCGACACTGGGTAGCTGCTTCTAGTCTTATTATAATGGAGATTCCGTGTCTGCTTGTCTGTAATCGAAACTACATCACAATACCCTCAGGTATTGTGTAAGTTTATCATTGAGCATCTAATTTGTAGTCAAAATCATTAATTAATACATAGATACAATAAATTTATTTATTAGCAATGTCTCTATGAAAATCTTAGTTACATTTATCTCAAAACATGTTATTAATGCATTTAAAATCCTGCAACATGTTTTATATATCACTAAGAAATAAAGGTTTACATAATATCTGGTGTGGTTAATTTGCATACTAAATACTTATTTGGTGTTATTGATCTCTAATTTATTCTCTAATGTATTGAAATCAATCGTATGAATGATTTTATATAGAAAACAATTAAAATATAATTAGAATAAGTGTAATCTTTTTATGTGTGTTCTTCTTTAATTTCGTTAGTCTTTCTAATCTATTTCCTTACACTAAAACTTAAATACTTATGCTCAGAGGGTGAATATTCTTGTTAATTCTTTTAATAAAGTTAGTTAAAACTAAACTCTTCTAATGCCATCTAATGACAAAAATAGAACAAAACTTTTTAGGCTATGCCATATATATATTATATATATATATATATATTATATAATATATTAAAAGGTGTGTCAAAAAAGTATCAGATTTTTTGTACTTTAAAAAAAAAAAACAGATTTTGAAAAAAATTTTATTTATTCTTCATTTCTATCTTGGTAAATACAGCTTTAAACTTTGACACACTTTTATTCTGACAAAAATGAATGAATGGAACTTTTTTTTTCAGAATACAAGGTGTGTCAAAAATGCAAAAAAAATCTCAATACTTTTTTGACACACCTTGTACACACACACACACACACACACACACACACACATATATATATGTGTAATATATATATATGTGTGTATATATATATATATATATATATATATATATATATATATATCATTAGCCTAAAAGTCTTTGTAATTGCCTTTTGTTTCAAGTGGACTTAGAAAAAAAAAAAAGATAAATCTGACATTTGGAAATAGCTACTGAAGTTACATAAAAAAAGGTGAAAATAAAATCAAAGGATATATTTATAATCAAGGTGTGTATGTTTTGTTTGGAGTCGAGGGATACATCCTGTATTTATAAATAGAATGATCCTAAATAAAATCATCTACCTTTCTTTTCTTTTTTTTTTTTTTCTTTCTTTTTTTTTTTTTGTCTCCTTAGGCCCAAAAGGATGGAGGAATCTTTCTTTTGGCTGAAAGTGCCATCCTCTGGGGAGATATATTTATTTCTTGCCCAATCAGCTAAGTCAACCATGATGTTGTCCAGAAAGCAGTCATCATTTCTGAAATACCAAAGAGGCAATTGTCCCTCTGATTGCTTTTCAATTGAGAAGTAGAATTTTTCTTTTTCTTTACTTTGGTGTGCTTAGCATTGAAGTGGACATTTCTAGAGAATCTTACATACTTAGTGATTGGATTATGTATTCAATGGTACTTAGGAATATTTCAACCACATGAAAGAAAGAAGAGAAGAAAAGAAAGACAGAGATGAAAACAATGATAGAAATTCCTATATATATATATTATAGGAGACTGACTTAATTATCTGCTGCTAAAACAATTTTATTTCTAATACTGGCAATAAAATATTGTATTTGAGTGTATCCATGTGTGCATATAAGTCTTTATGAGGGGAGTCAAAAAGTAATGCCATTTTGTTTAGGACAGGTGTAATTACCAACACAGCAACATGTATCATACATCAAAATGAAGCTGGTCTTCTGTGGATCACATCCTTTCTTCTCCACGTAGTCATCGTTTCTCTCAATAGCAATGTTCCATCTTTGAATGAGAGCATGTAAAATTCTGTTGACTGTTCTTTGAGCCACTTCTTCACTACAGATTTCACTTCCTCATCACTGGAATAATGATTGCCTCTCAAACCCTCTTTCATGGGACCGAAGAGATGATAGTCTCAGTCAAAAATTATTCCAGTGATGAGGAAGTGAAATCTGTTGTGAAAAGTGGCTCAAAGAACAGTCAACATAATTTTATGGGGCAGGGATACATGCTCTCATTAGAAGGTAGAACATTGCTATTGAGAGAAACAGTGACTATGTGGAGAATTGGGGGGGGGTGATCCACGGAGGACCAGCTTCATTTTGATGTATGATACATGTTCCTGTGTTGGTAATTATACCTGTCCTAAACAAAATGGCATTACCTTTTGACTCACCCTTTTGTACAAGTAGTATGCAGTATACTTTTCAAGGGGATTTCATTATTCCTATGTGAAATTAATGATGAAACCTCTGATGATTAAGGTCTCAGTTTCCACTCTTTTTCCATGGAAGCCTCATCTCAGTTTTAACAAACCTGATAGAAGAGATATACTTACAAACTATTTTCCCTGGCATCAATTGCAAAGATTTTTATATATAAAAAAAACAGTAGATGTGCTAAAAGTAGATTTGCACATTGGAGCTTCTCTAAAGAAATGAACCAAATAACAAACAGAGAAAGGGAAACAATTATACCGTCCTGTTTTGGCCAAAGTGAATTTCCTCTCCTCAAAGCTAAAAGCAGATTGTTAGCAAAAAAAAAAAAAGGGGGGGGAAAATAAAAGATAAAAACTAAAGAAAAAGAAAATGGCCTGCAGGTTGTGAATTAGCATCAGTGTTAAAATGAAAGGGATAAATTTAGATGTCTTTTCTTTTGTGTGTCCTGTATTTTGAGAAAACTGCTTCAGTTTCTATCTTCTTTTTTTTTTTTAAGAATAACTCAATAAAGTTTTGGTTTTTGTCCAAATGAAATTCGTTTCAAAGAATTTCTGGCTCTTAAAGCATTTTACTAAGCAGAAGGAAATAGAACTATGAGTGGACAAAATTTAATTTTTAATCAATGGTCCTTCCAATTTTCCTGTGACGTTCTTAGTTTAACAGACTTAATGAACAGAATAAAGCTTTCACTTAGCTCAGTTGGTAGAGCATCTGACTAGGAACCACAAGGTTCCGGTTCGATACCGGCCCTCACCAAATCAGCATATAAGTAGCACAGGGATCTGTGTGGTAAAGTGAAGAGCTGACGGTAGGTGCGGCACTCTGCTTCAGATGCTAAAACAATCTCCTTGGTCTAGCGCTAGTGAAATGGGGATAGACTCCCTCACTGTCTGGCTGATACCGACTTTAGGCTACCCCAACAACTTTACTTACTTTTGTCCAGATTATAGTGGCTTGTCAAACACTTTAAAAATTCTTTTAATTTTTTTAACTTTCTAAAACCAATTTCTTTTACAAGAAATTTTCTCCTGACGATGACCTAAGGTCGAAACTAGTTGAGAAAAATAAACAACATAAAAGAAATATTACTGTTTGTCTTATCACTTTTTGTTCATCTTTTCTATATATATATATATATAGTAAAAGTTATAGGCAAAAAATCTACTTAAGTTTCACCCAAGGATCATCAGGGTTAACTCAACAAATTAATTAAAATGATTAATTTGGAACAAACGCAGAAGAAAAAACGTAATCACAGTCCCACACAAAATGGGAGGCTGATCTTTGAAAAAAAACAGACCTGCATAAAAAAGGAACACTTACAGACAAACCCGCTAGGCATTTAAATCAAATTATCAAATGTGAAAATTGTAAGATTGTCAAAACTTACGGCATCAAATTTTTTCAACAAACCAACCCCTCCACATGAACAAGATGCGACACAAGATCAATTTCTTAAGTGGAGTTTAGCAGGTTAGAATTCAGAGTTTTCTTCTAGATTGGTTGCCATAGCAAGGTTGAAGAGCCCAGTCTGCCCTACTGTTTACACATAGCTAGAGGGAGATTAATTGGATCCATACCTTTTTCAAGGGTATTAGTGCCATGTGAAATTCAAACAGCCTCGTCCAGGATTTGAACTTGTCTTGTCATGCCCATTTCCTATGATGATAACCATTACACCATGCACCTCCACAAGTTTTTACTTTTATCATCATCAAGTCATGCCAACAGCATGGATTCCTCTCTCTCTCACCATCTGTTCCAATCGGTCATTGCTCTTAGCAGGTCCACTACACGGCATCCAGTAACTGCACTGAGCTGATGAATGTAAGTTTTTACTGGTTGATCAACACTGGTGTGTACATTTGTGAATCCACAGGAGAATGTTACTTATGAGTTCCTCCCTTGCTGGGGTCGGGTGTACGCGCCCGCCCCAGGTCAAAATCACGAGCGTCGATCCCAGGGGTCCATCCCCCCAGGCAACACCTGCCCCCCTCGATTTAAAGGGGTAGGGCTGGGTTTATTGCCCAGTGCCTGAGGCGCCCCCCTTGAGGGGAATGCCGAGGGGATAGACACAATTTTTAACCCCGCCACCAATGAGTCTCAGCTTGTAGGGCCTTGTGCCTAACCTAGTACAAGTGGGGTACAAGGATAATAACCCCCCTTGCTTCTCCAGCAGTGCCTTGTTTGTTTATTTGGATGATTTGTAAGATGAGAGGCAAGTGGCCATACAGCTGCTGTGGGGTGAACAAAAGGCTACTTATCCAACACTGCTTAACGTTTCTTGTCATATTTCCAGTAAACACTGAATTTAGGGCATCCCATCATGGTTAGCAAGCTAGTCTCACAGATCTATTACTACTGAATAGCGATTTCAATCCTCGCTGGATGCTCATACGTGTGTCCTTGTGTCACATCCTACCCATGGTGAATGGGTTGGGTAAATACATGGGTGTTCCATCGTGATGTAAAGCTTAGCAAGTTAGTCTCAGATTCATTATTACTGAATAGTGAGTTTGATCCACACTGGGGTCTCATACTTACGACCTTGTGTCACATCCTACCTGTGTTGGACAGGTTGGGTAAATACCTAAATTCATCAGACTTGTACAAAACACATACAGATCAAAAGTAATATAGCACCTAGATGATTGTCATGATCCTATTGCCCTTATGGCAAACCCCCAACAGGAATGAAAAAGCTGACTCTGCAGCTAAATTGGCTCTAGATTTGATCCCCAACAAGTTCAAGATACCATATACTGACTTGAAACCTAAAATTAATAGATTCCTTCATACAAAATGGCAACAACACTGGAATAACAACACCCACAATAAACTCTTCCTAATCAAACCCACTTAGGGAGGCTGGAGACCAACTTTAAGGAAGTCTAGAAAGGAACAAGTCATTGTGTCCCGATTATGCATTGGTCATACAAAACTAACGCACTTCTATATACTCAAGCAAGAACAACAACCACAATGTGAAACATGTCAAACACCTTTGACAGTTAAACACTTATTCATGGAATGGAGGTTTTTTTGCTCACATCAGAAACTGTTATTTTAAAGCAAACAATATGAAGGATCTGTTTAAAAATGTCAACATGGAGGATATTCTCTCCTTTTTGAGGAAAACAAAAATATACCATAGAATATAGACATGAAACAAACCAATACCATACAACATAACCCCCAATAATGTTAACACATTGTTAAAACCAATTACTAAAAGTATATATATATAAATACACTATGTATTACATCATAACCGGTAGGCATGACATAACCCCGGACGGGTTGATATGCTGTTAAAATCAATAAACAAACAAACAACAAACAAACCCCCAACAATTTTTATCATATATGTGCTAGAAGGCAGTGGCTGAGGGTTTAGTGTCCTGAGTATGGTGTTAAACTGCATCTAGTGGTGAAGTTCCAATTCTGGAGCTTTGGTGAGTGTGAAGCACCCCATCATTGATATTACCCCCAGGTCCACCCTGACCTAGAGTGGTAGTACCTGTTAAATAGATAGAAAATGAGTTTTTTAAAAAATTGAATACCCAACAAGAATGAATAAAACAAAATATCTTCAGCATGATATAGCCTAACCAAGTCAATTTTTAAAAATATATGCAACATTTTGAAAGTTTTCAGGTAAGGAAACCAAAAGTAGTAAAGAAAAAGAATATCTATATATTAATACACTAGTACCTACCTACGTGTGTCATGCCCCATCATCATTTCAGATAAATAATAGACCACTCTGTTTTGATTCCTAAGATATGAATGCATGTGTTCAAATGTTATGCCGTTATCACCTCATATTGGACCATATTGTTATAATTGTGAGGAAAGAAGGGAAGAAAAAGAACATGCTACACATAAGAGGAAAAAAGAAAGCAAATATTGAAATAGAGGTAAGAAGTATGAAGGAAATAGAAAAAAAGCAGAAAAGAAATAAAAAAGTGAGAAAAAATGTAAAAGAGAAAAGAAAGATTTTTGCCAGAGATTATTATACTTTTAACATATTGAACAATTTGCAATAGCTCTTAAGTATACATATCAAACATTGTAATAGTTAAATTATCATACTGTGGCATATCTACAGGTCCCGTTAATAATTATGAAATATTAAAGAGAATCTGTCAGTTTTTCCTAAATGGAAATCCCTATTGACTGGGGTTTTAGAATACACTGACTGCACCTCTGCAGAGGGGTAAGAACCCCCCCCCCATGGGGCCACCTGTTTGCTGTGGGTAGTAACTTGTAATGTTTAAGGATGGAATCCTGGTGGATGAGCAGTCCATAACATGCAACACTCCACTTAGGCCCTTACCTAGGTTAGAAGGGTGGTCTAAGAGGCCCCCTCTGATCAATTGGCTGGCCATATCAAGCCCTAGTGCCTATATGATTGTCCCAACCGTATTGCCCTTATGGCAAACCCAACCTTTTTTTTTATCATATAGGTGCTAGAAAACAGTGGCTGAGTGTCTTCATGTCCTGTAATGATGTTAAACTCTATCTGATGGTGAGGTTCCAGTTCTACAGCTTTGGAGAATGTTGAGCACCATTAATCGACATGGCTCTCTGGTCCACTCTGACCCGGAGTGGTAGTACCTGTTAGAGTCCTATCTATGGGTTAAATAGTAAAACTTATTTATAAAAAAGATTGAGTATCCATTAAGAATTTTTTTTTTTCAAAACTTTGTCAGCATTAAATGATCCACCCAGGTTAATATGCCATAAAACAAACCAAACCAAGCCTAAATAGAAGCATCAGTATCATCATGGACTTCTGTTATGATGATACCTCCACAGGTTATGTCTTCTAGTAATGCAATTACTTGTTCTATTTTTGTGAGTGAATCAAAATGTGAAATCTTCACTCATCCAATCAGAAAAGTAAATTTTCACAAAGATCAGAACTTTTTTTTTTAATTATCAGTTTTTATTTTTTTATTTAAATTTCTATTGATGCAAATAGATTTTTTTTAAAAATCAGTTTAGCTCAGTCAGTAGAGCAGTCACCTCAGTACCACAAGGTTCCAGGTTCGATACCGGCCCTCACTAACTCAACGCATGAGTAGCACATTGGATCTGTGCGGTAAAGTGAGAAACAAATGGTAGGTGTGGCGCTCCACCTGACGTAAAAATTTCCCTGCTTTAGTGCTAATGAAAAGGGATGGACTCCCTCGTCTAGCTGATACTGACAATAGGCCACTCTGCCTACTTTTACATACATCTCTATTAATAATGAAGATTGGGTGTTTTTCTTCTATCTGTATCCAAAACTATGTCAAAAATTTAGCAATGAAAGATGGGAATGATGGAAGAGTAAGTTTCAGTTGTTCTATTTTTCGATTATACCCCCCTCTGTTTCAAATCATTTTATCTGCATTCTTATTTAGTTTCATTTGCCTTTCTAATTTAATATAATATTTTGTTACGTTAACATTTAAATACTTGCACCCAGAGGTTGCATACATTTGCTAGTTTCAATAATGTATCAAAAATTTACAAAATTATAATATTCCATTTTGTAATCTAGAATAAATTTTTAAACAAATATTCATTCATTGATCTGTATATTAACCTTTTTGCATTTGTCTGTGTTTATAATAAAATCTAAAGTTTAAAATTTGGGTTAATAATTTATTCCAAATTTAATTAATATATACTAATTAAAAGAAATGAAAAACTTCACTAATATTTTATTTGTTTTCTTTTTCTTTAGAAATCATTGGAAACAATTTCTAATTTTAATTGGTCTTTCAACCTGAAGATATGGAAGGCTGCACTCGATGGTTCCAAAGGCCACATATTCCCTCCTCCCCTTGAACTACACCAAGGTCAGTGGAAGTCAAAGATTGGATGTCTGTTTTGTTTAATCTCCGATGCCGGCTGTTCCCATATCATTTGTTGATAGGTTTCCAAGCATCTTTGTTAAGATTTACAGCTGCCTCGGAAACGAGACTAACAGATGTGTTTCCTTCTCAGTGAATTTAGCCTAGAAGCTGATACCTCCAACTGAAGGAGACCGACTAGCCAAAATGGACACCGGTTACTATCATTTCCTTTCAACCCTTCTCCCCCATCCCCTACTGTACGAAATAAATCTATGTTCTCTGTTCAACTGTCTGTGTGAATGGGAGAGGAAACGAAAATTTTGTTGACAAAAATAAATGTGCTGACTGAAGTTTCCTAAGATGTGACATGAAGTTCTGTGTAAGTAGGATTTCGGGTATTCATTTCCAGATTTGATCTGTTCACTTAGGAACACTTAGAAGGCATTTACATTCAACTCATTTTCTACTCTAGATACTGATCAGTTACCTGAAAACATTTTTAAATTTCTTTATATTACACTCATCAGAGATGCAGATAGGTACGTGTTCTTCGTCCCTGACGCATACAAATCTAAAAGGACTCAGTAAAATCATATCTATGCGTCCCAGTGTTTTTCGTTTTTCTTCCGTCACCATTTCAAGCTAAATGTAAATACATTTCAATTGTTTATTAGAAACGAATTACACAGGATAGGTTACAAGGTAGGAGTTAGACGACTGTAGTTGGGACCCATAAATTTTCCCGGGGACTCATTCAAAGCAAATATGTGCGTCCCAGGACGCACTAAATCAAAAAGCTATCAGCATCACTGTCCCATTATCCTTACCTTTTTTTCTTGGTTTGGAACTTGGTGCTTCCTGCTAATATGCAAGTATAGAATGGTCCGAAAGTCTTTGTCACCCTAACAAAAATGTAACTCCCAATTAGTAAAGTCAGTGGAGTGGCCTATTGTTGCTATCCAGACTAGTGAGATTATTTTTGCATTTGAGGTGGAGCACCATACCTACCATCAACTCCTCAACTTACCATACAGATCCAAGCTGTGCTACTCATGTGCTGAATTGGCGAGGACTGGTATCAAACATTCTAAATTTCCTTATATTACCCTTATTACCTTACAATTGTTTTTTTTAGGGGGGGGTGCTTGAAATTGGGTGGTTCATGCTTATATGCAAGTATAAAATGGTCCGAAAGTCTTGTCACCCCCTACCAAAATATAACTGCTAATTAAAGTAAAAGTCTGCAAAGTTGCCTGTTGTTGACATCAGCCAGACAACGAGGGAGTCTATCCCCTTTTCATGAGTGCTTGACAAAGGAGATTGTTTTGCGTTTTACATGGAGCACCACACCTACCATTAGCTCCCGTCTTTACCACACAGATTTTAGCTGTGCTACTCACACACTGAGTTGGCAAGGGCCACTGTTGAATACAGAACCTTGTGCTTCCTAGGTGAATGCTCTACCGACTGAGATAAGCCATTAATCAACTATAATTACATGAAATAACCTGCTGAAAATGAAATAGAAAATCATATTATATATTACTAGCAGGACCTGTAGATATACCACAGTATGATAATTTAATTATTACGTTTGATATGTTTACTTAAGAGCTGTTGCAAAAGAGTTCAATATGTAAAAAGTTTAAAAATCTTGATTTAATCCTCTCTCTCTCTCTATTTCTTAAGAGAGGGTTGTAAAATATTTACATTGATTTTCCAATGAAAACCTGGGGGGAGGCATTTAAGATATCTACATTAATTTGCCAACAAAAAAGTGACAAAAGCATGACTCAGACATAGCCTAAATTAAGGCAGGTGGCCCGGGACAACATAAGGTCAAAATTATCAAAATACATTCCGTAATTCATAATTTTAATATTACAAATAAAACAAACAGGAATTTTTTTTTTTCAATTCATTTTAATTTTATGTTGGGCATTTAAGTGATGCAAGACTATTTGAAATGTTTCATTTTAAAAATTAATGGGGAAAATAAGAAATCTGCGATTAAGCGACATCAGGTAATCTGGATTTACATTTTTGCATTGCATCTTGAACAATTTGGACAGTCTCATTTTTAACCAGAGGGTGTTGCAAGATGATAATGGACAGAAGATTTAGGAACAAGCGTATTATTATCATTATTATTATTTGTATGCTATACCTCCTTGGGCATCTCCTCATTTATATGTTATAATTAGTGATGTTATATTATAAAACAAAAATAATAAAAGTTAAAACAATAAGTGTTAAGTATCTGGCCGCCATCCTTGGCCAGTTGGAAAGAACTCAAAGTAAATAAGTAAGTAAGTCCCGAGTTATAGAATCCTTTGGTAAGTGAATAAGTCCCGTGATATAGAATCCTTTGGTAAGTCAGTAAGTCCTGTGGTATAGAATCCTTTAGGTCCGTCGTCCAAGAAGATCCAAGTAGTAGTGAGCTAAGATTAGAATCAGCCAGTATAAATAACAACAACAGCAGCAGAGCACTGCCAGTGATTGGACAACAGGCTGGTCACATGTCCATCGGCGAGTCTATAAGTAAAAGTGACCATCTGATACACACCTTATAACGGAAAAAAAACAACAATAAGTAGGAATAACAAGACTTTTGGATCACCCTGTATTTTAGCTGCATTCTACTGAATTTAAAACAATCGCCCATCCAGTCTGTGTATATATATTTACCAACCTCTCCACACAAGCAGGATGTGACACAATGTGGTCAATTTCTTAAATGGAGTTTAACAGGTTTGAATTCAGAGTTTTCCTTCTCCTAGACAAGTTGCCTAACCAAGGTTGAAGAGCCCAGTCTGCCCTACTATTTACCCATAGCTGGAGGGAGTATAGTTGGATTCATATCTTTATCAAGGGTATTAGCACTATGTGAAATGTAAACAGCCTTGTCCAGGATTTGAACTCGGGTCGAAAAGTCCATTTCCTACGACTCTAACCATTATGCCACACGCCTCCAGTCTGTATATGGCTTAACTATTGTGACCCTGTTCACCCTCAAGAAAAATCTGTCAAACAAAAAACAAATTATCTATTATTATACTAAAACTGAGTAAATAAATCTTGGTTTCCTAAAGGCTTTTTACTGTTTAGTTTAATGACACAAAATCTATATTAAAATATTCCTTTAATATTAATTGCATTTTAATTGGTTCTAATTAGTCGTAATTTGCAATTAAGTCAAGAACTGATCCATCCCTCACTTTACATTCTGCCTATCACTTTCCACCTCTCTATGAATATTTTGATTACCTCATTATAAATGTTAGTTTCTCTGTGTGAGTAAGAGAGAGATTGGAGAGTGATTGAGAAAGAAACACATTTAACTACTCACTTTATTTGTATGTTACGATTCATCAGCAGTGAAGGAAGAGCCCGTAGCTTAATAAAATTCCATGATCCATTTCAATTTAGATTAGATCGAATGTTTCTTTCTTAGAAATCTTATAAAATGATTTAAATGTTTTTCTTTGAACTCTCCGGCTATATGTTGTTTTTTTTTAAATTTAATTAATTTTGTAAACTCTCTTTTTCCTAATCCTTATTATCTATGATATATAATCTTATTATAATGGAGATTGTGTGGTATTCTGTCTGTAACCGAAACTATATAGCTACACAAATCACAATTCCCTTAGTTATTTACGTAACATTTTCCATGATTTAATTTCTTTTTAAAACTCAGTTATTAATAAAATTGTTTTACATTATCAATACGGTTGACCATATCTACAAACTAACAACATGCAGTTGTATTTATATATACAACAAAATAGCGGTGTACAGTGTCAACAGGAAGTCTAATTTGCATATTGATATTAAATATTTGATTTTAATAAATATGTGCTTGGTATTATTGATTTCTAATTGTTATTTTTTTTCTCAATGAATACTAGCTAAAATCTCTTCAATAAATCTTAAAAGAAATCCTTTAACAAAAAGGAATAACTGTAATTTTATTCTTACTTCCTATCTTAACTAAATAGTTAAATTAGGAAAAATTAGTCATGAGAAACGGGAGTGATGGAAGACTAAGTTTCAAATCTTTTATCTGCATTCTTATTAAGTTTCATTAGCCCTTCCAATTTAAATATATTTTATTACATTAAAACTTAAATACTTGCACCCGGAGGGTGCATATATTTGCTAGTATATATAATATATATTGGGTGACTCAATTGTGTGTGCACATGTTTGAGATACGCATGTGTTACTAAACAGCGCTGGGTGGCATCGTCAGTTATGTTACTATTAACTGGTTCATTGGGAAGGTTTAGGTCTTTCAACATAATACCCCCTTCACCAGTTAGACCCCATTAGAGATGATCAAACTCTAATGCGCCACCCGTTTTGTACAACGCTAGCAGAAAAACTGGCTTTAAATAGAGTTTTGCCAACGCAGCCCTTGCCTTCTGTACATCTGGTTGGTTAATACTAAAGCCAATCAGTGTTCAGAGTAGGTGTTAAAAACAGGTTCACGTAGCTCAGACATTTTTTTTTAATAATTCATTGGCATAGCTGGGCCTAGTAGACCATTTCTTTTTGATATAAAGAATAAATAAAAACAATTAAGTTAGCTGAGGCACAAAAAAGAAAAAAAAAACTGATTAAAAATATGTAAATATCTAAGCAAACACAGATTAATTCTTAACATCCTGTTCAGAATTTTCCAAGTCTAGAGCCCCATTCCTATAAGAATGGCTAAAAATGGTCTTTTCATTTAAAGTTACCTGAGATATTTCCCTTAAATCAAAGACTTCTAAATATGTTTAATATTACATTTAAACAAAGGCTATTGTTTGGGACAGATTAGGAAAATGAATGTGACTTCTGGTTGGGTGGAATGAGGTGGTATAGGACATTAAGAGTTAAGATACTGTCCAATAATTAAAGGGGAGAAATATAGCTATGACAAGGCACCTAAAGTATTTTATAACTACACTGACTAAAATATAAATTGGTATTTGCTCTTATTTTTCAATTAACCTAGCAGAATGTGAATTCATATTGAATTGGTCAGAAAAGAATTCATCCAAGTCTAGACATTATTTCTCTTAATTTTCTGATAATTCTTAGCACTTAATTGACCTTAGACATTTTGTTACAAATAAAGCTAATGCTGAAATCAAATAAATATGCAATTACTGAAATGCATTTATTAGTATTTGTTTCCTCTTCGAAATGTGAAAAGGATGACTTGTAAATTGTTGATCTGAATTTTGTAATTGTTATATCTTCATAAATTCAGTCGTTAAGTAGAATGTAATGAACCTAAATTCCACCATCTTATGTCAACTCACCAAAAGAAAAAAAAAATACCAAAAATCAGGGAATTAACGGAATTTAAGGAAATTTTCAGTGTTGATATATTAATGAATAAAAGATATAATGCACCAGTTATTTTATTTAAAAACTTTTACATGTTTTCAGGTCAGTTAACTTTGAACAACATATCTTTGAGAATTTGTGTTATGCCTCTCATTCCCTGGGGTTCTTAATATCCTTTTATTCCGGTCATGGATTGTGTACTTTTGCTACTATATATATATATATATATATATATATATATATATATGAAGTTAAGTAAACAAACAAATGTGTTTATTTTTTATATGGCTTTAAGCCAACAAAAAATATATATATATAATACAAACATACTATTTGCTTTTAATCGATTGGTTTTGGGATTTAAAAAAGGAATTTTACATCTCCTCTATGTGTTAAATAGTACCACTACTGTTCTTTTACAAATAGTATCACTACTAGTATTATTTGGATTATTCAGACTATTGTCCTCATTTTTATTGTTATCTGTACAACATTTCAGCCGATGTTCCCTCCTGCCTTCCTCCGGTATTTCTTGTCGGACTCAGGAACCTTCTCAAACTTGGAAACCTTCTTGTCGAAATCGGGAACCTTCTTGTGGTAATTGGGAGCCATCATAGAACTTCGAACCCAAACCTTTATTCAGTCCACAGGTGTATCCTGCTCTCATTCCGCTAACTATAGCTGGGGTACAGGTGTTAAACTGTGTTAATTATTATATCCCTGTTACTGCTATCCCTGACCAGGATTGAACCTGCAGTCTAGAGATACTGTCACTTAGAACTGTCTTAACCTAACATCTTTATCCACTATACTATGTGTCCAATTGGACAATAAAGATGAGGAAAATAGTCCGAATAATCCAAATAATACTAATTATCAAGCCTCATCTCCGAAATTCAGAGAAATAGTATCACTACTGTTCTTTTACATTAAATAACCCATGAAGGTTGATATGCCATTAAACAAAAAAAGAAACAAACAATAGAAAATTTACATTAAAACAAAATTTTTGCAATCAAAATAAGGTACTGCTTTTAATGATATCAAAATTTCAAATAATTTTTTTCTATCCTCTTAAAATGTTCAGAACCAAGGAGATTGAAAAGTTGCACTAAAATTGCTATTAATTTGGATCCCCTACTTAATCAAGATCCTTAATGGCCCCTGCAACCTTAGGCGATAAGAACAGATGTTGTTCTTGTTCAAATATTTATAAACATTACTTTCTACAGGGTAATTCTCATAAGGGCTATAATGTTATTCAATATACATATAAGGTCAGTGCTAAGGCATTAAAAGATAAAACACAGTTGAGGAGGAATTGATACTCTACATATAAGGCTGAAGGTCAAGGTCACTATATTTTGATCCTGGACGAGAAGTCTGGACAGCAACACTTTGATCCTAAGCAGAGCACGCAGAAACTACCCTGATCCTAGACAGAAGTGCTAAGTCGTATGTAAATAACTCGTATTTTTACAAGTAAATGAAAAGTCGGCTGAGTGGTTAATTGTTGGTATCAGCCAGACAACGAGGGAATCTATCCCCTTTTCACTAGCGCTAGATCAGGAAGATTGTTGTTGCATCTGAGGAGGAGCTCTACACCTATCATCAGCACCCCACTTTACTGCACAAATCCAAGCTGTGCAACTCATGTGCTGAGTTGGCGAGGGCTAGTATCAAACCAAACATTATTTATATTATACATAAACTTTTAAAATTTTGTACTGATACCAATAAATTTACAACTTTTTTATGTGATTTATAGGGTTGCAAGCAGTTTAATGTTTTAAGGTTTTAAAGGTGGCTGTAGTTATTCTTGGTGTGTGTTCCTAGGGTTGGCTTTTAAACCCATCTTATTTGGTGGTCGCGCTGAAAAGGAAGGAATTCAAGGAACCAAAAAGGAAGAAATAAAGACAAAAGGTGGTTTTATGATTTAGGCTTTGTGGCAAGGGAATTTCTCCCTGGCCAGTAGTAGTGTCTTGTCTTGTCCGAGTTAAGGCCTAACTCCTAATGGCCGAATGATTCTCTTTGGTGGTCGGAAGTCGGTCCTTTTTCCTGCACATGCTCGGAGGTGGCTGAGGGTCTTCATGTCCTGGGAATAATGTTAAACTCTACCTGATGGTGAGGTTCCAGTTCTGGAGGTCTAGGGAATGTGGAACACCCCTTCATCGCTATTGCTCCCGGCTCCACTGTGACCTGGAGTGGTAGTAGCTATTGAGGTCCCAGCTATGGGTTGAATAGTAAAATGTGTTTATTAAAAAAATTGAGTATCCATTAAGAACAAATTTATTTCAAAACTTTGTCAGCATTAAATAACCCACTGAAGTTGATATGCCGTAAAACAAACCAAACCAAACCCAAAACAAAAATGACCCAGAGTGGTAGTACCTGTTAGGGTCCCATCTATGGGTTAACTAGAAAAATGTGAGTTTATAAAAAAATTGAGTATCCATTAAGAATGAATTTTATTTGAAAATGTTGTCAGCATTAAATGAGTTGATATGCCATAAAACAAACCAAACCAAACATGCTAGGTGGGTTCTTCCGGTGAAGGTTCATGGGAGTTTTTTTATTTATTTATTTTTATTTTTATCCCTATATATTATAGTTGCACAATATATTCAGTTTTGAAGCATCCTTAGAATTTGAAACCTGCATTATCAATATAACTTAAGCATTACAGGCTGGTATAGCCTAAAAGGTTGTGAAAGGGATGTCATAATGTTATTTCTATAGTAAGGTTAAGTAAACATAAGGATTACTTGGTATTTGACTGCTACTTTCAAATATATATATATATATATATATATATATAATTCCCAGAGAAGGTCAGGAAAGCTTTAATTAGAAGAACAGAACAACTAAAACAATAAACTTTCTACATAAGCTTCTCTATGTTTATAAACATTTCATCCAATGAAGTTTCTAACCTGATTTGTTTTTATTAGTATTTAACTTGTAAACATTTATACTGCAACATACTTTTTGACATTCGCACTGAAAATGTTTATTTTTCCTTTTTACATGTTTATATACAATATCTCTTTCATTCAGATGGAGTCCATTAAATGGATAGAAACTGGCTCCATCCACTGGTAAAGTATTTTGCAGTCACATCTCTAGACCTAAAATATCAGGACTGGCTATGTTGTTCTTGGTGTCTTCAGTCCTAAAATATCAGGACTGGCTATGTTCTTCTTGGTGTCTTCAGTCCATACAGCGAGGGAGTCTATCCCTTTTTCACTAGTGCTAGACCAAGTAGATTGTTTTGGCATCTGAGGTGGAGCACCACACCTACCACCAGCTCCTCTCTTTACTGCACAGACCATTGAACTACTCATACGCTGAGTTGGTGAGGGCCGGTATCGAACATGGAAATTTGTGGTTCCTAGTCCGACACTCTACCGACTGAGGTATACCAATTTTATATATATATATATATATATATATATATATATATATATATAAAGTTAAACCTAATGAGTGAGATATACCTACTAACAGTTTCGCTTAGTAGCTCATCAGGGCAAGAATCTGACTTTATTATTTGCTCTACTTAAGTATTGAGCACTTTTTACTTTTTAGCTTTAGATAATCCTAGTGGTTTATATATATGTTTTATATATATATATATTTTTTTTTCTTTTCTTTTGGCCAAGTGTTATAGTATTAACTGATTATTTTCAGGGGTTAGTTCAGTCGGTTGAGCGTTCGGATAGAAACCACAAGGTTCCAAGTTCGATACCGGCCCTCACCAACTCAGCGTATGAGTAGCACAGGGATCTGTGCGGTAAAGTAAGGAGCTGATGGTGGGAGTGGCGCTCCACCTCAGATGCAAAGAAAAACAATCTCCTTGGTCTAGCGCTAGTGAAAAGGGGATAGACTCCCTCGCTGATTGGCTGATACCGACTTTAGGCCATCCTGACGACTTTACTTATTTTACTATGACCATATTGGTCTTTTTTTTCTTTTTTTCCCCAGGTGAAGTTTGGTAGTATATTTTTACAATCAAACTATTTGCCGGGTTTTTTCTTACCGCAAGGGTTTACCAATAAGTTTGGTATATTATATATATATAACTATCGAAATGTTTTAACATCAACATTCTGTTTTTCAAATATTAATAAACCGTCCTCATGTTTCTTATTTTTCACTTTTATTTATTACTTTTCCACATACTGTCAGATTAATTTTCATTTCTTCCCTATATATATATATATATATAAGTTAGGTTAGTAAAAACATGAAGTCAATAATGCTTGATAACTAACAGTTTCTTACCTATACAATGTCCAAGTGAATTTTTTGTGTTCATGTATTTCCTTATATGCTGTTGTGTGGTGCATCATGGGAAGAGTCAAATGCTTGATTCAAGTTTTGTATGTATGTATGTGTGTGTGTGTGTGTGTGTGTTTGCATGCAAGTGACTGAGGAGTCACTCACAAGTTGTTCACACTATGTTGGAAACTGTACATTATTTTGGTATCTTTTCCTGATAACCTTTTGCTGTATATGAAACTCTAGCCAACCAGATTTAAAGATATATAAAGAAAAAGAAAAAAAAATGATAAAAGCAATGAAAAATAGAAAACACTGAATAAAAGAGAATAACCAAAAGCCGAGACTGTGTAGTGCTCAAGTATTTCATCTCAAGCTCTTTGCCCCTCAAGGCTTAGAATAAGTAACAATATCTGTAAAGATGGAGATAAAAAAAAAAAAAATCTAAAAAAAAAGCATGTTTGTATATATATATATATATATATATAATATATATATATGTAAACAAATATGGCTATTTTCAGCTGACAATATTTGGGAGAATATGTGCTTAATTGAAGTCAAACCTATTTTTTTGAAAGTTAATTCATTAATGATAATGTTAAATCCCACCTAATTAATCATTAATGAATTAACTTTCAAAAAAATTAGGTTTGACTTCAATTAAGCACATATATATATTATATATATATATATGGGAGAATATGTTGACAGAAACATGTCTTGAAAAATATGCTGAGGTAAGCAAATAGCATTGTTATTGGGTTTTTGTTTTTTTTGTTTGTTGGTGCTATTTGCAGAATTGCGTCCCGGCCTCCTGCTTTAAAAAACGCTAGGCGGTGATAGCTGAAAAAAACAACCCACCCTACGAATGAAGTCCCTAGCTGAAGCGGTGAAGGGCTAAATATTTACATTTACTTGTCAATAAAAATTTGGCTTACTTTTATCACCTTCAAACCACTAAAAGAAAAAATAATTTGTCGATAAAAACGCCTTCAATCCGCTAAAAAAAAATTTTTTCCGGTATTTTCATTTTATTTTCTTTTTTTTTTTGACAATAAAATAAAAAATCAAAACATTTTTGGTATTTTTATTTTGTTTTAATATATTTATTTCCAACAATCAATTACAAATAAAAAATCAAAATATTTAGATATTCTTTATTCATAGGGTGGGTCGCTTTTTCAGCTATCACCGCCTAGCGTTTTTTTAAGGCAGGAGGGCGGGATGCAATTATGTGAATAGCACCTGTTTGTTTAATGCTATATAAACTCTTTATGGGTTATTTAATGCTGAAATTTGATTTATTTGTAAATGTTTTATTATAATCATAGCTTTTTACTAAACTTAGCTTAGATGTAGCACAAGGCCAGAAGTATGGGGCACCCAGTGAGAATCACACTCACTAACAATGGTCTGCAAGTCTAGCTTGTTAACCATTTCTTCTCGTGAGGTGCCCTTTTATTATAATCATAACCCTTTCAGAGATGTGACCTTGATGTATAAAAATCTAAAAGGACACAATAAAATCATATCCATGTGTCCCAGTGTTTTTCTTTTTTTCTTGCCTCACCATTTCAAGCTAACTGTAAATACATTTCAATAGTTTCTTAGAATCGATTTACACAGGATAGGTTATAATGTAGGAATTAGATGGCTGTAGTTGGGACCCATAAATTTTCCCGGAGACTCATTCAAAGCTAATATGTGTGTCCCAGGATGCACTAAATCAAAAAGCTATCAGCATCACTGCCCTTTACATTTACAATATGCCATTGCAATCAGTGACAACCATATCACATGTATTTTGTATATTTGTATATTTTCTTGTATAAAAAAAATATATGAAATATTTTATCTTGTATATTTAATCAGAGTTTAATCATAATTTGAAGTTAATATAATATATAATTATATGATTTATATATATATTTTGTATATTTTCGTAATATTTTCTTATTTTCATAATATTTTGTATATATATATATATATTTATATAATCATATATATATATGATTATATGATTTATATATATATAATGATATAATCAATAGAGCCATAATATAATCATAATTTAATGATTTAATATTTTAATATATATTTATTTTAATTTATAATTAATAATCTTGTATATTCTTATAATTTAAATATTTTATCTTGTATATTTTCTTGTATCTTATATATTTTCTATAAACCCAGGACACACTAAATCAAAAAGCTATCAGCATCACTGCCCTTTACATTTACAATATGCCATTTTTTAAATCACACTTTTTTTTATTCATCTGTAATAATCATGGGCATCCAAGTTCACTAGCATTTCCAGGCACCCTCAAGGAATTATGAATAACCCCACCTTTCCCAGGTATTGCACATTTTCAGGCACCCTCAAGGAATTACGAATAACCCCACCTTTCCCAGGTATTGCACATTTTCAGGCACCCTCAAGGAATTATGAAATAACCTCACCTTTCCCAGGTATTGCACATTAGAATTGTTTGTTTTTTTTAGTGTGTGTCTGTGATATGCTTGATTTCATCACTTCTTATCAGGGCGGTGGAACATAAAACCTTTGACTCCGACTTCTCTAATTTTGGCACCTCCAACTCCGACTCCTCTTTATGTAATTAAGTGATTATGGCTTACAAATCTCATAAAGCCTATACATATGCTCTAAACTTGAGTAGGTCTATATCATTGTATTAACATTACAGGCTTAACTAGGACTATAGAAAGTGTAAAGTGGAGGCATGTAGTGTAATGGTTACCATCATAGGAAATGGACTTGGTGAGACTAGTTCAAATCCTGGACAAGGCTGTTTGCATTTCACATAATACTAATACCCTTGGGAAAAGTATTAATCCAACTATTCACCCTCCAGCTATGGGTAAATAGTAGTGCAGACTGGGCTCTTTAACCTTGGTATGGTCACCAGTCTAGGAAAAGAAAAAGTCTGAATTCAAACTATTGAAGTCAGTAAGTCTACTGTTGGTTTTAATAACAGCAGCTAAGTGCAACTCAAGCAGTGTCCAAGACAGCTGGTATAAATAGGAATCAAGAATGATCCATTCATGAATCTGGGTGATTTGGGTGATTCCACTCCTTGAGTTCTGATTGGCTGCTTGACTGCTTGATTTGAATGACATTGTGGAGTCTTATATATACTTTGTCATTTTGCAGTGGACTTTGTAGCATTCGAGTTTGTATTTGAGTTACAATCGTTTGTTGCCTTGTCTTCCCAGTTCGATGGTAATTGGAACTTTAATTATTCTTCACAAACCTGTTAAATTCTGCTTAAGAAATTGACCTTGTGTCACATCCTGCTCATGGAGAGGGTTTGGTAAATATGTATTAAGTATAAAATCAACTGGATTCAGAATTGGTATAGTTTTACCAACTCAGACTCTAAAGTAAGTCGTCAGGGTGACCTTAAGTCAGTATCAGCCAGACAGTAAGGGAATCTATCCCCTTTTCACTAGTGCTAAACCAAGAAGATTGTTTTAGCACCTGAAGCGGACTGCCACACCTACCATCAACTCCTCACTTTATCACACAGATCTCTGTGCCACTCATACACTGAGTTAGCGAGGGCCGGTATCGAATTGATCAATACATTTTTCTCTATTACACATTTTATTCGTAGTTTTCAAATTTTAACTTACAATACAGCATCTTAGATATTATGAAGTTTTTCTATACCCTGTGTTCTATTCACATTCTTTCAAACAGGAACACTGTTTTTTTTAAAAAATGCTCTTGTGACAAAATGCAAACGTATGAATGATCTTTTTATTGATAAACAAAAGCCCCGCACTGTCGGCTGGGGCGTTAGAATGCACCGACTGCACCTCTGCAGAGGGGTAAGACTCTCCCAATGGGGCCACCTGTTGGCCGTGGGTGGCGACCTGTGATGCTTAAGGATAGAACCCAGGTGGATGAGCAGTTCATGACTTGCAATACTCCACTTTGGCCCTTTCTTGGGCTAGACAGGCTGGTCATGTCAAGCCCTAGCATCTATATGATTTTTCCAACCCTATTGCCCTTATGGCAAACCCCTACCCCTTTTTATCATATGGGTGCTAGAAGGCGGTGACTGAGGGTCTACATGTCCTGGGAATGACGTTAAACTCTCTGATGGTGAGGTTCCAATTTTGGAGGTTTGGGGAATGTGGAGCACCCCTTCATCACTATTGCTCCCTGGTCCACTTTGACCCAGAGTGGTAGTACCTGTTAGGGTCCCATCTGTGGGTTAAATAGAAAAACATGAGTTTATAAACAAAATTGTATTATACATTAAGAATGAATTTATTTCACAACGTTTTCGCATTAAATGACCCACTGAGGTTGATATGCCCTAAAACAAAACAAAACAAACAAAACATAAACAAAAACCAACATCACTAGTTGACATTTGAATTGTTCTGAAGATTGTTAATATATATTTGATATAAGTTTAGTTATAGATATATATTTGATATGTATCTAACAATCAAAATGTTTTAGACGTTGACAATTAATTTTCAAATATTAATAAACCATCCTCACATCTCTTATTTTTCACTCTTACTTAATACTTTTCCGCATATTGTCAGATTTATTTTCATTTCTTCCCAACATATATAAATATCTCCCCATTCATACATAACTATCCTTAGTGATGCACATGTGGAGAAAATTTACCTAATTTTTGCTACTGGATATAAGAGTATAGTTCTGATGTAATTGAATTGATGACAGCGTAAGATATATTATTACAAGGTTTTGAGTTGAAACTAGTTCTATCTCCTCTGCCTTCTCAGATCTTTGGAGTTGAAGTACAAAACCTTTGATTCCAACTCCACTATTTTTGGCACCTCTGACTCTGACTCATCTTTATGTAATCAATTACAATTCCTAATAGATATAAAACCGTGATTTTTTTAATAATATATTTATATATATTTACCAACACCTCCGCATGAGCAGGATGCGACACAAGGTCAATTTCTTAAGCGGAGTTCAACAGGTTTGAATTCAGAGTTTTCCTTCACCTAGGCTGGTTACCTAGCCAAGGTTATAGAGCTCAGTCTGCCCTGCTATTTACCCATAGCTGGAGGGAGAATTGGATTCATACCTTTCCCAAGGGTATTAGCGCTATGTGAAATTCGAACAGTTTCGTCCAGGAATTGAACTTGTATCGACGAGTCCATTTCCTATGACTCTAACCATTAGACCACGCGCCTCCATAAATAATATATTTATAAGGAGTGTGCACTGTATAACTTTACAGACTAAACTAGAGCCCTATAACTCTTTACCTACCAAATTTTACCAATGGTTGTACCAAATTTTCTTGGTATTTTTTACTTGTATGATGGGATATTTCCAAGTTCACTATCTATTCAACTCGGAACTCATTTTATTCAAATAAAGTCCTGTTATTATTGTAATCTGAGTCCTGCTCAGTTATAATGAACTATCAGCTTTTGTGCTTTGTACTGGACAGTGGTTGGAGAGCTGCTGTAAGCAGGTTAAAGTAGGCAAAGAGATAAAGTGTAAATTCAACTAAACTTTGGTGTTGATATAGTTTTACTAACTCCGACTCTGACTCCAGTGATCCCTTAATTGCTTCCAACTCTGACTCCACCACCATGAATCCATAGCCCTGTTAGAAAGGAAAAGTTTTGACTAGAGGAGTAAAACTTGGATAAACATCAGAAGTTCTTTTTCATTTTTAGATTTTCTTCTTTTATGAATATTTTATAATTTTTTTTTTTCTTTTATAACATTTTATAAATCCATTGAATCAAATTTCACTTAGATTTTTATTTATCCATATCCATCAATTGGTGGGCAAAAAAAAGTCAGCAATTTTGACCAATTCTTGACTGAGAATTCTGTTTATACTTGAAACTTATTGATTGACTAAAAATATTGAAGTTTACTAATTCATCTCCATTGTGAACATTGTAAAAAAGAATCTTATTTATTTTGCCGATTAACATTTAAAAATCTATAATGTTATTTTCATACAGACTGGATTACAATTCAAATAAGAGATATTTTTATGGCGTCTGCTTTTCTTTATATAAATCACTTTTTTAAAAATATTTGTCACTTCATGATGGTGCCAAAGAAAAAGTATCCATATTTTACTTTTTATTTTTAACTTGAAATATTTGGATAAGGTTTGTTGTTACATTTGAATTCACTGGTTCCTTATATTTGTTCATTATGTGAAAAGATTTGGTTCACATCTATTTCTGCAAATTTCTGGCAGTCATCCTAATTCTTTCCTCACTTTAATTTATTTGCTATTGAAGATGACTAAGTTCTCTTTTCTGCTGCATACTAAATTTAGTAGTTCTTCATCAAATTGTTTTGGTCATCTCTCATATATTTGTGTTGTTTTTTGTTTGTTTTTTACATCTATTAATAATGGAGATTAGGTCTCTATGTGTCTGTAACCGAAACTACATCATTGCTTACATCACATTATCCAAAATCATCATAACATAAAATAAATCCACTCAAAATTTGAGCATTCAAATTTAGACGGTCCACATTGTTTTTTAAAACAAGTTTTAATAAATACATGCCTGGTATTATATATTTATATATAGTTTGTTTTATGTTAATATATATTTAAATTTATCAGAACTAAGTTTCCATTTCAAATTGTGTTTTTTTTGTTTTGTTTTTACTCCTATTTTTTTTTTAAATGTTCGTCATACGTGTGATAGCACGTGTGATACCCTGCCCTCATCAGCTGCCAACTAGGAGTGATAACAAAGTTTCGGTAGCTAAGGCAGGACTGCCACTTCCTAGCGCTACCAAGCAGCTTTTGCCACCGGACAGGGTATTTAAAAAAATGAAATAATGCTAAGAAGAGACCTATAATAAATTAGATGATTTTACTTATTTATGGTACAAACTCTCTAACATTGAATTTTTAACTCCCATACCTTCAGGCAATATCTTTCAAAAATTAATTCTTACACCACCCAGAGTGTGTTTTTTGTGCTAGTACAAATAAATATGAAGTACTGAATGAAAATGCAAGACCAGGTGTTTAGAAATTAACAAGGTTTTATTTAACGCAGGGTAGAGAAATGCTTCTACCCAAAAAATAGTGACAAACTCAACTTGTGTGTGTGTCCAGCTATCTCGTGTACCAGTCCATGGCTGAAGTTCCATTTCTGCTCCTAGCTCCCATGATGAACCTGCCATGAGAGGCAACTATCCCCTATTCTTCAAGGGGAGTAACTTTAGATATTTCATTAGGACTGATTCTAACAATTTCTAGCCCTGTTGGATGTAGAATATTTTGACTGCACTCTCTGCAGAGGGGTAAGGCACTCCCAGGGCCATCTGTTGCCCATGGGTGGTGATCTGTGATGCTTAAGGACAAAATTCTGGTGACTGAGCAGTCCATTACATGCAACAATCCACTTTGGCCCTTACTTGAGAGAGAGAGAGAGAGAAATAAATAAATATTTTAGTTTATATTTATTTACATTGGAACAATTTTGCTACCATTGGCTTCTTGTAAACCAATCCCTCCGCCCCTCGCCAATATCTTAAGCGGAGTTTAACAGATTTTTCCTTCTCCTAGATTGGTAGCCTAAACAAGGTTAAAGAACCCATTCCGCCATACAATTTACCCATTGCTGGAGGGAAAATAGTTGGATTCATACCTTTCCCAAATAAATTAACGCTATCTGAAATGCAAACAGCCTTGTCCAAGATTTGAACTCATATCACCGTGTCCATTTCCTACAATGGTAACCATTACAACAGAAGTCTTTTTGTTAACACGATTTTAAGCAAATTTTTTGTAGGTAAATATTTTGGTTTGGTTTGGTTTCATAAACTCGTAGAAATAATTTCACTTAACTTCATGTGTATTAATAAATTGATAGAATTAAAAGGTGGTTAGAGAGGCCCCCTCTGATCAGTCTGCTGATCATATCATGCCCTAACACCTATATGATTGTCTCAACCATATTGATCTTATGGCAAACCCCTAACTCTTTTTATTATAAATGTGCTAGAAGGTGGAGGCTGAGGGTCTTAGTTTCTTGGGTAAGACGCTAAACTGAATCTAGTTGTGAGATTCCAATTTTAGAGAGTGTAGAATACCCCTTTATTGCCATTACTCCCAGGTCTACTCTGCCTCAGAGTGGTAGTACCTGTTAGGGTCCCATCTATGGATCAAATAGAGCTCTGTGTAAACCTGAGATAGCATGTAAATACCTGCAGAAATAACAACTGTAATTAACAAAGAATGAATTTGTGTAGTGTAATTATTATGGTCTATGGAGAATTTGGGGATTGAAAAGAAAATGGTAATCGGATTTCTGGAGAAAGAGAAGAAAAAGAAATAAGAATAAAAAGAGACTAAAGTGTGGAATTGTAAACACTCAACGGGTGCCAGCCATTGACCAATCAATGACCCCAGAACTAGATTTAAATGTAAAAACCGAAGTCCCAGATTTTCTGCGGAGGGCAGAAATGGATGTGTCCTTTGCCCCACCACCACCACTTATGGAAGAAGAAAATTGGTCTTTTTTCGTCTGGGCCTTAGTAGGAGGCGGACATGGGTTTTTTTTTTGGTCCCAGTGTGATGTGTCTAGGCTAGCAGCGAACAGCAAGCATTATAGAACAGCTTGACCTCTCTCTCTCCCTCTCTCTCTCTCAAAAAGAACCCACGAGCCTAGAAAGAAATAAACAACCCCTTTTTTAAATATACAACTTTTGTATGTTGTTTCTTTGAGTTAACGATGACTACTACTACTAATACTACTCAACTGAGCCCTATGCAACATTTGTCTCTAGCATAAAATAACCCAATAAGGGTTGACATGTCATAAAATCCAACCGACCCACCAACCAATCATATATTTGTGAGATTTATATGAGAAATAAGTTTTTAAAATAAGCACACATTCATCCATAGTTTGGTTTCTTTTTTTAATGGCATATCAGCCTTCATGGGTTATTTAATGCCAGAGCCATCCTTGTTGAAGAACAGTAGTGGTACTATTAACTCATAGCTAGAGTTTGAGGGGATTCATACCTTTCCCAAGAGTATTAGTCTGAAAGTAATCGTAATAGTGTGACTGGAGTTTGAACTCACTACAATGTCTGTCACAATCCAGCATGTTAGCCACTATGCCATGGGGATTCCCCTACATTCATCTTTGGAAATCAACACAGCTAATACAACTTAAATGAGGGCAATTATTTCAACTGATAAATACTCTTATCTAAAGTGTTGCCATGTAACTAATATTATAACACAAAATTTATATACAAATAAATTCTACTTTCTTATCTTAAGAATTGAATGCTTTATGTGTGTGTGTGTAATATATATATATAAGTTAGGATAGCATAGACACAGAGCCAATGGTGTTTGTTGACTGTCAATTTCTCACCTATGTGATCATCAGACCAAGTCACCAAATACTGTTGATTCTGTGTCCCTGCTATACTAACTTAAATATATATGCCCTATCACCTATATTGGGCACACTTTATTCATAAATACACAAACTACATTATCAATTATATATGTGTGTGTGTGTGTGTGTATGTAAAAAATGATGTTATGTGTGTGTGTGTATGTAAAAAATGATGTTGTGTGTGTGTGTGTGTATGTATGTAAAAAATGATGTTGTGTATGTGTATGTATGTAAAAAATGATGTTGTGTGTGTGTGTGTATATGTATGTAAAAATGATGTGTGTGTGTGTGTGTATGTAAAAAATGATGTTGTGTATGTATGTAAAAAATAATGTTGTGTGCGTGTGTATGTATAATGTATGTGTATGTATGTAAAAATGATGTGTGTGTGTGTATGTATGTAAAAATGATGTTTGTGTGTGTGTGTGTGTATGTAAAAATGATGTTGTATGTGTGTGTGTGTGTGTGTGTGTATGTAAAAATGATGTTGTATGTGTGTGTGTGTATGTAAAAATGATGTTGTGTGTGTGTATGTAAAAATGATGTTGTGTGTGTGTGCGTGTGTGTATGTAAAAAATAATGTTGTGTGCGTGTGTATGTATGTAAAAATGATGTTGTGTGCATGTGTATGTATGTAAAAATGATGTTGTATGTGTGTGTGTGTGTATTGTAAAAATGATGTTGTATGTGTGTGTGTTGTAAAAGGATGTTGTGTGTGTGTGCGTGTATGTAAAAAATGATGTATGTGTACGTAAAAAATGATGTTGTGTGTGTGTGTATGTAAAAAATGTGTGTGTGTGTGTAAAAATGATGTGTGTGTGTGTGTATGTAAAAAATGATGTGTGTGTGTGTGTAAAAAAATGATGTGTGTGTGTGTATGTAAAAAATGATGTGTGTGTGTGTGTGTATGTAAAAAATGATGTGTGTGTGTGTGTATGTAAAAAATGGTGTGTGTGTGTATGTAAAAATGATGTGTGTGTGTATGTATGTACGTAAAAAATGATGTGTGTGTGTATATGTAAAAAAATGATGGTGTGTGTGTGTGTATGTATGTAGAAAATGATGTGTGTGAATGTATGTAAAACATTATTTTGTGTGTGTATGTATGTATGTATGAAAAAAAATGATGTTGTGTGTGTATATGTAAAAAATGATGTTGTGTATGTGTGTGTGTGTGAATGTGTGTAAAAAATGATGTGTGTGTGAATGTGTGTAAAAAATGATGTTGTATGTGTTTGTATGTAAAAAATGATGTGTGTGTGTGTATGTATGTAAAAAAATGATGTGTGTGTGTGTGTATGTATGTAAAAAAATGATGTTGCGTGTGTGTGTGTATGTATGTAAAAAATGATGTGGTGTGTGTATGTATGTAAAAAATGATGTGTGTGTGTGTATGTATGTAAAAAATGATGTTGTGTGTGTGTATGTATGTAAAAAATGATGTTGTGTGTGTGTGTATGTATGTAAAAAAATGATGTGTGTGTGTGTATGTATGTAAAAAATGATGTGTGTGTGTATGTGTGTATGTATGTAAAAATGTGTGTGTGTGTATGTATGTATGTAAGTAAAAAATAATGTTGTGTGTGTGTGTATGTAGTAAAAAATGATGCTGTGTGTGTGTGTATTGTA
>CM042146.1:80415527-80470653 GCA_023376005.1 Doryteuthis pealeii | reverse complement strand
AGAGAGATTAAGTTTACTGGTTGGATAACTGGGTGTGTAATTTGTGAATCCAGAGAATGTTATTATGAGTTCTCCTTGTGGGGTCGGGTGTAGGCGCCTGAGTCAAAATAGAGGCGATTAGGGTCTCCGGAACCCTGCCCTCGATTTAAGGGTTAGGGCTGGGTTTATTGCCGTGCTGAGGGCCCCTTGAGGGGGAATGCGAGGGGATGACAAATTTTTAAGCGCACCAATGATTCAGTGTGTGGGCTTGTGTAACCTGTAAGTGGGGTACAAGGATAATAACTGCTTTTTCAGAGTGCTTGTTTGTTTATTTGGATGATTTGTAAGATGAAGGCAAGTGGCCATACAGCTGCTGTGGGGTGAACAAAAGGCTACTTATCAACACTGCTTAACGTTTCTTGTCATATTTCCAGTAAACACTGAATTTAGGGCATCATCATGGTTAGCAAGCTAGTCTCACAGATCTATTACTACTGAATAGCGATTTCATCTCGCTGGATGCTCATACGTGTTGTGCACATCCTACCCATGGTGAATGGGTTGGGTAAATACATGGGTGTTCCTCGTGATGTAAAGCTTAGCAAGTTAGTCTCAGATTCATTATTACTGAATAGTGAGTTTGATCCACACTGGGGGTCTCATACTCGACCTTGTGTCACATCCTACCTGTGTTGGACAGGTTGGGTAAATACCTAAATTCATCAGATTGTACAAACACATACAGATCAAAAGAATATAGACCTAGATGATTGTCATGATCCTATTGCCTTATGCAACCCCCAACAGGAATGAAAAGCTGACTCTGCAGCTAAATTGGCTCTAGATTTGATCCCCAACAAGTTCAAGATACCATATACTGACTTGAAACTAAAATTAATAGATTCCTTCATACAAATGGCAACAACACTGGAATAAAACACCCACAATAAACTCTTCCTAATCAAACCCACTAGGGAGGCTGGAGACAACTTTAAGGAAGTCTAGAGAAAGGAACAATCATTGTGTCGATTATGCATTGGTCATAACACTAACGCACTTCTATATATCAAGCAAGAACAACAAAATGTGAAACTGTAACACCTTTGACAGTTAAACACTTATTCATGGAATGGAGGTTTTTTTGCTCACATCAGAACTGTTATTTTAAAGCAAAATATGAAGGATCTGTTTTTAAAAATGTCAACATGGAGGATATTCTCTCCTTTTGAGGAAAATAAAAATATACATAGAATATAGACATGAAACAAACCAATCCATACAACATAACCCCCAATAATGTTAACACATTGTTAAAACCAATTACTAAAATATATATATATAAATACACTATGTATACATCATAACCGGTAGGCATGACATAACCCCGGACGGGTTGATATGCTGTTAAAATCAATAAACAAACAAACAAAAAACCCCCACAATTTTATCATATATGTGCTAGAAGCAGTGGCTGAGGGTTTAGTGTCCTGAGTATGGTGTAAACTGCATCTAGTGGTGAAGTTCCAATTCTGGAGCTTTGGTGAGTGTGAAGCACCCCATCATTGATATTACCCCCAGGTCCACCTGACCTAGAGTGTAGTACCTGTTAAATAGATAGAAATGAGTTTTTTAAAAATTGAATACCCAACAAGAATGAATAAAACAAAATATCTTCAGCATGATATAGCCTAACCAAGTCAATTTTAAAAATATATGCAACATTTTGAAAGTTTTCAGGTAAGGAAAAAAAGTAGTAAAGAAAAAGAATATCTATATATTAATAACTAGTACCTACCTACGTGTGTCATGCCCCATCATCATTTCAGATAAATAATAGACCACTCTGTTTGATTCCTAAGAATGAATGCATGTGTTCAAATGTTATGCCGTTATCACCTCATATTGGACCATATTGTTATAATTGTGAGGAAAGAAAGGGAAGAAAGAACATGCTACACATAGAGGAAAAAAGAAGCAAATATTGAAATAGAGGTAAGAAGTATGAAGGAAATAGAAAAAAAGCAGAAAAGAAATAAAAAAGTGAGAAAAAATGTAAAAAGAAAGGAAATTTTTTGCCAGAGATTATTATACTTTTAACATATTGAACAATTTGCAATAGCTCTTAAGTATACATATCAAACATTGTAATAGTTAATTATCATACTGTGGCATATCTACAGGTCCCGTTAATAATTATGAAATATTAAAGAGAATCTGTCAGTTTTTTCCTAATGGAAATCCCTATTGACTGGGGTTTTGAATACACTGACTGCACTCTGCAGAGGGGTAAGAACCCCCCCCCATGGGCACCTGTTTGCTGTGGTAGTAACTTGTAATGTTTAAGGATGGAATCCTGGTGGATGAGCAGTCCATACATGCACACTCACTTAGGCCTTACCTAGGTTAGAAGGGTGGTCTAAGAGGCCCCCTCTGATCAATTGGCTGGCCATATCAAGCCCTAGTATATATGATTGTCCCAACCGTATTGCCCTTATGGCAAACCCAACCTTTTTTTTTTATCATATAGGTGCTAGAAAACAGTGGCTGAGTGTCTTCATGTCCTGGTAATGATGTTAAACTCTATCTGATGGTGAGGTTCCAGTTCTACAGCTTTGGAGAATGTTGAGCACCCATTAATCAACATGGCTACCTGGTTTACTCTGACCCGGAGCGGTAGTACCTATTAGGGTCCCATTTATGGGTTAAATAGTAAAATGTATTAATAAAAAAAATTGAGTATCCATTAAGAATTAATTTTTTCAAAACTTTGTCGGCATTAAATGACCCACCAAGGTTAATATGCCATAAAACAAAACAAACCAAACCAAGCCTAAATAGAAGCATCAGTATCATCATGGACTTCTGTTATGATGATACCTCCACAGGTTATGTCTTCTAGTAATGTAATTACTTGTTCTATTTTTGGGAGTGAATCAAAATGTGAAATCTTCACTCATCCAATCAGAAAAGTAAATTTTCACAAAGATAAAACTTTAAAAAAAAAATCATCAGTTTTTATTTTTTTATTTTTTTATTTAAATTTCTATTGATGCAAATAGATTTTTTTAAAAATCAGTTTAGCTCAGTCAGTAGAGCAGTCACCTCAGTACCACAAGGTTCCAGGTTCAATACCGGCCCTCACTAACTCAACGCATGAGTAGCACATTGGATCTGTGCGGTAAAGTGGGAAGCAAGTGGTAGATGTGGCGCTACACCTAATGTAAAAATTTGAAAAATGAAAAGGGATAGACTCCCTCATCTAGTTTTACATACATCTATCTATTAATAATGAAGATTGGGTGTTTTTCTTCTGTCTGTAACCAAAACTATGTCACAGCCTACATCACAATATTCTCAACGATTGTGTAAGTCTATCAATGAGTATTTATTTAATAGTCAAAATCGTTAATACATAGAATAAAAACAACCCTGTGTTATATACACTCAAAATTTTAAAAATTGTTTT
Source organism: Doryteuthis pealeii (assembly GCA_023376005.1). Taxonomy (NCBI): domain Eukaryota; kingdom Metazoa; phylum Mollusca; class Cephalopoda; order Myopsida; family Loliginidae; genus Doryteuthis; species Doryteuthis pealeii. The sequence goes on along the minus strand of CM042146.1, from coordinate 80,467,208 downwards.
TTACTCTCACCATTTTTTTTTTTTTTTAGTAACAAGAAGTTAACTTAAAAGTTTACAAATAAATAAATACCTACGATTTGTATAAAATTTATGTGCAAAATATTCAAAATAATTATCTAATTAATAATTGATAGATGCAAGCAACAGTTTATTTTAGGGGGACAGAATTAAGTTTCCATTTCAAATTGTTTTATTGTTTTACTCCTTTAATAAATTTGATGATTTGGATACAAATCCTGTGACATTGAATTTTTAACCCCACTCTGCCAATATATTTCAAAAATTGATTTTTACACCGCCTGGGGGTTGTTTTTTGTTGCTAGTTTCAATTTCTGCAAAATTATAATATTCCATTTTGTGATCCAGAATAACATTTTTTAAACAAAGATTCATTCATTGATCTGCATATGAACCTTTTTGTCTGTGTTTATAATAAAATCTAAAGTCTAAAATGTGAGTTTATAATTTATTCCAAATCTTTTTATAATTGAGATTGTGTGTTTGTCTCTCTGTAACCAAAACTAAATTACTATTCAAGTCACAATTCCCTTAATTATTTACATCACATTCTCCATTATTTTATTTTTATTTAAACTTCAATTATTAATAAAAATTGTTTTAAATTATTGATACTGTTGTCCTTTACTACAAACTAATAACATGCAATTGTATTTATATATACAATAAAATATCATTTTACCGTGTGAATGGGAAGGCTAATTTGCATATTAATATCAAAAATTTGATTTGAATAAATATGCATTTAGTATTATTGATTTCTAATTGTTTAGTTTTATCTTAAGGAATATGAGCAAAAATCTCAGGGATAAATCTTAAAAGAAATTCATTAACAAGAAAAATAACTGTCATTTTATTCTTTACTTCCTATTTTAACTAAATGATTAAATTAGAAAAATTTAGCAATGAAAGATGGGAATGATGGAAGAGTAAGTTTCAGTTGTTCTATTTTTCGATTATACCCCCCTCTGTTTCAAATCATTTTATCTGCATTCTTATTTAGTTTCATTAGCCTTTCTAATTTAATATAATATTTTGTTACGTTAAAATTTAAATACTTGCACCCAGAGGTTGCATACATTTGCTAGTTTCAATAATGTATCAAAAAATTACAAAAATTTACAAAATTATAATATTTCATTTTGTAATCTAGAATAACATTTTTAAACAAATATTCATTCATTGATCTGTATATGAACCTTTTTGCATTTGTCTATGTTTATAATAAAATCTAAAGTTTAAAATTTGAGTTAATAATTTATTCCAAATTTAATTAATATATACTAATTAAAAGAAATGAAAAACTTCACTAATATTTTATTTGTTTTCTTTTTCTTTAGAAATCATTGGAAAAATTTCTAATTTTAATTGGTCTTTCAACCTGAAGATATGGAAGGCTGCACTCTATGGTTCCAAGGCCACATGTTCCCTCCTCCCCTTGAACTACACCAAGGTCAGTGGAAGTCAAAGATTGGATGTCTGTTTTGTTTAATCTCCGATGCCGGCTGTTCCCATATCATTTGTTGATAGGTTTCCAAGCATCTTTGTTAAGATTTACAGCTGCTCGGAAACGAGACTAACAGATGTGTTTCCTTCTCAGTGAATTTAGCCTAGAAGCTGATACCTCAACTGAAGGAGACCGACTAGCCAAAATGGACACCGTTACTATCATTTCCTTTCAACCCTTCTCCCATCCCCTACTGTACGAAATAAATCTATGTTCTCTGTTCAACTGTCTGTGTGAATGGGAGAGGAAACGAAAATTTTGTTGACAAAAATAAATGTGCTGACTGAAGTTTCCTAAGATGTGACATGAAGTTCTGTGTAAGTAGGATTTCGGGTATTCATTTCCAGATTTGATCTGTTCACTTAGGAACACTTAGAAGGCATTTACATTCAACTCATTTTCTACTCTAGATACTGATCAGTTACCTGAAAACATTTTTAAATTTCCTTATATTACACTCATCAGAGATGCTGATAGGTACGTGTTCTTCGTCCCTGACGCATACAAATCTAAAAGGACTCAGTAAAATCATATCTATGCGTCCCAGTGTTTTTCGTTTTTCTTCCCTCACCATTTCAAGCTAAATGTAAATACATTTCAATAGTTTATTAGAAACGAATTACACAGGATAGGTTACAAGGTAGGAGTTAGACGACTGTAGTTGGGACCCATAAATTTTCCTGGGGACTCATTCAAAGCAAATATGTGCGTCCCAGGACGCACTAGATCAAAAAGCTATCAGCATCACTGTCCCATTATCCTTACCTTTTTTTTTCTTGGCTTGGAACTTGGTGCTTCCTGCTAATATGCAAGTATACAGTGGTCCGAAAGTTTTGTCACCACTAACAAAAATGTAATTCCCAATTAGTAAAGTCAGTGGAGTGGCCTATTGTTGGTATCCAGACTAGTGAGATTATTTTTGCATTTGAGGTGGAGGCACCATACTACCATCAACTCCTCAACTTACCATACAGATCCAAGCTGTGCTACTCATGTGCTGAATTGGCGAGGACTGGTATCAAACATTCTAAATTTCCTTATATTACCCTTATTACCTTACAATTGTTTTTTTTAGGGGGGGGGGGTTGCTTGAAATTGGGTGGTTTCATGCTTATATATAAAATGGTCCGAAAGTCTTGTCACCCTACCAAAATATACTGCTAATTAAATAAAAGTCTGCAAAGTTGCCTGTTGTTGACATCAGCCAGACAACGAGGGAGTCTATCCCCTTTTCATGAGTGCTTGACAAAGGAGATTGTTTTGCATTTTACATGGAGCACCACACCTACCATTAGCTCCCGTCTTTACCACACAGATTTTAGCTGTGCTACTCACACACTGAGTTGCAAGGGCCACTATTGAATACAGAACCTTGTGCTTCCTAGGTGAATGCTCTACCGACTGAGATAAGCCATTAATCAACTATAATTACATGAAATAACCTGCTGAAAATGAAATAGAAAATCATATTATATATTACTAGCAGGACCTGTAGATATACCACAGTATGATAATTTAATTATTACAACGTTTGATATGTTTACTTAAGAGCTGTTGCACAAGAGTTCAATATGTAAAAAGTTTAAAAATCTTGATTTAATCCTCTCTCTCTCTCTATTTCTTAAGAGGGGGTTGTAAAATATTTACATTGATTTTCCAATGAAAACCTGGGGGGAGGCATTTAAGATATCTACATTAATTTGCCAACAAAAAAGTGACAAAAGCATGACTCAGACATAGCCTAAATTAAGGCAGGTGGCCCGGGACAACATCAGGTCAAAATTATCAAAATACATTCCGTAATTCATAATTTTAATATTACAAATAAAACAAACAGGAATTTTTTTTTTCAATTCATTTTAATTTTATGTTGGGCATTTAAGTGATGCAAGACTATTTGAAATGTTTCATTTTTAAAATTAATGGGACAAATAAGAAATCTGTGATTAAGCAACACCAGGTAATCTGGATTTACATTTTTGCATTGCATCTTGAACAATTTGGACAGTCTCATTTTTAATCAGAGGGTGTTGCAGGATGATAATGGACAGAAGATTTAGGAACAAGCGTATTATTATCATTATTATTATTTTTTATGCTATACCTCCTTGGGCATCTCCTCATTTATATGTTATAATTAGTGATGTTATATTATAAAACAAAAACTAATAAAAGTTAAAACAATAAGTGTTAAGTATCTGGCCACCATCCTTGGCCAGTTGGAAAGAACTCAAAGTAAATAAGTAAGTAAGTCCCAAGTTATAGAATCCTTTGGTAAGTGAATAAGTCTTGTGATATAGAATCCTTTGGTAAGTCAGTAAGTCCTGTGGTATAGAATCCTTTAGGTCGTCGTCAAGAAGATCCAAGTAGTAGTGAGCTAAGATTAGAATCAGCCAGTATAAATAACAACAGCAGCAGAGCACTGCCAGTGATTGGACAACAGGCTGGTCACATGTCCATCGGCGAGTCTATAAGTAAGTGACCATCTGATACACACCTTATAAGGAAAAAACAACAATAAGTAGGAATAACAAGACTTTTGGATCACCCTGTATTTAGCTGCATTCTACTGAATTTAAAACAATCGCCCATCCAGTCTGTGTATATATTTACCAACCTCTCACACAGGGATGTGACACAATGTGGTCAATTTCTTAAATGGAGTTTAACAGGTTTGAATTCAGAGTTTTTTCTCCTAGACAAGTTGCCTAACCAAGGTTGAAGAGCCCAGTCTGCCCTATATTTACCCATAGCTGGAGGGAGTATAGTTGGATTCATATCTTTAGCAAGGGTATTAGCACTATGTTGAAATGTAAACAGCCTTGTCCAGGATTTGAACTCGGGTCGAAAAGTCCATTTCCTACGACTCTAACCATTATGCCCACGCTCCAGTCTGTATATGGCTTAACTATTGTGACCTGTTCACCCTCAAGAAAAATCTGTCAAACAAAAAACAAATTATTGTTATTATACTAAAACTGAGTAAATAAATCTTGGTTTCTAAAGGCTTTTTACTGTTTAGTTTAATGACACAAAATCTATATTAAAATATCCTTTAATATTAATTGCATTTTAATTGGTTCTAATTAGTCGTAATTTGCAATTAAGTCAAGAACTGACCCATCCCTCACTTCACATTCTGCCTATCACTTTCCACCTCTCTATGAATATTTTGATTACCTCATTATAAATGTTAGTTTCTCTGTGTGAGTAAGAGAGAGATTGGAGAGTGATTGAGAAAGAAACACATTTAACTACTCACTTTATTTGTATGTTACGATTCATCAGCAGTGAAGGAAGAGCCCGTAGCTTAATAAAATTCCATGATCCATTTCAATTTAGATTAGATCGAATGTTTCTTTCTTAGAAATCTTATAAAAATGATTTAAATGTTTTTCTTTGAACTCTCCGGCTAATATGTTTTTTTTTTTAATTTAATTAATTTTGTAAACTCTCTTTTTCCTAATCCTTATTATCTATGATATATAATCTTATTATAATGGAGATTGTGTGGTATTCTGTCTGTAACCGAAACTATATAGCTACACAAATCACATTCCCTTAGTTATTTACGTAACATTTTCCATGATTTAATTTCTTTTAAAACTCAGTTATTAATAAAATTGTTTTACATTATCAATACGGTTGACCATATCTACAAACTAACAACATGCAGTTTTGTATTTATATATACAACAAAATAGCGGTGTACAGTGTCAAGGAAGGCTAATTTCATATTGATATTAATATTTGATTTTAATAAATATGTGCTTGGTATTATTGATTTCTAATTGTTATTTTTTTTCTCAATGAATACTAGCTAAAATCTCTTCAATAAATCTTAAAAGAAATCCTTTAACAAAAAGGAATAACTGTAATTTTATTCTTACTTCCTATCTTAACTAAATAGTTAAATTAGGAAAAAATTAGTCATGAGAAACGGGAGTGATGGAAGACTAAGTTTCAAATCTTTTATCTGCATTCTTATTAAGTTTCATTAGCCCTTCCAATTTAAATATATTTTATTACATTAAAACTTAAATACTTGCACCCGGAGGGTGCATATATTTGCTAGTATATATAATATATATTGGGTGACTCAATTGTGTGTGCACATGTTTGAGATACGCATGTGTTACTAAACAGCGCTGGGTGGCATCGTCAGTTATGTTACTATTAACTGGTTCATTGGGAAGGTTTAGGTCTTTCAACATAATACCCCTTCACCAGTTAGACCCCATTAGAGATGATCAAACTCTAATGCGCCACCTTTTGTACAACGCTAGCAGAAAAACTGGCTTTAAATAGAGTTTTGCCAACGCAGCCTTGCCTTCTGTACATCTGGTTGGTTAATACTAAAGCCAATCAGTGTTCAGAGTAGGTGTTAAAAACGGTTCACGTAGCTCAGACATTTTTTTTTAATAATTCATTGGCATAGCTGGGCCTAGTAGACCATTTCTTTTTGATATAAAGAATAAATAAAAACAATTAAGTTAGCTGAGGCACAAAAAAGAAAAAAAAACTGATTAAAAATATGTAAATATCTAAGCAAACACAGATTAATTCTTAACATCCTGTTCAGAATTTTCCAAGTCTAGAGCCCCATTCCTATAAGAATGGCTAAAATGGTCTTTTCATTTAAAGTTACCTGAGATATTTCCCTTAAATCAAAGACTTCTAAATATGTTTAATATTACATTTAAACAAAGGCTATTGTTTGGGACAGATTAGGAAAATGAATGTGACTTCTGGTTGGGTGGAATGAGGTGGTATAGGACATTAAGAGTTAAGATACTGTCCAATAATTAAAGGGGAGAAATATAGCTATGACAAGGCACCTAAAGTATTTTATAACTACACTGACTAAAATATAAATTGGTATTTGCTCTTATTTTTCAATTAACCTAGCAGAATGTGAATTCATATTGAATTGGTCAGAAAAGAATTCATCCAAGTCTAGACATTATTTCTCTTAATTTTCTGATAATTCTTAGCACTTAATTGACCTTAGACATTTTGTTACAAATAAAGCTAATGCTGAAATCAAATAAATATGCAATTACTGAAATGCATTTATTAGTATTTGTTTCCTCTTCGAAATGTGAAAAGGATGACTTGTAAATTGTTGATCTGAATTTTGTAATTGTTATATCTTCATAAATTCAGCCGTTAAGTAGAATGTAATGAACCTAAATTCCACCATCTTATGTCAACTCACCAAAAGAAAAAAAATACCAAAAATCAGGGAATTAACGGAATTTAAGGAAATTTTCAGTGTTGATATATTAATGAATAAAATATAATGCACCAGTTATTTTATTTAAAAACTTTTACATGTTTTCAGGTCAGTTAACTTTGAACAACATATTTTGAGAATTTGTGTTATGCCTCTCATTCCCTGGGGTTCTTAATATCCTTTTATTCCGGTCATGGATTGTGTACTTTTGCTACTATATATATATATATATATAATATATATATATGAAGTTAAGTAAACAAACAATGTTTTTATTTTTATATGGCTTTAAGCCAACAAAAATATATATATATACAAACATACTATTTGCTTTTAATCGATTGGTTTTGGGATTTAAAAAAGGAATTTTACATCTCCTCTATGTGTTAAATAGTACCACTACTGTTCTTTTACAAATAGTATCACTACTAGTATTATTTGGATTATTCAGACTATTGTCCTCATTTTTTTGTTATCTGTACAACATTTCAGCCGATGTTCCCTCCTGCCTTCCTCCGGTATTTCTTGTCGGACTCAGGAACCTTCTCGAACTTGGAAACCTTCTTGTCGAAATCGGGAACCTTCTTGTGGTAATTGGGAGCCATCATAGAACTTCGAACCCAAATCTTTATTCAGTCCACAGGTGTATCCTGCTCTCATTCCGCTAACTATAGCTGGGTACAGGTGTTAAACTGTGTTAATTATTATATCCCTGTTACTGCTATCCCTGACCAGGATTGAACCTGCAGTCTAGAGATACTGTCACTTAGAACTGTCTTAACCTAACATCTTTATCCACTATACTATGTGTCCAATTGGACAATAAAGATGAGGAAAATAGTCCGAATAATCCAAATAATACTAATTATCAAGCCTCATCTCCGAAATTCAGAGAAATAGTATCACTACTGTTCTTTTACATTAAATAACCATGAAGGTTGATATGCCATTAAACAAAAAAGAAACAAACAATAGAAAATTTACATTAAAACAAAATTTTTGCAATCAAAATAAGGTACTGCTTTTAATGATATCAAAATTTCAAATAATTTTTTTCTATCCTCTTAAAATGTTCAGAACCAAGGAGATTGAAAAGTTGCACTAAAATTGCTATTAATTTGGATCCCCTACTTAATCAAGATCCTTAATGGCCCCTGCAATCTTAGGCGATAAAAACAGATGTTGTTCTTGTTCAAATATTTATAAACATTACTTTCTACAGGGTAATTCTCATAAGGGCTATAATGTTATTCAATATACATATAAGGTCTATAATGTTATTCAATATACATATAAGGTCTATAATGTTATTCAATATGCATATAAGGTCTATAATGTTATTCAATATGCATATAAGGTCTATAATGTTATTCAATATACATATAAGGTTATAATGTTATTCAATATATAAGGTCTATAATGTTATTCAATACATATAAGGTCTATAATGTTATTCAATATACATATAAGGTCTATAATGTTATTCAATAAACATATAAGGGTCTATAATGTTATTCAATAACATATAAGGTCTATAATGTTATTCAATATACATATAAGGTCTATAATGTTATTCAATACATAAAGGTCTATATGTTATTCAATATACATATAAGGTCTATAATGTTATTCAATAAACTATAAGGTTCTATAATGTTATTCAATAACATACAATATATAAGGTCAGTGCTAAGGCATTAAAAGATAAAACACAGTTGAGGAGGAATTGATACTCTACATATAAGGCTGAAGGTCAAGGTCACTATATTTTGATCCTGGATGGGAAGTCTGGACAGCAACACTTTGATCCTAAGCAGAGCACGCAGAAACTACCCTGATCCTAGACAGAAGTGGTAAGTCGTATGTAAATAACTCCTATTTTTACAAGTAAATGTAAAGTCGGCCGAGTGGTTTATTGTTGGTATCAGCCAGACTGCGAGGGAATCTATCCCCTTTTCACTAGCGCTAGATCAGGAAGATTATTGTTGCATCTGAGGAGGAGCTCTACACCTCTCATCAGCATCCCACTTTACTGAGTGGTTTATTGTTGGTATTAGCCAGACAGCGAGAGAATCTATCCCCTTTTCACTAGCGCTAGATCAGGAAGATTGTTGTTGCATCTGAGGAGCTCTACACCTATCATCAGCACCCCACTTTAATGCACAAATCCAAGCTGTGCTACTCATGTGCTGAGTTGGCGAGGGCCAGCATCAAACCAAACATTATTTATATTATACATAAACTTTTATAATTTTGTACTGATACCAATAGATTTACAACTTTTTTATGTGATTTATGGGGTTGCAAGCAGTTTAACATTTTAAGGTTTTAAAGGTGGCTGTAGTTATTCTTGGTGTGTGTTCCTAGGGTTGGCTTTTAAACCCATCTTATTTGGTGGTCGCGCTGAAAAGGAAGGAATTCAAGGAACCAAAAAGGAAGAAATAAAGACAAAAGGTGGTTTTATGATTTAGGCTTTGTGGCAAGGGAATTTCTCCCTGGCCAGTAGTAGTGTCTTGTCTTGTCTGAGTTAAGGCCTAACTCCTAATGGCCGAATGATTCTCTTTGGTGGTCGGAAGTCGGTCCTTTTTCCTGCACATGCTCGGAGGTGGCTGAGGGTCTTCATGTCCTGGGAATAATGTTAAACTCTACCTGATGGTGAGGTTCCAGTTCTGGAGGTCTGGGGAATGTGGAACACCCCTTCATCGCTATTGCTCCCGGCTCCACTGTGACCTGGAGTGGTAGTAGCTATTGAGGTCCCAGCTATGGGTTGAATAGTAAAATGTGTTTATTAAAAAAATTGAGTATCCATTAAGAACAAATTTATTTCAAAACTTTGTCAGGATTAAATAACCCACTGAAGTTGATATGCCGTAAAACAAACCAAACAAACCCAAAAATGACCCAGAGTGGTAGTACCTGTTAGGGTCCCATCTATGGGTTAACTAGAAAAATGTGAGTTTATAAAAAAATTGAGTATCCATTAAGAATGAATTTTATTTGAAAATGTTGTCAGCATTAAATGAGTTGATATCCATAAAACAAACCAAACCAAACATGCTAGGTGGGTTCTTCCAGTGAAGGTTCATGGGAGTTTTTTTATTTATTTATTTTTATTTTTATCCCTATATATTATAGTTGCACAATATATTCAGTTTTGAAGCATCCTTAGAATTTGAAACCTGCATTATCAATATAACTTAAGCATTACAGGCTGGTATAGCCTAAAAGGTTGTGAAAGGGATGTCATAATGTTATTTCTATAGTAAGGTTAAGTAAACATAAGGATTACTTGGTATTTGACTGCTACTTTCAAATATATATATATATATATATATAATTCCCAGAGAAGGTCAGGAAAGCTTTAATTAGAAGAACAGAACAACTAAAACAATAAACTTTCTACATAAGCTTCTCTATGTTTATAAACATTTCATCCAATGAAGTTTCTAACCTGATTTGTTTTTATTAGTATTTAACTTGTAAACATTTATACTGCAACATACTTTTTGACATTCGCACTGAAAATGTTTATTTTTCCTTTTTACATGTTTAAATACAATATCTCTTTCATTCAGATGGAGTCCATTAAATGGATAACAACTGGCTCCATCCACTGGTAAAGTATTTTGCAGTCACATCTCTAGCCCTAAAATATCAGGACTGGCTATGTTCTTCTTGGTGTCTTCAGTCCTAAAATATCAGGACTGGCTATGTTCTTCTTGGTGTCTTCAGTCCATACAGCGAGGGAGTCTATCCCTTTTTCACTAGTGCTAGACCAAGGAGATTGTTTTGGCATCTGAGGTGGAGTGCCACAGCTACCACCAGTTCCTCTCTTTACTGCACAGACCACTGAGCTACTCATACGCTGCTAGTCCGATACTCTACCAACTGAGCTATACTGATATATATAGATATATATATATATAAAGTGAAACCTATTGAGTCAGATATACCTACTAACAGTTTCGCTTAGTAGCTCATCAGGGCAAGAATCTGACTTTATTATTTGCTCTACTTAAGTATTGAGCACTTTTTACTTTTTAGCTTTAGATAATCCTAGTGGTTTATATATATGTTTTATATATATATATATTTTTTTTCTTTTCTTTTGGCCAAGTGTTATAGTATTAACCGATTATTTTCAGGGGTTAGTTCAGTCGGTTGAGCGTTCGGATAAAAACCACAAGGTTCCAAGTTCGATACCGGCCCTCACCAACTCAGCGTATGAGTAGCACAGGGATCTGTACGGTAAAGTAAGGAGCTGATGGTGGGAGTGGCGCTCCACCTCAGATGCAAAAAAAAACAATCTCCTTGGTCTAGCGCTAGTGAAAAGGGGATAGACTCCCTCGCTGATTGGCTGATACCGACTTTAGGCCATCCCGACGACTTTACTTATTTTACTATGACCATATTGGTCTTTTTTTTCTTTTTTTCCCAGGTGAAGTTTGGTAGTATATTTTTACAATCAAAACTATTTGCCGGGTTTTTTCTTACCGCAAGGGTTACCAATAAGTTGGTATATTATATATATATAACTATCGAAATGTTTTAACATCAACATTCTGTTTTTCAAATATTAATAAACCATCCTCACGTTTCTTATTTTTCACTTTTATTTATTACTTTTCCACATACTGTCAGATTAATTTTCATTTCTTCCCTATATATATATATATAAGTTAGGTTAGTAAAAACATGAAGTCAATAATGCTTGATAACTAACAGTTTCTTACCTATACAATTTCCAAGTGAATTTTTTGTGTTCATGTATTTCCTTATATGCTGTTGTGTGGTGCATCATGGGAAGAGTCAAACGCTTGATTCAAGTTTTGTATGTATGTATGTATGTGTGTGTGTGTGTGTGTGTGTGTGTGTGTGTATGCATGCAAGTGTCTGAGGAGTCACTCACAAGTTGTTCACACTATGTTGGAAACTGTACATTATTTTGGTATCTTTTCCTGATAACCTTTTGCTGTATATGAAACTCTAGCCAACCAGATTTAAAGATATATAAAGAAAAAGAAAAAAAAATGATAAAAGCAATGAAAAATAGAAAACACTGAATAAAAGAGAATAACCAAAAGCCGAGACTGTGTAGTGCTCAAGTATTTCATCTCAAGCTCTTTGCCCCTCAAGGCTTAGAATAAGTAACAATATCTGTTAAGATGGAGATCAAAAAAAAAAATCTAAAAAAAAGCATGTTTGTATATATTATATATATATATATATATATATATATGTAAACAAATATGGCTATTTTCAGCTGACAATATTTGGGAGAATATGTGCTTAATTGAAGTCAAACCTAATTTTTTTGAAAGTTAATTCATTAATGATAATGTTAAATCCCGCCTAATTAATCATTAATGAATTAACTTTCAAAAAAATTAGGTTTGACTTCAATTAAGCACATATTCTCCCATATATATATATATATATATATATATATATATATATGTTGACAGAAACATGTCTTGAAAAATATGCTGAGGTAAGCAAATAGCATTGTTATTGGGTTTTTGTTTTTTTTTGTTTGTTGGTGCTATTTGCAGAATTGCGTCCCGGCCTCCTGCTTTAAAAAACGCTAGGCGGTGATAGCTGAAAAAAACAACCCACCCTAGGAATGAAGTCCCTAGCTGAAGCGGTGAAGGGCTAAATATTTACATTTACTTGTCAATAAAAATTTGGCTTACTTTTATCACCTTCAAACCACTAAAAGAAAAAATAATTTGTCGATAAAAACGCCTTCAATCCGCTAAAAAAAAATTTTTCCGGTATTTTCATTTTATTTATTTATTTTTTTTTGACAATAAAATAAAAAATCAAAACATTTTTGGTATTTTTATTTTGTTTTAATATATTTATTTCCAATAATCAATTACAAATAAAAAATCAAAATATTTAGATATTCTTTATTCATAGGGTGGGTCGCTTTTTCAGCTATCACTGCCTAGCGTTTTTTTAAGGCAGGAGGGCGGGATGCAATTATGTGAATAGCACCTGTTTGTTTAATGCTATATAAACTCTTTATGGGTTATTTAATGCTGAAATTTGATTTATTTGTAAATGTTTTATTATAAAAAAGTAAAGTCGTTGGGGCGGCCTAAAGTTGGTATCAGCCAGTCAGAGAGGGAGTCTATCACCTTTTCAATAGTGCTAGACCAAGGAGATTGTTTTGGCGTCTGAGGTGGAGCGCCACACCTACCATCAGCTCCTTACTTTACAGCACAGATCCCTGTGCTACTCATACGCTGAGTTGGCGAGGACCGGTATCGAACAAGGAACCTTGTGGTTTCTAGCCGAATGCTCTACCGACTGAGCTAACCCGGCCCCTTATTTATTATAATCATAGCTATTTACTAAACTTAGCTTAGATGTAGCACAAGGCCAGAAGTATAGACTCCCGATGAGAATCACACTCACTAACAATGGTCTGCAAGTCTAGCTTGTTAACCATTTCTCCTTGTGAGGTGCCCTTTTGTTATAATCATAACCCTTTCAGAGATGTGACCTTGATGTATAAAAATCTAAAAGGACACAATAAAATCATATCCATGTGTCCCAGTGTTTTTCTTTTTTTCTTGCCTCACCATTTCAAGCTAACTGTAAATACATTTCAATAGTTTCTTAGAATCGATTTACATAGGATAGGTTATAATGTAGGAATTAGATGGCTGTAGTTGGGACCCATAAATTTTCCCGGAGACTCATTCAAAGCTGATATGCGTGTCCCAGGATGCACTAAATCAAAAAGCTATCAGCATCACTGCCCTTTACATTTACAATATGCCATTGCAATCAGTGATAACCATATCACATGTATATTTTCTTGTATAAAAAAAATATATGAAATATTTTATCTTGTATATTTAATCAGAGTTTAATCATAATTTGAAGTTAATATAATCATATATGTATATGATTATATGATTTATATACATATTTTGTATATTTTCGTAATATTTTCTTATTTTCATAATATTTTGTATATATATATTTATATAATCATATATATATATGATTATATGATTTATATGTATATAATGATATGATTTATATATATATAATGATATAATCAATAGAACCATAATATAATCATAATTTAATGATTTAATATTTTAATATATATTTATTTTAATTTATAATTAATAATCTTGTATATTCTTATAATTTAAATATTTTATCTTGTATATTTTCTTGTATCTTATATATTTTCTATAAACCCAGGACACACTAAATCAAAAAGCTATCAGCATCACTGCCCTTTACATTTACAATATGCCATTTTTTAAATCACACTTTTTTTTATTCATCTGTAATAATCATGGGCATCCAAGTTCACTAGCATTTTCAGGCACCCTCAAGGAATTATGAATAACCCCACCTTTCCCAGGTATTGCACATTTTCAGGCACCCTCAAGGAATTATGAATAACCCCACCTTTCCAGGTATTGCACATTTTCAGGCACCCTCAAGGAATTATGAATAACCCCACCTTTCCCAGGTATTGCACATTTTCAGGCACCCTCAAGGAATTATGAAATAACCTCACCTTTCCCAGGTATTGCACATTAGAATTGTTTTTTTTTTTAGTGTGTGTCTGTGATATGCTTGATTTCATCACTTCTTATCAGGGCGGTGGAACATAAAACCTTTGACTCCGACTTCTCTAATTTTGGCACCTCCAACTCCAACTCCTCTTTATGTAATTAAGTGATTATGGCTTACAAATCTCATAAAGCCTATACATATGCTCTAAACTTGAGTAGGTCTATATCATTGTATTAACATTACAGACTTAACTAGATGCTATAGAAAGTGTAAAGTGGAGGCATGTAGTGTAATGGTTACCATCATAGGAAATGGACTTGGTGAGACTAGTTCAAATCCTGGACAAGGCTTTTTGCATTTCACATAATACTAATACCCTTGGGAAAAGTATTAATCCAACTATTCACCCTCCAGCTATGGGTAAATAGTAGGGCAGACTGGGCTCTTTAACCTTGGTATGGTCACCAGTCTAGGAAAAGAAAAAGTCTGAATTCAAACTATTGAAGTCAGTTAGTCTACTGTTGGTTTTAATAACAGCAGCTAAGTCCAACTCAAGCAGTGTCCAAGACAGCTGGTATAAATAGGAATCAAGAATGATCCATTCATGAATCTGGGTGATTTGGGTGATTCCACTCCTTAAGTTCTGATTGGCTGCTTGACTGCTTGATTTGAATGACATTGTGGAGTCTTATATATACTTTGTCATTTTGCATTCAAGTTTGTATTTGAGTTACAATCGTTTGTTGCCTTGTCTTCCCAGTTCGACGGTAATTGGAACTTTAATTATTCTTCACAAACCTGTTAAATTCTGCTTAAGAAATTGACCTTGTGTTACATCCTGCTCATGGAGAGGGGTTGGTAAATATGTATTAAGTGTAAAATCAAATGGATTCAGAATTGGTATAGTTTTACCAACTCAGACACCAAAGTAAGTCATCAGGGTGGCCTTAAGTCAGTATCAGCCAGACAGTAAGGGAGTCTATCCCCTTTTCACTAATGTTAGACCAAGAAGATTGTTTTAGCATCTGAAGCGGACTGCCACACCTACCATCAGCTCCTCACTTTATCGCACAGATCTCTGTGCTACTCATACGCTGAGGGCCGGTATCGAACCAGTAACCTTGTCGTTCCTAGTCAGACGCTCTACCGACTAAGCTATACCGGCCCTATAACTATGACTCCGACTCCACAGCCCTGCTTCTCAGACAATAGAAAGGATAGTATACTATTCCTCATTAGATCCTTAACTTTAGTTCTCTGAATAGTTGACTAATAATGTCTGTCAGGGTTTCACTAAAACTATTCCTGCCTTATTTTTTGTGATATTCAAATTTTATCAACAAACAATAAAATGATCTAAATAAAATCTTCATGAATTCTACAACTAATTTGAAATGAGCTGATTAATGATATAATTATACATAAGTTAATCAGGTGTCTTTGTTTAATGGCATATCGACCTTCATGGGTTATTTAATACTATTTACCCATAGCCAGAGGATGAATAGTTGGATTCATACTTTTCCCAAGGGTATTAACACTATGTGAAATGTAAACAGCCTTTAATGCTAGGTACTATTTAACCTATAGCTGGGGGAAATGGGGTTGTTCATACCTTTCCTAAGAGTATTAGTGTTTTATAATGCTTAATAATAAAACAAAAAGGATAAGCAAAATAGGATAATCAGACATTATTGAACAGACACACACATAAATACACACAGAGATGCACATAAACACATGCCCACACGCACACAGAATTTGGAAGATATAAGACACAAAACTAAATGGACGGTCGATAACAACAGCTTTAGTTTCAGAAATCTTCTGTCGAAGAGATTTTATCTTGAAATATTAAGAATAAAAAATTACAGGTTAACAAAAAACACCATAGTTACCTTATTTTTCTTTACATTTGCATTGTGATAGCCTTCAAAACCAACCACCAAACCATATATATATATATATATATATTTAGAGAGATAGAGAGAGAAAAGTAATAAATTCATGAATAACAACAGTCAGTATCAGCCTGACAGTAAGGGAGTCTATCCCCTTTTCACTAGTGCTAGACCAAGAAGATTGTTTTAGCATCTGAAGTGGACTGCCACACCTACCATCAGCTCCTCACTTTATTGCACAGATCCCTGTGCTACTCATACACTGAGTTAGCGAGGGCCGGTATCGAATTGTTCAATACAGCGTATTAGATACTATGAAGTTTTGGTATACCCTGTGTTCTATTCCCATTCTTTCAAACAGGAACACTGGGTTTTTAAAAAAAATGATCTTGTGACAAAATGCAAACGTATGAATGATCTTTTCATTATTGATAAACAAAATCTCCACCTTGTCGGTGGGACGTTAGAATGCACCGACTGCACCTCTGCAGAGGGGTAAGACTCCCCCAATGGGGCCACCTGTTGGCCGTGTGTGGCGACCCGTGATGCTTAAGGATAGAACCCAGGTGGATGAGCAGTTCATGACTTGCAATACTCCACTTTGGCCCTTTCTTGGGCTAGACAGGCGGTAGGAGAGGCCCCCTCCGATCAGTCGGCTGGTCACGTCAAGCCCTAGCACCTATATGATTTTCCCAACCCTATTGCCCTCATGGCAAGCCCCAACCTTTTTATCATATGGGTACTAGAAGGTGGTGACTGAAGGTCTACATGTCCTGGGAATGACGCTAAAATCTATCTGATGGTGAGGTTCCAGTTTTGGAGGTTTGGGGAATGTGGAGCACCCCTTCATCATCATTGCTCCCTGGTCCACTGACCCGGAGTGGTAATACCTGTTAGGGTCCCATCTATGGGTTAAATAGAAAAACATGAGTTTATAAACAAAATTGTATTATGCATTAAGAATGAATTTATTTCACAACTTTGTCGGCATTAAATGACCCACCGAGGTTGATATGCCCTAAAACAAAACAAAACAAAACAAAACAAAAGTCAACATCACTAGTTGATATTTGAATTGTTCTGAAGATTGTTAATATATATTTGATATAAATTTAGTTATAGATATATATTTGATATGTATCTAACAATCAAAATGTTTTAGACGTTGACAATTAATTTTCAAATATTAATAAATCATCCTCACATCTCTTATTTTTCACTCTTACTTAATACTTTTCCACATATTGTCAGATTTATTTTCATTTCTTCCCAACATATATAAATATCTCCCCATTCATACATAACTATCCTTAGTGATGCACATGTGGAGAAAATTTACCTAATTTTTGCTACTGGATATAAGAGTATATTTCTGATGTAATTGAATTGATGACAGCGTAAGATATATTATTACAAGGTTTTGAGTTGAAACTAGTTCTATCTCCTCTGCCTTCTCAGATCTGTGGAGTTGAAATACAAAACCTTTGATTCCGACTCCACTATTTTTGGCACCTCTGACTCTGACTCATCTTCATGTAATCAAATGATTACAATTCCTAATAGATATAAAACCGTGATTTTTTTAATAATATATTTATATATATTTACCAACACCTCCGCATGAGCAGGATGCGACACAAGGTCAATTTCTTAAGTGGAGTTCAACAGGTTTGAATTCAGAGTTTTCCTTCACCTAGGCTGGTTACCTAGCCAAGGTTATAGAGCCCAGTCTGCCCTGCTATTTACCCATAGCTGGAGGGAGAATTGGATTCATACCTTTCCCAAGGGTATTAGCGCTATGTGTAATTCAAACAGCTTCGTCCAGGAATTGAACTCGGATCGACGAGTCCATTTCCTAGAACTCTAACCATTAGACCATGCGCCTCCATAAATAATATATTTATAAGGAGTGTGCACTGTATAACTTTACAGACTAAACTAGAGTCATATAACTCTTTACCTACCAAATTTTACCAATGGCTGTACCAAATTTTCTTGGTATTTTTTACTTGTATGATGGGATATTTCCAAGTTCACTATCTATTCAACTCGGAACTCATTTTATTCAAATAAAGTCCTGCTATTATTGTAATCTGAGTCCTGCTCAATTATAATGAACTAACCTTTTGTACTTTGCTTGGACAGTGGTTGGAGAGCTGCTGTAAGCAGGTTAAAGTAGGCAAAGAGATAAAGTGTAAATTCAACTAAACTTTGGTGTTGATATAGTTTTACTAACTCCGACTCTGACTCTGACTCCAGTGATCCCTTAATTGCTTCCAACTCTGACTCCACCACCATGAATCCATAGCCCTGTTAGAAAGGAAAAGTTTTGACTAGAGGAGTAAAACTTGGATAAACATCAGAAGTTCTTTTACATTTTTAGATTTTCTTCTTTTATGAATATTTTATAATTTTTTTTTTTTCTTTTATAACATTTTATAAATCCATTGAATCAAATTTCACTTAGAGTTTTATGTATCCATATCCATCAATTGGTGGGCAAAAAAAGTCAGCAATTTTGACCAATTCTTGACTGAAAATTCTGTTTATACTTGAAACTTATTGATTGACTAAAAATATTGAAGTTTACTAATTCATCTCCATTGTGAACATTGTAAAAAAGAATCTTATTTATTTTGCCGATTAACATTTAAAAATCTATAATGTTATTTTCATACAGACTGGATTACAATTCAAATAAGAGATATTTTTATGGCGTCTGCTTTTCTTTATATAAATCACTTTTTTAAAAATATTTGTCACTTCATGATGGTGCCAAAGAAAAAGTATCCATATTTTACTTTTTATTTTTAACTTGAAATATTTGGATAAGGTTTGTTGTTACATTTGAATTCACTGGTTCCTTATATTTGTTCATTATGTGAAAAGATTTGGTTCACATCTATTTCTGCAAATTTCTGGCAGTCATCCTAATTCTTTCCTCACTTTAATTTATTTGCTATTGAAGATGACTAAGTTCTCTTTTCTGCTGCATACTAAATTTAGTAGTTCTTCATCAAATTGTTTTGGTCATCTCTCATATATTTGTGTTGTTTTTTGTTTGTTTTTTAAATCTATTAATAATGGAGATTAGGTCTCTATGTGTCTGTAACCGAAACTACATCATTGTTTACATCACATTATCCAAAATCATCATAACATAGAATAAATCAACCCCTTTTTATCATATGGCTAGAAGGCGGTGGCTGCAGGTCTACATGTCCTGGGAATGATGTTAAACTCTATCTGATGGTGAGGTTCCAGTTTTGGAGGTTTGGGGAATGTGGAGCACCCCTTCATCACCATTGCTCCCTGGTCCACTCTGACCCGGAGTGGTAGTACCTGTTAGGGTCTCATCTATGGGTTAAATAGAAAAATGTATTTATAAAAAAATTGTATAATCCATTAAGAATTGATTTATTTCACAACTTTATTGGCATTAAATGACCCACTGAGGTTGATATGCCGTAAAACAAAACAAACCAAACCAAACCATAGAATAAATCCACTCAAAATTTGAGCATTCAAATTTAGACGGTCCACATTGTTTTTTAAAACAAGTTTTAATAAATACATGCCTGGTATTATATATTTATATATAGTTCGTTTTATGTTAATATATATTTAAATTTATCAGAACTAAGTTTCCATTTCAAATTGTGTTTTTTTTTGTTTTTTTTTTTGCTCCTATAATAAATTAGATGATTTTACTTATTTATGGTACAAACTCTCTAACATTGAATTTTTAACTCCCATACCCTCAGGTAATATCTTTCAAAAATTGATTCTTACACTACCCAGAGTGTGTTTTTTGTGCTAGTACAAATAAATATGAAGCACTGAATGAAAATACAAGACCAGGTGTTTAGAAATTAACAAGGTTTTATTTAACTCAGAGTAGAGAAATGCTTCTACCCCCAAAATAGTGACAAACTCAACTTGTGTGTGTCCAGCTATCTTGTGTACCAGTCCATGGGTGTCATGGCTGAAGTTCCATTTCTGCTCCTAGCTCCCATGATGAACCTGCCATGAGAGGCAACTATCTCCTATTCATCAAGGGGAGTAACTTTAGATATTTCATTAGGACTGATTCTAACAATTTCTAGCCCTGTTGGATGTAGAATATTTTGACTGCACCCTCTGCAGAGGGGTAAGGCACTCCCAGGGCCATCTGTTGCCCATGGGTTGTGATCTGTGATGCTTAAGGACAAAATTCTGGTGACTGAGCAGTCCATAACATGCAACAATCCACTTTGGCCCTTACTTGAGAGAGAGAGAGAGAGAGAGAGAGAGAGAGAGAGAGAGAGAGAGAGAGAGAGAGAGAGAGAGAGATATTTTAGTTTATATTTATTTACATTGGAACAATTTTGCTACCATTGGCTTCTTGTAAACCAATCCCTCCGCCCCTCGCCAATATCTTAAGCGGAGTTTAACAGATTTTTCCTTCTCCTAGATTGGTAGCCTAAACAAGGTTAAAGAACCCATTCCGCCATACAATTTACCCATTGCTGGAGGGAAAATAGTTGGATTCATACCTTTCCCAAATAAATTAACGCTATCTGAAATGCAAACAGCCTTGTCCAAGATTTGAACTCATATCACCGTGTCCATTTCCTACAATGGTAACCATTACAACAGAAGTCTTTTTGTTAACACGATTTTAAGCAAATTTTTTGTAGGTAAATATTTTGGTTTGGTTTGGTTTCATAAACTCGTAGAAATAATTTCACTTAACTTCATGTGTATTAATAAATTGATAGAATTAAAAGGTGGTTAGAGAGGCCCCCTCTGATCAGTCTGCTGATCATATCATGCCCTAACACCTATATGATTGTCTCAACCATATTGATCTTATGGCAAACCCCTAACTCTTTTTATTATAAATGTGCTAGAAGGTGGAGGCTGAGGGTCTTAGTTTCTTGGGTAAGACGCTAAACTGAATCTAGTTGTGAGATTCCAATTTTAGAGAGTGTAGAATACCCCTTTATTGCCATTACTCCCAGGTCTACTCTGCCTCAGAGTGGTAGTACCTGTTAGGGTCCCATCTATGGATCAAATAGAGCTCTGTGTAAACCTGAGATAGCATGTAAATACCTGCAGAAATAACAACTGTAATTAACAAAGAATGAATTTGTGTAGTGTAATTATTATGGTCTATGGAGAATTTTGGGATTGAAAAGAAAATGGTAATCGGATTTCTGGAGAAAGAGAAGAAAAAGAAATAAGAATAAAAGAGACTAAAGTGTGGAATTGTAAACACTCAACGGGTGCCAGCCATTGACCAATCAATGACCCCAGAACTAGATTTAAATGTAAAAACCGAAGTCCCAGATTTTCTGTGGAGGGCAGAAATGGATGTGTCCTTTGCCCCACCACCACCACTTATGGAAGAAGAAAATTGGTCTTTTTTTCGTCTGGGCCTTAGTAGGAGGCGGACATGGGTTTTTTTTTTGTCCCAGTGTGATGTGTCTAGGCTAGCAGCGAACAGCAAGCATTATAGAACAGCTTGACCTCTCTCTCTCCCTCTCTCTCTCTCTCTCTCTCTCTCAAAAAGAACCCACGAGCCTAGAAAGAAATAAACAACCCCTTTTTTAAATATACAACTTTTGTATGTTGTTTCTTTGAGTTAACGATGACTACTACTACTAATACTACTCAACTGAGCCCTATGCAACATTTGTCTCTAGCATAAAATAACCCAATAAGGGTTGACATGTCATAAATCCAACCGACCCACCAACCAATCATATATTTGTGAGATTTATATGAGAAATAAGTTTTTTAAAATAAGCACACATTCATCCATAGTTTGGTTTCTTTTTTTTAATGGCATATCAGCCTTCATGGGTTATTTAATGCCAGAGCCATCCTTGTTGAAGAACAGTAGTGGTACTATTAACTCATAGCTAGAGTTTGAGGGGATTCATACCTTTCCCAAGAGTATTAGTCTGAAAGTAATCGTAATAGTGTGACTGGAGTTTGAACTCACTACAATGTCTGTCACAATCCAGCATGTTAGCCACTATGCCATGGGGATTCCCCTACATTCATCTTTGGAAATCAACACAGCTAATACAACTTAAATGAGGGCAATTATTTCAACTGATAAATACTCTTATCTAAAGTGTTGCCATGTAACTAATATTATAACACAAAATTTATATACAAATAAATTCTACTTTCTTATCTTAAGAATTGAATGCTTTATGTGTGTGTGTGTAATATATATATATAAGTTAGGATAGCATAGACACAGAGCCAATGGTGTTTGTTGACTGTCAATTTCTCACCTATGTGATCATCAGACCAAGTCACCAAATACTGTTGATTCTGTGTCCCTGCTATACTAACTTAAATATATATGCCCTATCACCTATATTGGGCACACTTTATTCATAAAATAACAAACTACATTATCAATTATATATGTGTGTGTGTGTGTGTATGTAAAAAAAATGATGTTATGTGTGTGTGTGTATGTAAAAAATGATGTTGTGTGTGTGTGTGTATGTATGTAAAAAATGATGTTGTGTATGTGTATGTATGTAAAAAATGATTGTTGTGTGTGTGTATATGTATGTAAAAATGATGTGTGTGTGTGTGTGTATGTAAAAAATGATGTTGTGTATGTATGTAAAAAATAATGTTGTGTGCGTGTGTATGTATGTAAAAAATAATGTTGTGTGCGTGTGTATGTATGTAAAAATGATGTTGTGTGTGTGTGTATGTATGTAAAAATGATGTTGTATGTGTGTGTGTGTGTGTGTGTGTGTGTGTGTGTATGTAAAAATGATGTTGTATGTGTGTGTGTGTATGTAAAAATGATATTGTGTGTGTGTATGTAAAAAAATGATGTTGTGTGTGTGTGCGTGTGTGTATGTAAAAATAATGTTGTGTGCGTGTGTATGTATGTAAAAATGATGTTGTGTGCATGTGTATGTATGTAAAAATGATGTTGTATGTGTGTGTGTGTGTATATGTAAAAATGATGTTGTATGTGTGTGTGTATGTAAAAAGGATGTTGTGTGTGTGTGCGTGTATGTAAAAATGATGTATGTGTACGTAAAAAAATGATGTTGTGTGTGTGTGTATGTAAAAAATGATGTTGTGTGTGTGTGTGTAAAAAATGATGTGTGTGTGGTGTGTATGTAAAAAATGATGTGTGTGTGTGTGTAAAAAAAATGATGTGTGTGTGTGTATGTAAAAAATGATGTGTGTGTGTGTATGTAAAAAATGATGTGTGTGTGTGTGTATGTAAAAAATGTGTGTGTGTGTGTATGTAAAAAATGATGTGTGTGTGTATGTATGTACGTAAAAAAGGATGTGTGTGTGTATATGTAAAAAAAATGATGGTGTGTGTGTGTGTATGTATGTAGAAAATGATGTGTGTGAATGTATGTAAAACATTATTTTGTGTGTGTATGTATGTATGTATGAAAAAAATGATGTTTGTGTGTGTATATGTAAAAAATGATGTTGTGTATGTGTGTGTGTGAATGTGTGTAAAAAATGATGGTAATGTGTGTAAAAAATGATGTTGTATGTGTTTGTATGTAAAAAATGATGTGTGTGTGTGTATGTAAAAATGATGTGTGTGTGTGTATGTATGTAAAAATGATGTTGTGTGTGTGTGTGTATGTATGTAAAAAATGATGTGTGTGTGTGTATGTATGTAAAAAAATGATGTGTGTGTGTGTTATGTGTATGTATGTATGTAAAAAATGATGTGTGTGTGTATGTATGTAAAAAATGATGTGTGTGTGTATGTATGTATGTAAGTAAAAAATAATGTTGTGTGTGTGTGTAATGTATGTAAAAAAATGATGCTGTGTGTGTGTGTGTATGTATGATATGTATGTAAAAAATGATGTTGTGTGTGTGTGTGTGTATGTATGTAAAAAATGTGGTGTGTGTGTGTATGTGTAAAAAATGTGTGTGTGTGTTGTATGTATGTAAAAAAAATATGTAAAAAATATATATGCCCTATCACCTATATTGGGCACACTTTATTCATAAATACACAAACTACATTATCAATTATATATGTGTGTGTGTGTGTGTATGTAAAATGAATGTGTGTGGTGTATGTAAAAATGATGTTGTGTGTGTGTGTGTGTATGTATGTAAAAAATGATGTTGTGTATGTGTATGTATGTAAAAATGATGTTGTGTGTGTGTGTGTGTATATGTATGTAAAAATGATGTGTGTGTGTGTGTGTATGTAAAAATGATGTTGTGTATGTATGTAAAAATAATGTTGTGTGCGTGTGTATGTATGTAAAAAAATAATGTTGTGTGCGTGTGTATGTATGTAAAAATGATGTTGTGTGTGTGTGTATGTATGTAAAATGATGTTGTATGTTGTGTGTGTGTATGTAAAAATGATGTTGTATGTGTGTTGTGTGTGTGTGTGTATGTAAAAATGATGTTGTATGTGTGTGTGTGTATGTAAAAATGATATTGTGTGTGTGTATGTAAAATATGATGTTTGTGTGTGTGCGTGTGTGTATGTAAAAAATAATGTTGTGTGCGTGTGTATGTATGTAAAAATGATGTTGTGTGCATGTGTATGTATGTAAAAATGATGTTGTATGTGTGTGTGTGTGTATATGTAAAAATGATGTTGTATGTGTGTGTGTATGTAAAAAGGATGTTGTGTGTGTGTGTATGTAAAAAATGATGTATGTTACGTAAAAAATGATGTTGTGTGTGTGTGTATGTAAAAAATGATATGTTAAAAAATGATGTGTGTGTGTGTGTAAAAAATGATGTATGTAAAAAATGATGTGTGTGTGTGTGTGTGTATGTAAAAAATGATGTGTGTGTGTGTATGTAAAAAATGATGTGTGTGTGTGTGTATGTAAAAAAATGGTGTGTGTGTGTATGTAAAAAATGATGTGTGTGTGTATGTATGTACGTAAAAAAGGATGTGTGTGTTGTATATGTAAAAAAATGATGGTGTGTGTGTGTGTGTATGTATGTAGAAAATGATGTGTGTGAATGTATGTAAAACATTATTTTGTGTGTGTATGTATGTATGTATGAAAAAAAATGATGTTGTGTGTGTATATGTAAAAATGATGTTGTGTATGTGTGTGTGTGTGAATGTGTGTAAAAAATTATGTGTGTGTGAATGTGTGTAAAAAATGATGTTGTATGTGTTTTGTATGTAAAAAATGATGTGTGTGTGGTGTGTATGTATGTTAAAAAATGATGTTGTGTGTGTGTATGTATGTAAAAAATGATGTGTGTGTGTGTGTATGTATGTAAAAAATGATGTGGTGTGTGTGTGTATGTATGTAAAAAATGATGTGGTGTGTGTGTATGTATGTAAAAAATGATGTGTGTGTGTGTGTATGTATGTAAAAATGATGTGTGTGTGTATGTATGTAAAAAATGATGTTGTGTGTGTATGTATGTAAAAAATGATGTGTGTGTGTGTATGTATGTAAAAAATGTGTGTGTGTGTGTGTATGTATGTATGTAAGTAAAAAATAATGTTGTGTGTGTGTGTATGTATGTAAAAAATGATGCTGTGTGTGTGTGTATGTATGTAAAAAATGATGTTGTGTGTGTGTGTATGTATGTAAAAAATGATGTTGTGTGTGTGTGTATGTATGTAAAAAAATGTCTCTGTGTGTGCGTGTATGTATGTAAAAAAATGTTCTCTGTGTGTGCGTGTATGTATGTAAAAAATGTTGTTGTGTGTGTGCGTGTATGTATGTAAAAAATGTTGTTGTGTGTATATGTAAAAAATGATGGTGTGTGTATGTACATAAAAAATGATGTTGTGTGTGAGTGTGTGTGTTGTATGCATGTAAAAAATGATGTTGTGTGTGAGTGTGTGTGTGTATGCATGTAAAAAATGATGTTGTGTGTGTGTGGGTATGTATGAAAAAAATGATGTTGTGTTTGTGCATATATATGTATAAAATTGTTTTGTGTATGTATGTATAAAATTTTGTTATGTAAGTATGTATAAAAAGGTTGTTATGTGTATATGTAACTATGAGTTAACTGAAGATCACCAAAAGAAAAATGTATCGACCAATTTGAAACTTTCTGCCCTGCTATTCCCTTACCAATACACACCAAGTTCTACTTAGAAATATTTTATGACAAGTAACATTTTCATGTTATCTAATGGTTGTTCTCATAGGGCTATATTTTCTTTCTTAGTGATGGTTAAAGAGCTTCATCTTAGAAGTGAGTGCATTTTTATAGCCTTTCCTTCTATGTTCTTCAATTGCAGCTATTTCCTTAAACAGAAGAGAGAGATAAAGTTTTACATTTATTTTATGTTCATACTAAATGCAGGTGAAATAATAGCACTTCAGTTTGTAACAGAATTCCCAGAAGTATTTATGGAAAAAGTGTTAGAAAATAACGTTTTCTTTTCTGGTTTTAAAAACAACTTTATTCACCCAAACCAATTTTTTTTTGTTTTATAATGGAAAAGTTATCTTCCTAAAAACTTCCTACTGTTAAATTATTTGTTTATTACTTAGATATTTCTACATTTCTGAATGGGAAATTTATTTCCAATAAAAAAAGGTTGAGATTTAGTTTTTAGTCTCAAGGGAGGTAACTTTTATTGAATTTACAAAAAATAGAAATATTTACCAAAAACTGTGACAAAAAGAAGTGAATATTTTAAGTGAGTTATACATTGCACAGATACACAGACAAAGAAAAGTTTGTCTCTCTCACTTGCACCCCACCCCCTCAAAAACATTTAGGAAGGCATTAGGATGGGATAGGTTAATAGTTAGGATGGAATATAATTTTAACATGTTGTGAATTCAACTACTTGAGGTTGACCCTTAAAAAAAAAAGCACCTCCATCCAGGTAGGTTATTTGTGTCCATCAAATCTTCATGTAAAAATGCTTTGCTTTGTTTTATGGCATATCAACCTCGGTGGGTTATTTAATGCTGACAAAGTTTAGAAATAAATCAATTCTTAATGGATCATACAATTTTTTTATAAATACATTTTTCTATTTAACCCATAGATGGAACCCTAACAGGTACTACCACTCCGGGTCAGAGTGGACTAGAGAGCAATGGTCATGAACGGGTGCTCCACATTTCTCAGACTTCCAGAACTGGAACCTCACCATCAGATAGAATTTAACATCATTTCCAGGACATGAAGACCCTCAGCCACCGCCTTCTAACACATATATGATAAAATGGGTTGGGGCTTGCGATAAGGGCAATAGGGTTGGGACAATCATATGGGTGCTAGGGCTTGTCATGGCCAGCTTATTGCTCTGAGGGGGCCTCTCTAGCCACTTGTCTAATCTAAGTAAGGGCCTAAGTGGAGTGTTGCATGTCTTGGACTGCTCATCCACCAGGTTGCCACCTACAGCCAACAGGTGGCCCCATTTGGGGAGGTTTTACTCCTCTATAGAGGTGCAGTCAGGATATTCTCATGTAAAAATGTATTGGGCTATTTTAGAGATGAAAAATTATTTATTTACTCAATTTTATCTATGTATTTACCCACCACCTCCAACACAAGCACCACCTCCAACACTTAAAAAATGGTATTGCATATACAAAGTCATTTTTTAAGTGTTAAACACAGGTTTGATTTGGTTTGGTTTGGTTTACGGCATATCAACCTCAGTGGGTCATTTAATGCCGATAAAGTTTTGAAATAAATCAATTAATGGATAATACAACTTTTTTTATAAATACATTTTTCTATTTAACCCATAGATGGGTCACAGGTTTGAATTCAGTTTTTTTTTCTACAAGACCTGTTGCCTAACCAAGGTTAAAGAGCCCAGTCTGTCCTACTATTTACCCATAACTGGAGGGAGAATAGTTAAATGCATACCTTTCCGAAGGTACTATGTGAAATGCAAACAGCTTTGTCCGGGATTGAATTCAGGTCACTGTGTCCATTTCTTACAACAATAACCATTACGCCATGAGTTCCTCAATTTAATATGTGAATATTTTATAACAATTTCCCATGTGAGGAAACAACACAATATCAAAATAACATTTGGATAATTGTGAGCCATTGACAAAACTGATGTTGCACAATAGAATGATAAGAGAGATATAATCTCCAGCTGGACCAATCTCCAATGAGGATTAAGGTTATAAAGACAGTTGAATAACAAATGGTGGCTATAAGCAGATAACAGAAGTTAAATCAGAACAAGGACTTTTGCTTGTCAGATCACAATGACATTTCTGTCTCCAGAACCGGAAAAAAAATTTTCTTCTCCAATTTCTTGAAATTTTGCCTCCAGTAAAGAAGCAAATACTTGAGACATTGTTTCTAACAACCTTATTATTTTTATCATTATTATTATTATTATCATCCATTTATGTCAAATTGAAATACAATCAGGTTACAAGATAAAAACTACTTCCAAATGTGTCAGCAATTTTCTTTCAGTAAATCAATATGACTGAATCAATGAGAAACTCGTAAAAATCTAGAGGAATAAAAAAACATTCTGTTTACTCCTAAATGTTAAATCATATCCTTTTTTATACAAGGTGTGTCATAAAAGTGTCAGGTTAGAAGCTGTATTTACCAAGATAGAAATGAACAATGAATGGAATATTGTTTTTTTTTTTTCAGAATACAAGGTGTGTCATAAAAGTGTCGGGGTTGAAGCTGTATTTACCAAGATAGAAAGGAACAATGAATTGAACGTTAATTTTTTTCAGAATACAAGGTGTGTCATAAAAGTATCCGAGATTGAAGCTGTATTTACCAAGATAGAAATGAATGGAATATTAATTTTTTTCAGAATACAAGGTGTGTCATAAAAGTGTCTGGTTTGAAGCTGTATTTATCAAGATAGATATGAACAATGAATGGAATGTTCATTTTTTCAGAATACTAGGTGTGTCATAAAAGTACCAAGTTTGAAGCTGTATTTACCAAGATAGAAATGAACAATGAATGGAATGTTCATTTTTTCAGAATACAAGGTGTGTCATAAAAGCTGTATTTACCAAGATAGAAATGAACAATGAATGGAATATTAATTTTTTTCAGAATAACAGGTGTGTCATAAAAGTATCAACATTGAAGCTGTATTTACCAAGATAGAAATGAACAAGGAATGGAACGTCAATTTTTTTCCAGAATACAAGGTGTGTCAAAAAGTACAAAAAATCTCGATACTTTTTTGACACACCTTGTAAGTAAATGAAGATTAATGTTTTGTTTTGTTTTTGTTGGAGGGGGGTGCTTTCTTTTATTTTGATGGTTTAAATCTATTTTTTTCTTTGTCTTTTTAAAAAAATTATCGTAATTTTAAAAATCTATTGGGAACAAACAATTTATTCATTACAATATTTTTTTTTATACAAGTCTGTTTTGAGTTCTTAATTTCTAAACAGTTCACCATATTAAATTCTATATGTAAATCAATTCTAGGTAAAAGGTGTGGCAGAAATACTTCTTTTAAACTGTCATCTGTATGGTGCAAGTGAAGTTAGGCAAGTGGTAATGGTAGTTCCACATGCCTTAGCATGTTTTTTTATTTTTTCATTTTTTCAAATATGATCAATTATGATCATGGTTTGGACCGGTACATACTGTGCATTTGCTGTTGAAATGTTTTTTAAGACTAGTGAATCTGTAATTGTTTTTTTTGTACTCATTTCATGTTATATTGGAATGATGCTGTTCCAGATAGAAAATTGATACTGCTATGGGTTGAAACATATGGCTGAACTATCTGAAAAATAATGGTAAGACATTAGCTGGATGGCGTTCTCATTGCCACTAGGCCTAAGTTCACTTATTTCTGATGCAGCCAGTAACTTATAACTTAAATATCTAATCTATTTGTTGGAGATGCATAATGTAATGGTTAGAGCCTTAGGAAATGGACTTGTCGACCTGAGTTCAAATCCTGAACAAGGCTGTTTGCATTTCACATAGCACTAATACCTATGGGAAATATATGTATCCAACTAATCTCCCTCTTATTGAAATCCAATTAGCCAGTTCTGTTCCTGAATATTAGCTTATGTGTATAAAGTTTCATCATGATTGGATCGCTGGTGTAAGTGCCATTTGGTTATACCCACACAGAAATTGCCATTTATGTAGTTGTAGCGTTAGTTTCGTATTTGCCTGGGAGAGTTGTCTGCCCGGTTTAGTTTGCTGGTGCCCGCTAGGGGGCTATAGTATTTAAGCGCCGGGTTCAAACCCTTTCGGCCTCTTTTTCTGTTCCAGTAACCACGAGACACATGGGCTAGTCACAGTCTATCCCTTCTCGTTGGGGCTTTTGGCCCCACTTACATTACTGTAAGTTCTTCACAGCATGGACTATCCCTAGTCTCATGTCTGTACTTTTATATGTTATCTTGTACCATTCATGAATGTGTATCTATCTGTCTATATGTATCTTTTTACCTATGTACTTTGTATCTCGCCATATCCATGTTCTGTACTATATTAAATGTTTTGTCTGTTAACCTTCGTCGGAGTTTTGTATATCAAGTATATAACTTTTGAATCATTCTTACATAGTAAATATATACTTATGATGAATGTATTGAATTACCCAAAAAGTTTAAGTAAAATAGAAAATAATTCTTATTTTTGGTGGTTGGTTTTGATGGCTATCACAATGCAAGTGTAAAGAAAAATGGGTTAACTATGATGTTGTTTGTTTACCTTTGATTTATTCTTAATATTTTGTGATAAATATCCTTTCGTCAGAAGATTTCTGAAAGCTAAGTTCTGGAGCTGTTACCGTGTTGCTAGGATTTGTCCATTCTGTTGTATGCCAGGTGATATCTTCCAAATTCTCATTTTTTTTTTACTTTCATTATGATAGCATTCAAAACCAACCACCAAACCAATATAAACATAATGCTTGAAGCAAATTATAAAACTCTTTTAATTTTTATTTCATTTTCAACTTTAATTTTATTGAACAACATATTTACGCTTAGCATTATGGTTAATGTCATAGGGAATGGATTTGGCGACACAAGTTCAAATCCTGGACAAAGCTGCTTACATTTCACTTTGCTCTAATATCCTTGAAAAAGGCTTGACTCCATCTGTTCTCCCCTCAGCTATAGGTAAATAGTAAAACAGACTAGGTTTTTCTTTTTTTAGAATTAGTTGGGCAACCAGCCTAGGAGAAAGAAAACTCTAAATTCAAACCAGTTCTACTCCACTTGGTTATCATAGGAAATGGACTCAGCAACCTAAGTTCAGATTCTGGATGTGGCTGTTTGCATTTCACATAATGCTAATACCATTGGGAAAGGTATGAATCTATCTATTCTCCCTCCAGATATAGATAGAAAAGTAGGGCAGACTGGGATTTTTAACCTTGGCTAGGTAACCAGTCTAGGAGAAGGAAAACTCTGTATTTAAACCTGTTAAACTCTGCTTAAGAAATTGACCTACTCTCAACAACCTATTTATGCAGAGGTGTTAGTAAATATATATAAATATTCTTTTAGCAGTCTAAAAGAATACAAAGAAATAGCGGCCTTCATCAGAGTAAATCCTTATTGTTTTAAATGAAATCAATTGAAATATGGAGAATTTCTGAGATGTTCGAAAATAGAACTTTTTTGAAATTACATGAAGAAAGTGTTCTAATGCGATGGAGAAAACAGTTATGATGACGTCATTGTCGCATGTGACGGATTTTGAAACGGAGAGAAGATATCTGGAGAATATAAGGAACAAAGTCAGGTGGAATTTTAATTTTCAAAGCATGAGGAATATTTGAAATTTTCATTTAAAACAATTAGGATTTACTCTGACGTAAGCTGCTATTTCTTTGTATACTAAATATTTCTGTAGCTTTTTCTATTATTGTTATTGTTATTTTATTTTGTATTTAAAATAATAATAGATAGAATATATGTATGCATGGATAAGCTCCTGGCCGAAACATGTGACAGTATAAATAAAATAAAATAAATCTTATTTTATCCATTCAACATTTTCTTTCCTTTATTTTTCATTTCAACATACTGTTGGATTCGCTTCCATTTTCAACTTACATATATATATATATAACTAGGGTGGTCCTTTTAGTTGAAATCTGGAATAGATTGATTTAACAGAAATTCCTAACAAATTACTGACAACAAATGGTCAAATATCTTTTTTATTACCTTACAGCTGAGAGAAACAGGACAATTATAAAAATAAAAAATAAATAAAAAATCTGTTTTCAAATGCCTTAAAAGTAATAAAGAATTCATCATTCGCATCTGATGATTTGGGAGAGTTAGACACTTTGTCTAAGCTTCCTTGAAATAGACTATAATGCAAAATCTCCAAGTCTTTTGTTATATTTTTACTTATAAATTTGCTCTGTGACTCTAATAATAAGAGCACACATTGAGCTCTGCAAACTGCGACAGGTTTTTAAAAAAAACTCCTATGTCATAAGGAAGATTTCTTCTCTGGACTTTGGGATTGTATATATATATATATATATATATATATATATATATAAATCTGCATTTTTCAACGGTTTACCTATTGGGTACCGATATATGTTAGCTTCATAATACCACATAGAATGTAAGCAATAATTGTTTTTGCTGAGAGAGTGAGGAAGCAGCCACCGCGAAAAATCCGAATTGCAAAAAAGGTTGTAAAGAAAATGCACTAAATTGAGATGTTATTAATAATTCATGGTTTTGTCTGATAAAAGCTGTAAAACAATCATCAAATACTTTGATAAATCTCATCATTTAATGTTAGAACATTTCTTACAAACCAGACAAAAAAGAAAAAAGCAATTTTACTGATGATACAACTTATTCTAAAGTTAAGGAAACAAATCAATACATCTTTAATGGTTATTGTTAATTTTATGAAATAATTAAATTCGCTGTCTTTGCGCAATATACTGTTTGAAAGTAGAAAATATACTCATATACAAAAGATACAAAAGAAAAATAGTCAGTCTTTGATTCTCTAAAAATGGTAATTGGTCTATTGCCTAAAAATGATAGATGAGTCTAGATAATAAGTGAACAGACATTAAAAAAAACAAAAAACATCATTTTTAATGGGGGCTTCATAGCTGTACTTAATTAACCTTCGGACACCTCTGTGTGTGTGTGTGTGTGTGTGGTGTGGGTTAGCTCAGTCGGTAGAGCGTTCGGCTAGAAACCACAAGGTTCCTAGTTCGATACCGGTCCTCGCCAACTCAGCATATGAGTAGCACAGGGATCTGTGTGGTAAAGTAAGGAGCTGATGGTAGGTGTGGCGCTCCACCTCAGATGCTAAAAACAATCTCCTTGGTCTAGCGCTATTGAAAAGGGGATAGGCTCCCTCGCTGACTGGCTGATACCGACTTTAGGCCGCCCCGACGACTTTTATATATATATATATATATATATATATATATATATTCTCTTTCCTATCTCCCCACCCCTTTTCCATTTTTGACATTATCTTTGTTCCTTTCTATTCTCTTCTCCCACCCCTTTTTATCTTTCCTCATTGTCTATGTCTTTCAAATATTTCAAATATTAATATTTAACCATAAATTAATTGTTTGTGTTAGTTTATCCACCTTTTCCATTTATATTTTCATATTTTTTCAGAACTGTGTTTATATACGAGGGTGAGTCAAAAAGTAATGCCATTATGTTTAGGGCAGATATAATTACCAAACCAGGATCAGGTATCATACATCAAAATGAAGCTGTTCCTCTGTGGATCACATCCCTACTTCTCCACATAGTCATCATTTCTCTCAATAGCAATGTTCCACCTTTGAATGAGAGCCTCCTCCATCCTCACCAGACTTAGTGCTCTTCGACCCATGAAAGAGTATTTAAGACAAATGTTATTCCAGTGACGAGGAAGTGATATCTGTAGTGAAGAAGTGGCTCAAAGAACAGTCAACAGAATTTTACGGGGCAGAGATATATGCTCTCATGCATATATATTTATATAAGTTAGGGTAGTGAAGAGCTAAATTCAACTTTGCTTGGTAACTGACAGTTTCTTTCTTATTTTTATATTAACACACATACACATCTTATTATAATGGAGATTGTGTGTTTTTCTGTCTGTAACCGAAACTATATTCCTACTCAAGTCACAATTCTCTTAGTTATTGACATCACATTCTCCATGATTTGATTTTTATCTAAACCTCAATTATTAATAAAATTGTCTTACATTATTAATACTGTTAACTATGTCTACATACTGACAATATGCAATTGTATTTATATATACAACAAAATAGCGGTTTACAGTGTGAACGGGAATGCTAATTTGCATATTAGTATTAAAAAATCGAATTTAATAAATATGTGCTTAGTATTATTGATTTCTAACTGTTTGGTTTTATTTTAATGAATATAAGAAAAAGTCTCTTCAATAAATCTTATATGAAATCCATTAACAAGATAAAATAACTGTCATTTTATTCTTTACTTCCTCTTTTAACTAAATACTTAAATTAGAAAAAAATAACAATGAAAGACGAGAGTGATGGAAGAGTAAGTTTCAGTTGTTCCATTTTTTATTATACTCCCTCTGTTTCATATCTTTTATTATACTCCCTCTGTTTCAAATCTTTTTATCTGTATTCTTATTTAGTTTCATTAGCCTTTCTAATTTAATACAATATTTTATTACATTAAAACTTAAATACTTGCACCCGGAGGGTGCATATATTTGCTAGTATATATTAATATTGATAATATAGTTTGCTATATCTATTACTTATGTAAAGAGTGCTCAATATCATTGATTGAGGATACATATTTAAGGATAGTGAAGACATAAGAATCAATGGCACTTGCTAATTGCCAGTTTCTTGACTATGCAAATGTCAAACCAAGAATTAATTGTTAGTTTGAAAATCTCATAGGTGAGAAACTACCCTTAAATATGTATGCTCAATCAATGATATTGAGCACTCTTTACATAAGTAATAGATATAGCAAACTATATTATCAATATTAATATAAATGTGTATGTGTGTTAATATAAAAATATGAAAGAACAAAATATTCAGAGGATGTATTTTTTTTATATTTGATAATATGTCACACATTCATTTTTTTTTATTTTTTTATTAAACCATCTTCAGGGCAATTAATAGAAGATGCTTCATCTGAAAAACTATTTTCAAATTTAAAAATGAAACGAAAATTGGCATATTATCATATATATAAAAAAATACCTGAGTTCAAATCCTTGACAAGGCTGTTTCCATATCACATAGCACTTGTAAAATACATCTCTAAGATGATTGAGGGGGAAGTCATCAGTGTTGTTATATCCTTGGGATCATTGGAAATTTCTGGTCTTTCAACAACGGATTTCCTCGCCCAGGGGACCAATTGGGGTTGATCAAATCCTGACCCTTCCCTCTCGGCACATGACCTCGCTTCTTGATGACCAAAGTTTTATTGTACTGGTCACCTGACCTCCAGCCAATGGCAATAGAGCTCTCCTTATTTATATTACATTCATTTTATTACTCGAATTTGGTCTTACTACCAGGAAGAACGGTTGTTGTAAGTTTTTTGGGTTTTTTTTACCCCCCCCTCTTTGTTGAATTTTTTAAATTTTACCATTTTTAAAAAAAAATTTCTATTTATTTATTTCCTTATCTACCAGAGGGGTTTTCCCTTCCCAATTTTTCTTTTTACACTAATACACTTGAGAAAAGTATGAATCCATATATTCTCCCTCCAGCTATGGGTAAATAGTAGGCCAGACTCGGCTGTTTAACTTTGGATAGGTGAACAATCTAAGTGAGTTCAAATCCTAGACGAGGCTGTCTACATTTCACATAGCACTAATACCGTTAGGAAAGGTATGCATCCACCTGCTCTCCCTCCAGCTATGGGTAAATAGCAGGGTAGACTGTACTCTTTAACCTTGGTTAGGCGAAGGTATAGGAAAACTCTGAATTCAAATCTGTTAGACTCTGATTAAGAAATTGACCTTGTGTCACATCCTGCACATGAGGAGGGGTTTGGTAAATATATATATATATAGGAAATGTATCCTCTAAATATTTTTTCATTTTATATTTGCATACAATCAGATCTATTTCAATTTTTTATCATATATATTATATATATATATATATATATATATAATATAATTTGTCTATCTAAATTACCTAATGACATGTGAGATGATTTGAGAATATTGATATTTTGGTTTAAAAATAAATGCACTGCTTTCTGTGAATTATGAAAACCTTTATTTTGAACTTGGAACTTAATATTTTAAATATAATTTTAGCTGTCATTATACTTAGAGAAAAAAAGATCTTTCCCTGATGTCTGCAATTATTATTGGTGATAAATGAGCCATTTGCTTTACAAGAGGATAAACAGCTAGTTCTCTGACCCCTTGTTTACAGACTAATTTTTAAGCTCACAAAATACTTTAATCTTCTCTTTCATTTTTTATTGCCAAATTTCATATTTTTTTAAAACTAATTTTATTTAACTCTAACTCTAATTTAACTGCCAACTTTAGGTCGCTCACTGCAGCTCTCCCACCACAAGCTGCTGGATGGTTAGTTCATAATAATTGAACAGAAGGACTCAGATTACAATAATGATAGGACTATCTAAATAGAATGAGTTCTGAGGTAAATAGATTGGGAACTTTGAAATATCCCTATCATACAGGTAAAAAATACCAAGAAAATTTCGTACAGCTGTGGTGAAAATTTCATAGGCAAAGAGTTAAATAACATTAATCTTTAAATTAATCAATTTATCAATTAATTTTATTATTAAATTAATATTGGCAGAACAATTGTATATAATGCAGCATAAAGGGGTCTCATTTTTGCCAGTTTTTCCAAATTATGTTTTTCCCTAGATGCTCTGTAAAAGTATCCTGTGTCAAACTTGATCTAGTAAGTTTTGATTTACATCTACTGTTTAGAGAGATGTGGGATCAAAATAAAATTTCTAAACTAAAAGTTTTTAACTCTTAACGTCCTTTACCACCTCATTCCACCCGGCCAGAAGTCACATTCATTTTCCTAATCTACCCCAAATGATAGTCTTTGATTAATTGTAATATTAAACATATTTAGAAGTTTTGGATTTAAGGGAAATTACAGGTAACTTTAAATGAAAAGGCCATTTTTAGCCATTTATTGATAAATCTTTATAGGAATGAGGCTCTGGACTTCTCAAAATTCTCAATAGAGAGCTTGACTGAAATGGCGGGCATACTTTGTGGAAAAATTCATTATTATTATTATTATTACTAGCAAATATATGCACCCTCCGGGTGCAAGTATTTAAGTTTTAATATAATGAAATATCATATTAAATTCGAAAGGCTAATGAAACTGAATAAGAATGCATATAAAAAGATTAGTAACAGAGGGGGTATGATTGAAAAATAGAATAACTTTGAAACTAACTCTTCCATCATTTTCCATTACTCCCTTTTTTCATTGGTAAATTTTCCTAATTTAACTATTTAGTTAAAATAGGAAATAAAGAATAAAATTGTAGTTATTGATTTCTTTTAAGATTTATCCCCGAGATTTTTGCTCATATTCAATAAGGTAAAACCAAACAATTAGAAATCAATAATACTAAGCATATATTTATTAAAATCAAATTTTTAATATCAATATGCAAATTAGCCTTCCCATTCACACTGTAAACCGCTATTTTGTTGTATATATAAATACAATTGCATGTTGTTAGTATGTAGATATGGTCAACAGTCTTAATGATGAAAAACAATTTTATTAATAATTAAGGTTTAAATAAAAAATAAAGTCATGGAGGATGTGATGTAAATAACAAAGGGAATTGTGACTTGTATAGTAATATAGTTTCGGTTACAGACAGAAAAACACACAATCTCCATTATAATAAGATTTATTTGTTACCCTTCCTTGGGCATCTTCCTTTTTTTCTATCATCTCACATCAACTTTGAAAAAAAAAAAGAAAGAATCTTTGCATACATTTTACCAACACCTCTGTATGGGCAGGATGTGACACATGGTCAATTTCTTAAATGGAGTTTAACAGGTTTGAATTGAGAGTTTTCCTTCTCCTTGACTGGTTGTTATACTAAGGTTAAAGAATCCAGTCTGCTGTAATATTTACTATTTACTATTAGCGAGAGAAAGAATATCTGGATTAATACCTTTCCTAAGGGTTTTAGTGATATGTGAAATGCAAACAGCCTTGTCCAGGATTTGAACTTGTCTCACCATGTCCATTTCCTATGATGGTAACCATTACACCACTCACCTCCAGAACATATACACATTGCACAGAATATATACAGTATTAATATAATATATATATGCAAACAGCCTTGTCCAGGATTTGAACTTGTCTCACCATGTCCATTTCCTATGATGATAACCATTACACCACTCACCTCCAGAACATATACACATTGCACAGAATATATACAGTATTAATATAATATCTTATTATAATGGAGATTGTGTGTTTTTCTGTCTGTAACCGAAACTATATTACTACTCAAGTCACAATTCCCTTAATTATTTACGTCAAATTCTCCATGATTTCATTCTTTTAAACCTTCAGTTATTAATAAAAATTGTTTTACATTATTAATACTGTTGATCATATCTACGTACTAATAACATGCAATTGTATTTATATATACAACAAAATAGCGGTTTACAGTTTGAACGAGAAGGCTAATTTGCATATTGATATTTAAAATTTTATTTTAATAAATATGTGCTTGGTATTATTGATTTCTAATTGTTTGGTTTTATCTTAAGAAATATTAACAAAAATCTCGTGGATAAATCTTAAAAGAAATTTATTTACAAGAAGAAATAACTGTAATATTATCCTTTACTTCCTATTTTAACTAAATAGTTAAATTAGGAAAATTTACCAATGAAACAGGGGAGTAATGGAAAATGATGGAATAGTTAGTTTCAAAGTTGTTCTATTTTGCAATCATACCCCCTCTGTTCCAAATATTTTTATTTGAATTCTTATTCAGTTTCATTAGCCTTTCTAATTTAATATGATATTTTATTATATCAAAACTTAAATACTTGCACCCGGAGGGTGCATATATTTGCTAGTATATATATATATACAGATAAAATTCTGTTGAATAATTTATCCGATACTATCCAAAAATGCCTTCACCCTGTCGGTTGGGGCGTTAGAATGCACCGACTGCACATCTGCAGAGGGGTAAGACTCCCCCCAATGGGGCCACCTATTGGCCGTGGGTGGCGACCTGTGATGCTTAAGGATAGAGCCCAGGTGGATGAGCAGTTCATGACTTGCAATACTCCACTTTGGCCCTATCTTGGGCTAGACGGGCGGGGCAGTCGGAGAGGCCCCCTCCAATCAATTGGTTGGTCACGTCAAGACCTAGCACCTATATGATTTTCCCAACCCTATTGGCAAGCCCCTACCCCTTTTTATCATATGGGTGCTAGAAGGTGGTGACTAAGGGTCCACTCAGACCCGGAGTGGTAGTACCTGTTAGGGTCCCATCTATGGGTTAAATAGAAAAATGTATTTATAAAAAAATTGTATTATCCATTAAGAATTGATTTGTTTCAAAACTTTATCGGCATTAAATGATCCACTGAGGTTGATATGCCGTAAAACAAAAGCAAACCAAACATTGCACAGAATATATACAGTATTAATATAATATTCTGTTATAATAAAATAATATGTATATTATGTTATAATAATAAAATTCTGTTGAATAATTTATCCAATACTGTCCAAAATTGCCCTCTTAAATTCCTTTTCTTACAATTATTTCTGAAATTATCCAAATTAATCTTAAATACTTTTTTGACTCTTGTTGTTTTTTGATCTGATTAGACAATTTGTTCCAAAAATATATTATTCTATTATCAAAAATATCCAATTGGTTAATAAACTTTGTTTTTTGAAATCTGTTTTATTGTTTGTCTATAAAGAAGATGACAAGATTGATGTGATGTTTGTCTAAAATCAAATTTCAATCAATTTGATTGGCTGAGGCAAAGATCTTAATAGGATAAAATAGAATAAAATAAGACACTAGCAATATCTTGATTTAATTTCATATTTTTATGAATCTGCTGGTGTCTTTAAATGTTCATAACTTTCAAATTCATTTCTAAGACGTTATAGTATCCACAAATAGACTGACACTTCATAAAATAATAATCTCATATCATTGAAATCAAATATCAAAAAACTTCTTTAATCAAACATTGGAACTTTACCTCAACAGATTTGAAGGGGTGCTCTACACTCCTCAGATTTTCAGAACTTCATCTGCATTCTAACAAAATGTTCTGTTTAAAGTTCCAAAGTTAATTTATATTTCAGTCATTATACTGTTGGTTTGGACAACAGCAACTGGCTAAGCACAACTGAACTAGTGACCAATACAGCTGGTACTTATGGGACTCAAGAATAGTCCATTCATGTATTTTGGGTAATTCCATTCCTTGAGTCCGGATTGGCTGCTTGGTTTCTATGATGTTATGAGGCTTCATAAATACTCAATATGGCGCTGTGAACAGGATTGCTACAAAGTTAGATCTGTATTAAATTACAGCCACTTGTTGCCTTGTCTTACCAATTCGATGGTAATTGAAACTTAGTATCATTTTTCTAC
Source organism: Doryteuthis pealeii (assembly GCA_023376005.1). Taxonomy (NCBI): domain Eukaryota; kingdom Metazoa; phylum Mollusca; class Cephalopoda; order Myopsida; family Loliginidae; genus Doryteuthis; species Doryteuthis pealeii. The sequence continues at coordinate 80,426,363 of CM042146.1, read as the reverse complement.
ATGTTTTTTTTAAATTTGGCGCATAGGGCCTGTATAGCTCAGTTGGCAGAGTGTTTGCCTAGTAATCACAAGTTTCCGGATTTGATATCGGCCCTCACCAACTCAGCATATGAGTAGCACAGGGATCTGTGCGGTAAAGTAAGGAGCTGATGGTAGGTGTGGCGCTCCACCTCAGATGCAAAAACAATCTCATTGGTCTAGTGCTATTGAAAAGGAGATAGACTCCCTCGCTGATTGTCCGATACCAACTTTAGGCCACCCTGACGACTTTACTTTTTTACTTATCATTTTTCTACATGTTTTTTAAAATTTGGCACATAGGGCCTGTATAGCTCAGTTGGCAGAGTGTCTACCTAGTAATCACAAGTTTCCGGGTTTGATATCATATTGATATGAGAAGGTGGTGACAGAGGGTCTACATGCCCTGGGAATGACGTTAAACTCTATCTGATGGTGAGATTCCAGTTTTGGAGGTTTGGGGAATGTGGAGCACCCCTTCATCACCATTCCTCCCTGGTCCACTCTGACCCGGAGTGGTAGTACTTGTTAGGGTCCCATCTATGGGTTAAATAGAAAAATGTATTTATAAAAAAATTGTATTATCCATTAAGAATTGATTTATTTCAAAACTTTATCGGCATTAAATGACCCACTGAGGTTGATATGCCATAAAACAAACCAAACCAAATATAGCAACTAGTGTAGGAGAAGGAAAACTCTGAAACCTGTTATACTTTGCTTAAGAAATTGACCTAATGTCACATCCTGCTCATGTAGAGGGATTGGGTAAATATATACCCACATATCTGTCTGTGAATATTTTTGTGTGATTGTGTTTCTGTTTGTGGACAACAAGGGTAGGAATATATTGAATGCAAATAAACAGAGAGGTCGATGCAGTTTTTAGCAGAAGTTTAAACAGTAAGTAAATCACTAAACGAAACTCACCTGCATCTTGTACAATTAGTTGAACATGTTTTAATTAATTGTCACATTTGTCATTTATTTGCAGATGTCATTCAAGTGCATTTGAACCAAAAATAAATACTTTTTAATCAAAAGAAATGAAACTGATAAACTTTAAAGTTTTAGACTCTCAAAAAAATATTATCAAAAAGAGCTTTGTTGGATGAATAATAATAATAATAATAATAATAATAATAATAATATCTTTTCAGCTAGTATATTAGGTCTGAGACCTGTCAGCTGTTCCTTACAAATATTCATTTTAAATCCACAGAATATTTAATATCATTCCACAGATTATCCAACTTTGCCTTGAAGGAGTTTAGAGATGGGGCATTCACTACTGATGAAGGTAGTTTATTCCATGTATTCACCACTCTGTAGCTAAAATAATTTTGTCTTGCGTTTGCTTTACAAGATTTTTTAAGGAGTTTTAATTTATGTCCGCTTGTATAGGCATTTTGAGCAATGTTTAGTAGGTCAGAGTTCGCTGAATAGAAACCATGCGTGTATTTGTAGGCTTCAATCATATCCCCTCTCATACGTCGGAAAACCAGACTTGGTAGGTCAATGTTCCTAAGTCTTTCTTCATATGAAAGGGATTTTAAATTATTCACTAATTTAGTAGCTCTCCTCTGGACTCCCTCAATGAGTTTTGTGTCCTTGATGAGTCTTGGGCTCCAAACCACATTAGCAAACTCCATAATAAGGATATATCAGGTGTGTGCAGACGTTTCCAGCATTTTTCATTTTTTTTTTCTTTTTTTTAATTAAAGTTTATCTATCTATACATATATAAAAGGCAATTGGTGTGTATGTATGTATGTACGTCCAAATGAACCTAAGAAAATATAACAATTAACGACAAAGTAAATATATCACATTAAATATCACTGGTTCTTGCTTGTTGTGCAAAATTAGAAAGATTTGATTCATATTCACAAAGATATCTAAAAATTAAAATATACATCTATTAATAATGGAGATTCGCTTCCGGTTTTTGTCTGTAACAAAAACTGCATCACTGCTTACGTCACATTACCCAACACATAATCCAACGTCATAACATAGAATAAATATACTCAAAATGTGAGCATGCAACATTAGACAATCCTCATTGTTTCAATAAATAGATGCCCGGCGTTATATATTTATATATAGATTGTTTTATTCTAATATAATATTTAAAGTTATCGGAACTGTTTCCATTTCAAATTGTCTTTCTTTCTTTCTTTTTTTTTTTTACTCCTTTAGTAAATTTGACGATTTTACATACTTATGGTACACACTCTATGACATTGAATTTTCAGCTCCCATCCCCTCAGGCAATATCTTTTTAAAAATTATTTTTACATTGCCCGGAGGGTGTCTTTTTATTTTGCTAGTAATAATAATGGATCTACAAGACTAACTTGCTGACCTCTACACCACGTTTTTTTTTTTGGCCCTCCCTCTACCCAGGTGATGCTGGGTAGCTGCTTCTAGTTAATAATAATTACTAAAGTCAGTGGAGGGGCTTATTGTCGGTATCAGGTAGACAGCGAAGGAGTTTTTCACTAGTGCTAGACCAGGGAGATTGTTTTTTTGTTTTTGCATCTGAGGTGGAAGAGTACACCAACCATCAGCTCCCAGCTGTGTTATTTGTGCACTGAGTTGGCAAGGGCCGATATTGAACCCAGAACTTTGTGGTTCCTAAGCGAATGCTCTACCAACTGAGCTAAACTGGCACGTCCTGGGTATGACACTAAAATATTTGACAGTGAGGCTCCAGTTCTGAAAATCTGGGGTATGTGGAGAGCTCCTTCATTGCCATTGCTCCCAGGTCCACTCTGACTTTGAGTGGTCGTACTTGTTAGGGCCCCATCTAAGGGTCAAATAGATATTTTTTTTAATTATTAGTATTAGATAGGTCTTATAAGAATTTATCATCCAAATTCATTGATGTTTTTTCTTCTTTTTTTTTGGGGGGGGGGGTGAGGGTAAAAAAAAAGCAGTATGTGGATGAGTCTTGTCATGCCTTTACAGCTTCCCTTGTTTACAGCTTCTACAATTTTTTTTTCTAAATCTTCAATTGCGCAATTCAAATTTTTAACAGGATGACTGTTTCACTTGTGCAACATCAGTTTTTGCAGATTTCAGCAATTTGTAATGTAGCATATTACAGAGAAATATACTTGAAGAAATGTAGAGTGAAACTAAATAGGGACCAGATGACCTTTAAGTACCCCTTTTTGATCTCGATTAAGAAAGGACATGTTTTTCATTTACACCGTCAATGTCCGGTTGTTTGTTAGGGGTTAGGGTTAGGGGTTAGTTTTATAATTTTTTAAAAAAATCTGAAAATCGTCTGTTAAAACAACCATCTAAGGGTCAAATAGATTTTTTTTTAAATTATTAGTACTAGCAAATATATGAACCCTCCGGGTGCAAGTATTTAAGTTTTAATGTGATGAAATATCGTATTAATTAGAAAGTCTAATAAGAATGCAGATAAAAAGATTTGAAACAGAGTGGGGTTATAATAGAAAAATAGAAATTAAACTTACTCTTCCATCACTGCCGTCTTTCATTGCTGAATTTTAGTTATTTAACTATTTAGTTAAATTAGGAAATAAAGAATAAAATTACACTTATTTTTTCTTGTTAATGGATTTCATTTAAGATTCATTGGAGAGATTTTTGCTTATATTCATTAAAATAAAACCAAACAGTTAGAAATCAATAATACTAAGCACATATTTAATAAAATCACATTTTTAATATCAATATGCATATTAGCCTTCCCATTCACACTGCAAACCGCTATTTTTTGTATATATAAATACAATAGCCTATTATTAGTATGTAGATATGGACAACACTAATAAAAAGGTGAAGCAATTTTATTAATAATTGAGGTTTAAATATAAATAAAATCATGAAGAATGTGATGAAAATAACTGTTAATTGTGACTCGATTAGTAATATAGTTTCGGTTACAGACATACAAACCCACAATCTCCATTATAATAAGATTAGATAGGACCATATGCAAAAACAAAAAAAAAGAAACAAGTATACAAAATGTGAACATACAATGAATGGGATTCCCTAACCTCTAGGCATGAAATAACCTTAGATGGGTTGACATCCTGTTGTTTGGAGGTGGGTGGTGTAATGGTTAGAGTTGTAGAAAATGGACTCGTCGACCCAAGTTCAAATCCTGGATAAAGCTACAGTTTACATAGCACTAATACCCTTGGGAAAGGTATGAATCCAGCTACTCTCCCTCCAACTATGGGTAAATAGTAGAGCAGATTGGGCTCTTTAACCTTGGTTAGGCAACCAGTCTAGGAGAAGGAAAACTCAGAATTCAAACCTGTTAAACTCCACTTGGGGTGGTCTCTACTAGAATAGGTTCAGTCCTAATTAGTGATCTATTTCACTGGGCTAAAGAGCTCTTGGTCACTACTAGAATAGGCTCAGTCCTAATTAGTGATCTATTTCACTGGGATAAAGAGCTCTTGGTCACTACTAGAATAGGCTCAGTCCTAATTAGTGATCTATTTCACTGGGATAAAGAGCTCTTGGTCACTACTAGAATAGGCTCAGTCCTAATTAGTGATCTATTTCACTGGGCTAAAGAGCTCTTGGTCACTACTAGAATAGGCTCAGTCCTAATTAGTGATCTATTTCACTGGGCTAAAGAGCTCTTGGTCACTACAAGAATAGGCTCAATCCTAATTAGTGATCTATTTCACTGGGCTAAAGAGCTCTTGGTCACTACAAGAATAGGCTCAATCCTAATTAGTGATCTATTTCATTCTATTTTAATTTGTTAAAACCATCAATCAATCAGAATATTTCTTTGAAAGTTCTTGAACTCTTCAAATTTGATATTATTTATTAATAAGATAATTCTGATTTTGATACAATAAAGTGTCAAATAACATTTTGAACATTAAAGACATTTTTAGAAACTTGTTAGCAGATAAGGAATGCTGCATTGATCAAAACAAATGATAATCTAGTGGTGCCAAGAAGTCTGTTGACGAAGAATTTATCATCCAAATTCATTGATGTTTTTTTTTCTTCTTTTTTTTGGGGGGGGGTGAGGGTAAAAAAAAAAAAAAAAAGCAGTATGTGGATGATTCTTGTCATGCCTTTACAGCTTCCCTTGTTTACAGCTTCTACAATTTTTTTTTCTAAATCTTCAATTGCGCAATTCAAATTTTTAACAGGATGACTGTTTCACTTGTGCAGCATCAGTTTTTGCAGATTTCAGCAATTTGTAATGTAGCATATTACAGAGAAATATACTTGAAGAAATGTAGAGTGAAACTAAATAGGGACCAGATGACCCTTAAGTACCCCTTTTTGATGTCGATTAAAAAAGGATACGTTTTTCATTTACACCGTCAATATCTGGTTGTTTGTTAGACAATTTTTAGAGGTTAGGGTTTGGGGTTAGTTTTATAATTTTTTTAAAAAATCTAAAAATCGTCTGTTAAAACAACTGGATATTGACAGTGTAAATGAAAAACATCCTTTCTTAATCGAGATCAAAAAGGGGTGCCTAAAGGTCATGGTCCCTAAATAGAAAAGAGAATACATAAAGAAATGAGATACAAAAAGTGTGAATGGAGCTGTCTCTATGGGTAAATAGATCTGTAAAAAATATGTTTTAAAAAAAATATTTTTTAAAAACATTTTTTTACAGATCTATTGATCAACCAAAATGAATAAAACAAAAACGTGTTCAGTATAAAATAACCCATCAAGGGTTGACATGCTGTTAAATCCAACCAACAAACCAACCTATATGCATGATGCATCAGTTCAGTTGAAGATTTGAATCACTAGATTTCTAACACAGGTGATCTGTATGTAATGGTGAAAGATTGTGTAGAACCAGCCACACCTTTTGGATGAAGAATTCTGCACCTGTGTACCACAAATTCTCTAAACAATATTCATCAGGTTTTTCAATTCAGAATTTTTACTTCTCCTAGACTGGTTGTCCTGCCAAGGATAGAACCAGCAGTCTGTCCTACTATTTTACCCATAGCTGGGGAAGAAAAGATGTAAGAATGCCTTTCCCAAGCATATAAGTATAAAGTGAAACACAAACAGCCTCATCGAAGATTTGAACTCTGATCATCAAGTCAATTTCCTTATGACATATAACAGTTTACACCATGTAAACTTCCATATACATACAGACTAGGTATACCCAATTTGTCCAAAAATCCTTGTTTTTTCAATACAATTTTGGCCTGTTTTAAATAAGTTTACCAAAAATCAGGGAATTATCCAATTTTAATGAAATTTTCAGTGTTGATTTATCAATGAATGAATTTTATAATGCATCAGTTATTTTATTTCAAAACTTTCTGATGTAGTTATTAAAAAAATATTTTTTAGAATCTATAGAATACAATTCTATATTTTTAAATAAATACACGTACACATTTCTTTTCCCAAACTTAAGGAAAAGAAATTAAAACAAACACACAACACAATCCTTTTCCCAAACTTAAGGAAAAGTGATTAAAGCAAACACATGAACACAAATCCTTTTCCTAAATTTAAGGAAAAGTGATTAAAACAAATGTTTACACAAAAATCAAAATCGATTGGCTAGGTTAGCATTGCTTACTACTATGTACGCATTTGAGCCAAAAAGTTAGTTACTTTTTGATCATAAATCATAAATAGACAGAGAAGAAATCAACACACATACAGACTTCATCTCACGTTCAAACCGGACACATCCGACACCACAAACAAACACACAGATCTCGTCTCCCTGCCAGATAGAACAACGACCAAGAAACAGGTGTTCAAACGAACGATTCCACTGCCTCAACACAATTACTACTACTACCATTATTCTTACCACTTCGTTCTACCTACATCAAGAATCCGTTTCAGCAGATCATATATACAAACTTGATTCTCATTTCTGTCCACATCTAAACGAACTTTTCCAAACTTAACATACAAACTTTTACATTTTACATTACAAACCTTTCCACATCATATATACACATTCTATCTCTTTTGTACATTCACATTTTATTGATTATTGCAAATTTATTCTCTGAATAAATTTATTTGTTATTTTATAATTATATGCATTTGTTTTATCATTTCTCCGTATTCTCTACCTAAACTGTGTCATATTTTATTTGTCATTTCTAATATCATTGAACACATCTCAGAACCCCCTACAAATCTCATAATATGATATTTTAAACTTAAAATTTTGCTGCTCATATTTTAACTCTTAACATCCTGTTGAGAATTTTCTAAGTCCAGAGTCTCATTCATCTAAGGATTTATTTTAAAAAAATGGTTAAAAATGTTCTTTTCATTTAAATTTACCTGTTATTTCCAAAAAATAAAGACTTCTAAATATGTTTAATATTACATTTAAATAAAGGCTATCATTTAGGTAAAACTAAAACGAATGTGACTTCCGGTCGGGTGGAATGAGGTGGTATTGGACATAAAGTGTTAAATTAATTTTATATATTAATTTATCATAGCAGAAATACTTAATTAATGTTTGGAAATGAAATAACTGATGCATTATAAAACTCATTAATTGATAAATCAATACTGGAAATTTCATTAAAAGCAAATAATTCCCTGATTTTTGGTAAATTTTTTTTGCAATCATGAATATTACAATTTATTTTTTAAACACGGATTTAAAACAGCGTCTGGCATATGTGTAATATTATTTTGCTTTTTTTACTGTTGCTTAATATGTTACTACTTTTCGACTTAGACAAAAATTTGACTTTAAATAATTGATTTAATTAATTTTCATTCGTTTTAAAAATTTATAGCAGCCGAAATATTTGGGTATACCTAATACAGACTATATATGTATATGTGTGTTTGTCTGTGTGTGTGTGTGTGTTTGTGTATATATATATATATATATATATATATATATATATATATGTGAGTGTGTGCATATAAATATATATATATATGTGTGTGTATAAGTGTCTATATATGCGTATGTATGTATATATATATATATATATACACACATATATGTGAGTGTGTGCATATAAATATATATATATGTGTGTGTGTATAAGTATATATGCGTATGTATGTATATATATATATACACACATGTATGTGTGTGGGCATATATATATATATATATATATATATATATATATATATATATATGTTCTGACGTATCATGTCTCTTCACTATGGCTAGACATTCACAAGCTACCTCCAACTGGGATAGAAACCCAATCGATTTATCATCAGTCAAGCTTCTTAACCACTCGGACATCAGCACCTACTGACTGGGATTAGGATTTTTAACTGATAAATACATACATCTATATATATGTAAAGGCTGCCAGAGAGTGCTCCATCTGTATAAGAGATGTGTGTATGTGTATGTGTTTTATACACACCAACTTGTGTACACATATACATGTATCTATATGTAGAAGGTTATGTATGAAAGCATATATAAAGACTGCCATAAAAATGACTGAACACATACGCAACATTCTTGTCACCAGTATATCTACTTTCCATGTTGATAAGTGTCCATAGCTGTACAAGTGATTGTTGATTTTTCTACCAGAACTGTTAACATGGCAATCATTTGTAACACACAGAATAAACAATGAGAAACATTTCCTTCCTTTCGGCAAAAACTGTTTTAACAAAAACGCCTTCTAATGAAATCCAATTCAATTAGGCTTTTTGTCATTTTTCTTCAATTCTTTTTTTGATTTTTACTTGACTTCACTAAAGCAATATCATTTATCAGTCAATATCTTTTCCTGCCAAAATTCAAAGAAGAATGCAATGGCGTTCTTTTTAATTAGTGGCTGCAAAATCACCTTCTAAACACTCTACATCATCCCACTTATAAGCGAAAATCAAAAAATTACTGCCACTTAATAAAAACAGTGATTATCTTCTTACGTGTCTATGATGCTAAGCTATCAACAAAATGCTGTCAGGAAGACATTCTTGTTTGTTAAGATTATATGATTTATTCAGTTTTAGAATACAGCAGATGCATAATTTTATGAATATAATTTAAATTTTTTGTAATTTGATATAATCTAACTAGAAATTATCCTCCAGATATAGAAACAATATGATACTCACCGTCGCAGTGGGGTTCTAACTACCGTCGAGTTAGTAGACAAGAACAACAGGCAAGCTGTAACTTAGTCCTTGCATGCTGCTGGCATAATGCAAAGTGATGGCTGAAGAGTGGGTACTTATCCATGTTCTTACTCACCCTGAAATCCAACAGCCAATCAGAACTCAGGAAATGAACTTGCCTGAGTTCATAATGGAATAATCCAAAGCTCCATATAAGCCACCTACCAAACTCTAGTTTTAGTCTTGCATTCATCTTGTAACAGAGTTGAATACTTTACACAAAATCCAACACTAACCTTCATAAAGTATAATTTTTAGTATAATTTCAATATTTAATGTATGAATTTAATGTAGTTTTAATTCAAACATATATTATGCAAATTTAATTCATTAGCATAATTATTCATAATTATAATTGTCATTATAAATTCATTAAATATAGTTTTACTCATCTATTTCTCTGAATTTTTGAGACGAGGCTTGACAATTTGGATTATTTGGATTATTCCAACTGTTATCCTCATCTTTATTGCTATTACTAGCAAAATAAAAAAACACCCTCTGGGTGATGTAAAAATAATTTTTGAAAGATATTGCTTGAGGAGGTGGAAGTTAAAAATTAAATGTCGGAGAGTTTAAACCATAAATCATGAAATCATCAAATTTATTGAAGGAGTAAAAAAAACAAAAAAAACAATTTGAAATCGAAACTAAGTTCTATTAACTTTGAATATCTATTAAAATAAAACAAACTATATATAAATATATGATACTGGGGATGTATCTATTAAAACTTGTTTTAAAAAACAATGAGGACTGTCTAATGTTGCATGCTCAAATTTTGAGTGTATTTATTCTGTTATGACGATTTCGGGTAGTGTGACATAAGCAGTGACGTAGTTTTGGTTACAGAAAAAACCGGAAGCGAATCTCCATTATTAATAGATATGATGGCTCCCAATTACAACAAGAAGGTTCCTGAATTTGAGAAGGCTCGCGACATACCTGAAGAAGGCTGGAGGGCACATCGGCTGAAACGTTGTACAGATAACAATAAAGATGAGGAAAATAGTTTGAATAATCAAATAATCCAAATTTTATTCATGTTTGTTTTTATTAATGTTATTTTATTATTAGTTCAAATTCATACAGGAAATCTGTCACTGTTGCTAATGTTTATTACTGTTAATTTTAAATTTAAAATAAAACAAATAATGGTATTAAATGACTTGATAAAGGTTGATATGCCATAAGACAAAATCAACCAAACCAAAACAACAGGTTTTTATTTACAATAGTAATTCTTTTTTTCATTCCTTCCAGTCAGATAAGACATAACATTCAAGCAGAAACGAATCACATCACAAAAGATTGAAGAAATAGGTGAGTCAAAAGTTTTGCAATATTTTGGTACATTCTAGTTTGCTACATGTATATTGTTGAAATTCACTTTAGTCAGTACAAATTAACACTAAAAGACTCTAATAATAATAAGGGTCAGAAGTTATCTGCCCTAATCAATTTATTGTACGGGTGAGTTACTTGCCCTTTGACCTATTAATTTCAGTCATTGTTTTTAAATAAATAAAACACCTCATGTTATGAAAAGCAGTCGTAATGTGTTGCCACGTTAATCCAATGGAAGGTATCTCAATTGGAATATGTCTCAATTAATAACTGCGCTTGCCAAAGACAAAAAAGGTATGTCTCTTTTTTCTGTGGGAT
>CM042146.1:80343027-80410527 GCA_023376005.1 Doryteuthis pealeii | reverse complement strand
ACTTTATTGGCATTAAATGACCCACTGAGGTTGATATGCCGTAAAACAAAACAAACCAAACCAAACCAAGCATCTTATATCTTAATATATATCTATATTATATATTTATATATCTTATTTACAATATATATCTTATAAATATCTTATATCTTGTATATATAATTATATCTGTAAAAGAAACCATTCATTATAAAATATCATACTTTAACCGAACAGTCACATGAAAGGTCATATGATCTGTTTATCTTATGATTTTATTTACTGCTAATTAAAAATAAAATCTCAGACTTTGTGGACACCCTGGCAGAATTGATATAAAGATCCAGCTGTTTGCGTTTGACCACTTTTGCATCAAAACTCTGTGATAGAGCAGTTATAAAATCATTTGCACTCATGCAACTAGCAATATATGCACCCTCCGAATGCAAGTATTAAGTTTAAATGTAATAAAATATTAGATTAAATCAGAAAGGCTAATGAAACAAATTAAGAATTCAGATAAAAAGATTTGAAACGGAGGGGGTATAATCGGAAAATAGAACAACCAAAACTTACTCTTTCATCACTTCTGTTTTTCAATGCTAAATTTTCCTAATTTAACTATTTAGTTAAAAAAGGAAGTAAAGAATAAAATTACAGTTATTTCTTCTTGTTAATGTATTTCTTTTAGGATTTATCCTCGAGATTTTTGCTCATATTCATTAAGATAAAACCAAACAATTAGAAATCAATAATACCAAGCATATTTTTATTAAAATCAGTTTTTTTAATATCAATATGCAAATTAGCTTTACATTTACACTGAAAACTGGTATTTTGTTGTATATATAAATACAATTGCATGTTACTAGTATTAGGTAGTATTAATAATGTCAAACAGTTTTATTATTAATTAAGGTTTAAATAGAAATAGAATCATGGAGAATGTTACGTAAATAACTAAGGAAATTATGACTTGAGTAGTAATATAGTTTCGGTTACAGACAGGAAAACACACAATCTCCATTATAATAAGATATTGAACTATGTGATTGGCCTAACTCCTATGATCAAATATAACTTGACACAATTAGACATCTTATCATAATGGAGATTGTGTGTTTGCCTGTAACTGAAACTATATTACTAGTCATTAGTTATTTACATAATCTTCTTTATGATTTTATTTTTATTTAAACCTCAATTATTAATAAAATTGTCTCACATTATCAATACTGTTAACCATATCTACATACTAATAACATGCAATTGTATTTATATATACAACAAAATAGTGGTTTACAGTGTGAATGGAAGGTTAATTTGCTTATTGATATTAAAAATTTGATTTAAAAAAAATTTTAAATTTTAATAAATATGTGCTTAGTATTATTGATTTCTAATTTTATTTTAATGATTATGAGCAAAAATGTCGGAGATGAATCTTAAAAGAAATCCATTAACAAGAGAAATAACTGTAATTTTATTCTTTATTTCCTATTTTAACTAAATAATTAAATTAGGAAAATTTAGCAATGAAAGAGTAAGTTTCAGTTATTCTATTTTTTTTATTATACCCCCCCCCTCTGTTTCAAATCTTTTTATCTGGATTCTTATTTAGTTTCATTAGCCTTTCTAATTTAATATATTTTATTACATTAAAACTTTAAATACTTGCACCTGGAGGGTGCATATATTTGCTCGTTTGGAAAATTAAAGATATAAGGAATCAATAATTTTTTTAAATATCTGAGAATTTCCCCCAAAATGTAATATTTTCTCTATTAACTTTAATTATTTGTCTTGAATTTGCATACACACTAAAAAAAGATTTAATCCGACAGTTGATATAAATAAAAAATATCTGAAAATAGATTTTTTTTGAAAAAAAAAAAAAGACAATATGAAACAAAGATTGTTATCATCAAAGTTGTTTTCTAAGTAGACAACCTGATTAATTTATTCTTTAATTTTCCTTGTTTATGGAATTGAGATTTGTATGGAAGGAGAGACCCAGTGACTGAAAGAGGGACCAATCTTTTACTTTTTATATCTATGTCTACTTTGTTCATCAGATTCTAAATACTCGACCATTTATTTCTTGCTTTCTCTCTCTCTCTCTTTGATTCATCACTAATCTCTCTCTCTCTCCATTCATCACTAATCTCTCTCTCTCTCGATTCATCACTAATCTTCCTCTCTCTCTCTCTCTCATTCATCACTAATCTTTCTCTCTCTCTCTCATTCATCACTAATCTCTCTCTCTCTCTCTCGATTCATCACTAATCTCTCTCTCTCTCTCTCTAATTCATCACTAATCTTCTCTCTCTCTCTCTCTCTCTCTCGATTCATCACTAATCTCTCTCTCTCTTTCTCTCTCTCTCTCTCAATTCATCACTAATCTCTCTCTCTCTTTCTCTCTCTCTCTCAATTCATCACTAATCTCTCTCTCTCTTTCTCTCTCTCTCTCTCTTCATCACTAATCTCTCTCTCTCTTTCTCTCTCTCTCTCTCAATTCATCACTAATCTCTCTCTCTCTTTCTCTCTCTCTCTCATTCATCACTAATCTCTCTCTCTCTTTCTCTCTCTCGATTCATCACTAATCTCTCTCTCTCTCTTTCTCTCTCTCTCTCTCTCTCGATTCATCACTAATCTCTCTCTCTCTTCTCTCTCTCTCGATTCATCACTTCTCTCTCTCTCTCTCTCTCTCTTCTCTCTCTCTCTCTCTCTCTCTCTCTCTCTCTCTCTCTCTCTCTCTCTCTCTCTGATTCATCACTAATCTCTCTCTCTCGATTCATCACTAATCTCTCTCTCTCCCTCTCGTTTCTTCACTAATCTCTCTCTCGATTCATTTCTAATCTCTCTCTCTCTCTTTTCTCTTTTGATTTATTCCTAATTTCTCTTCTCTCTCTCTCTCTCTTTCGATTCATTTCTAATTTCTTTCTCTCTCCCTCTATTAATTCCTAATTTCTCTTTCACCTCAATTCATTTGTAATTTCTTTCTCTTAATCTTTCATTCTCTTCTTCTTTTATTAAACTTCTTTCCCTTCACTCAATTCTACTTTTTCTTCCCAACTTCCTCATTTTATTTTACCATTCTTTCTCTCCTTCCCAGTAAATGCTTCAAAATTAAGAACAACTTATCTCATTTGGAGCAGAAGCATACGACTTCCTTCTCCTTTTCCCCCGGCAACCTTAAGACAGCAAGGTGACTGTGGTGACATTGGGGAAGGGTTGACTTGCCACATCTAAAATTGTTGTGACATCTCTATCTTCCCCCTGGGGGATAAGAGGAAGATTAAGAAACTGATAACCCAGATTGTCTTTACAGAGTGGGCGGTTTGTGTTTCCCCCCAATGGTCACTCCTGTTTGGTTGCTGTCTCCTTCCTTTGCCAAGAGACTCATTCTTTGTTTGTTCATTCACTGAAGGAAATCTGTGAGAAGAACATCAATCAAAAGTTCCAGAAATCATGTTGCATCAGGATTGGGGGGTCGGGGAGACAAATGGGGCCCAGATAGATCTGTGTGGGTAAGCAAAGAAGAGTAGAAGAATTCAAGAAAGAAATTAAAGAGAGTTGGCTAAACTCATGGGAACTTGAGATTGATTGGTTGGTTGGCTGGTTTTTATGGCATATCAACTCATTTGGGTCATTTAATGCTGAATCAAGTCATTTTGATAAAAGTTTTGGTTTGTTTTGTTTTACGGCATATCAACCTCGGTGGGTCATTTAATGCCGATAAAGTTTTGAAATAAATCAATTCTTAATGGATAATACAATCTTGTTTATGAACTCATGTTTTTCTATTTAACCCATACATGGGACCCTAACAGGTACTACCACTCCGGGTCAGAGTGGACCAGGAGCAATGGTGATGAAGGGGTGCTCCAACATTCCCCAAACCTCCAAAACTGGAACCTCACTATCAGATAGAGTTTAACATTATTCCCAGGACATGTAGACCCGCAGCCACCGCCTTCTAGCACCCATATGATAAAAAGGGGTTGGGGCTTGCCATAAGGGGATAAAAGTTTCAAGTTTTTAATATCTTCAAATATCTATTCATAGTGTACATTTCTGCACAGTCCATTTCATTCATTAATTTTCAGATATTGTATTTATATATTTTATGGGCTGGTTTAGCTCAAACGGTAAGCATCTATCTTAGAACCACAGGTTCTGGGTTCGATACCAACCCTCATCAACTCAGCATATGACGAGCACGACTTGGATCTGTGTGATAAAGTGGGGAGCTTATGGTAGGTGTGGTGCTTCATACTAGATGCAAAAACAATTTCCTTGGTCTAGCACTAGTGAAAAGGGGATAGATTCCCTCGTTGTTCAGCTGTTATCGACAATAGACAACTTTACTTTTTTTACTTATATTTTCTATTTGACAGATCTTTAAATTTTTCCATTTAAATCCACTGCCTTTAGGAAGGCTATTATAGTGTCTACTTTATATTTTTTTAAACAGTTCTTTAATTTTTCTTGTGCTGTAAAATGTTTCTCTTGTAGGAGTCAGATCAATGGAACATGTTTTATTGTGTATGCAAGTCTGGCATAAGAAAATATCCTTACAAAAGAAATACTGAATCACCACCAACAATGTTAATGCAATATGAAGCTACATTTGAAAAAGAAGTATCTTCCTCTTGTAGAATGGAAATGGTACTTTTTATGCATCATCAGTCTTATCTTCAGAAGTTAAAGAAAAGCATGTTTACGATTCCCAATATCAAACACCAGCACCTTTGAAAATAAATACTGAGACATGCTTTCTGGGGGGGGGGGTCCTGGATATCTGAGGTTCTCTAGTAAGGTAATTGATGCTCACCACCTTAACAGAAGATCCTATGAATGTTTTATCCCAAATAAAAACTCATCAAATTCTTTAGGAAGGATATTATAGTGGCTACTTTATATTCTTTAATTTTTCTTGTGCTGTAAAATGTTTCTCTTGTAGGAGTCAGATCAATGTGAACATGTTTTATTGTGTATGCAAGTCTGGTACATTGGCTGCTGTTTTGTTTTAAGCAAGTAGGAATGTACTGTCCTTGTAATTTTAGGTTCTGAATTTAAAAAAAAATATTTTAATGACACATCAGCTCATCTATAATGGTCAGAGACTTTTGTTGTTTATTTCCTATGACTCCAACACAAACAAAGTGGAATCACTCTTGACTGATAAATTATTCATTTATTTATTGATCTACTTGAAAAAAAGAAGTTAGGGTTAGGGTTTAGGGTTAGTTTAATGGGAAAATAAATAAATAATTTATCAGTCAAGAGTGGTTCCCCTTTGTTTATGTTGGATTTATAGGAAATAACCCTTTTGTTTAGTAGATGTTTTACTATCTTCCAGCCATCTGCAGGTGACAACCACCACAAATGATATTAGTTAGTGTTCAGTTTAGCAATTTTCAAATAATATCATCATCATCATCATCATACTGACAGCACAGATTCTTATGACTCTCACCACCCATACCTATCAGTTATCGCTCTTGACAGGTCCTTCACACGGCATCCCATATCTGCACAGAGCTGATTGATGTAGGTTTATGCTGGTCAGCCTACACTTGTATGTCCATGTGTATGTGTCCACAGGAGAACGTCACTTATGAGCTTGTCCTTGCTTCTCCAACCAAACAGCCAGTACTGTTAAGAATATTCTAATAGATTTTGCTGTTATTAGAAAACACAAACAACACGAGAGAGACATTTAAAAATGTCAATAGATGACATTTTCTCTTCCTTGAAAGAAATAGAATTATATTTAAAAAAATATAACAATAAACTTGAATTTTACCCTATAAACGTATCCCTGAAATTGATTCCCAATCCATTTAGCAACAAACAACTGTAAACAGCCTACTGTCAAAATCAAGAAAAATCCTTGAAAAGACATAATAATATATCTGACCATCCCTCACAATTTACCACTTGGCATAAAATAACCCTGGATGGGTTGACATGCTGTTAAAATTAATTAATCATTGCTTCTCCAGTGGTGTCCAGCATTTTTTGTTCATCTTACTTGGATGATTTATGTTAAATGAGATAACAAATCAAATCTAATGGACATTGGACATGAGTTGAATAAATCCAACACTGTAGCCTGAAGAGGGTTGGAGAGTATATGGCTGAAATGTTATAAATGAGAAAAACATCTACAAAGGAAATATTCCAATTAATACAAAAAAGTATATAAATAAAAAAGATACTTGAAAATATTTTGATTGTGTTTATTCATATAACTGAAGATTTTTGTTTTTGTTTTAATTCCATATTTTGAGTTGTAATCTACTAGAGAGTTGTTTTTTTGTTAAACCTTGCCCAAATGTGACCTAGAAGCATTGTAACATCAGTGATTACAGATTAGGAAATACTTAGAAGGTTAACTCGGAAAGGCATGAGCAAGAAAGAGACAAGGTGAAGAAAATAAGAAGATTTGAAAGAAAAGAATATAAGGGAAGAGAGAGAGACAGACAGACAGACAGACTGACAGACAGGATTTGAAAGAGAGGGAAAGAAAAAGCTAAGAGTGAAAGGGAATTTAAGAGAGAGGCAAAGGAAGGAGGTAAGAGAGAAAGGGGGTTTGAAAAAGAAAAAGAAGAAAGAAAGGAAGAGAAAAAAAGGTGAAAGAAGTGAAAGAGATTTGAGAAAGAAGAGAAGGAAAGAGATGAGAGAGAGAGAAAGATGATTTGAGAGAGAGGATGAAAAAAGGGAAGAGAGAGGATGTGAAAGAATGGAAAAGAAAGGGGATTTGAGAGAGAGAGAGAGAGAGAGAGAGAGAGAGAGAGAGAGAGAGAGAGAGAGGGTAAAGAAAAGGAAGGAGACATTTAAAAAAAAAACAGAAAGAAAAAAGAATGCCAATAAGAAAATGAAAAAAAAAAACATGCTTTTGGCCAGAAGTCAATTAACAAGAAGTGTTTTTTATATAAATACAGAGAATGTTTATAAGTAAATGAAGTAGCAACAAGTAGCAGAGGTTTTTATTTCTTTCTTAATAGCTTCCAAACTTGATCCCTTTTTCAAACAATTTTTCTTTTTTACTTTCTTCACTTATTTGACATGTTCCAATACCTTTTTCTGTATGCGTGAATGTGTGTTCATGTGCACAAATATATATGTTTGTGCCACTATTCTTGTGTATGTATGCATGTTTGTGTCTTTGTGCATAAATATATATGTTTGTGCTGACATTCTTGTGCATGTATGTATATATGTATGTATGCATGTGTGTCTTCATGTGTACAAATATATATGTTTGTGCCAGCATTCTTGTGTATGTATGTATGTATGCATGTTTGTGTTCATGTGTACAAATATATATGTTTGTGCCAGCATTCTTGTGTATGTATGTATGCATGTTTGTGTTCATGTGTACAAATATATATGTTTGTGCCGCATTCTTGTGTATGTATGTATGCATGTTTGTGTGTTCATGTGCACACAAATATATATGTTTGTGCAAGCATTCTTGTGTATGTATGTATGCATGTTTGTGTTCATGTGTACAAATATATATATATTTACCAACCCTCCACCCGAGCAGGATATGACACAAGGTCAATTTATTATGTGGAGTTCAACAGGTTTAAATTTAGAGTTTTCCTTCTCCTAGACCGGTTGCCTAACCAAGGTTAAAGAGCCCAGTCTGCCCTACTATTTATCCATAGCTGGAGGGTGAGTAGGATTCATACCTTTCTCAAGGGTATTAGCGCTAAGTGAAATGCAATTACTACATCCAGGATTTGAACTCAGGGCGACGAGTCCATTTCCCATGATTTTAACCATTACACCACGCTGGTACAAATATATATGTTTGTGACAGCATTCTTGTGTATATGTGCATGCGTGTGTGTTATATATATGTTTGCGTGCATATATGTGTTCATGTGCACAAATATATATATCATTCTATTTATGTATGTCTGCATATATGTGTTCATGTGCACAAATATATATGTTTGCATCATTCTTATTTATGTATGTCTGCACATATATATTCTTATTTATGTATGTCTGCACATGTGCAATATATATGTTTGTGGCATCATTCTTATTTATGTATGTCTGCATATATGTGTTCATGTGCACAAATATATATGTTTGTGGCATCATTCTTATATGTTATATATGTATCATCTTATTTATGTATGTCTGCATATATGTGTTCATGCACAAATATATATGTTTGTGGCATCATTCTTATTTATGTATGTCTGCATATATGTGTTCATGTGCACAAATATATATGTTTGTGGCATCATTCTTATTTATGTATGTCTGCATATATGTGTTCATGTGCACAAATATATATGTTTGTGCCAGTATTCTTGTGTATGTATGCACATACCTGCTGACATATTGTTATATTCTAATTAGTTGTGTATAACACACTCCTAACTTTTGGTTATGAAATTCTGGAAAAATCATATCCCTTGTATAATACATATTGAACTTTTGGAATTTGCAGCAGCTAAATTTATACTAAATTTAACATTTGTTCAACTTCTTATCTGGCTTGTATTAACTCTGTTGGTAGAGCATCTGCCTATAAACCACAAGGTTCCAGGTTCAATACCAACTCATGCCAACTTGATGCATGAGTAGCATGGCTTGGATCTGTGCAGTAAAATAGGTAGCTGATGGTAGGTTAGAGTGCCGACACAGATGCAAAAACAATTTAGTTTAATGACACAAAATACATTCCAAAATATTCCTCAGTTTTTCAGTTTAAAGTTTTAAATTTGTTTGGTTCTGATTAGTCATAATTTATAATTAAATCAAAAAATCACCTGTCACTTTCCCCCACTGTATATATATAATGATTAACTACTTATTTATGTTAGTTTTCTATGGGAATGTAAAGAGAGAGATTGGAGAGTGTAAGGAAGCAGTAGATGAACTTATTCTTATATTAATTTTCAGCAGCTAATGGCTGGCTTATATATAAGAAAAGTCAGTTTTTGACTTATTTGCAAATTTTAGCAAAATGATTTTAATGTTTGTTTGTTTTTTTATTCGTATTTAGTTTTTTAATTTAATTTGTTTTGCAAACTAACTTTCTTTCTGATCACAATTATCTACCCAGAGCTCAATAGGTGACCTAACGGGTCACTTTTTTACTAATATATATATATATCTATTATTATACTAAAGCTGAGTTTATCAACCTTCACCAGCTAAAGGATTTTTTTCTATTTATGTTATGGACACAATATTTATACTTAGATATTCCTTGGTTTTAGCACTACAAAATGTTTGGAAAAAAAATTCAGTTTAATTGGTTTTAATTAGGCGTAATTAGCAATTAAGTCAACAACCGACCAATCCCTGTCTAAATTAGACCTGGCTCTCTTCCACTCTCCCTCTATATAGAGTTACCGGGTGGGAGAGTTAATGTGAGTAGTCGAGTTATACAGAGTGGGAGGTGCCTGCTGATTTGTACAGGCAAACACCCTCCCAGCACCTTCTAACTCTAGGTAGATTCATACCTCCCTTTCTCCAGACCATAGAGAAATTTTGGTTTGTTTTAATAAAAAAAACAAAAGTATCTTTTTACGGCATGATTTCAATTTTAGTTGAGCGTAAATTTGACAAAATTAAAATCATGCTTTAAAATAGATTTTTTAAATTACTTTAATTATTAATTCATAGAGTATTAAACTTACTTTAAAAAATATTTCATGTTGGGTAAAAAAAATAGTTATATATTTAAATATTATGGAATTCAAATGAGCAAACATTGACTACTTCCACTGTTTAAGTGAAAGTTTCCTTCGGGCTTAAAAAATTGTTTTAATTAAAACTAAAACAAACTAGACTGACTTCTGATTTAGGTCGGTAAAATTAAAACGGAAAGTTTTTTGCTGGTACCAAATGACAGTTTAACTGCAGTCTATGAATTAACATTTTGCGAATTTGGTTACGGTTTAGGGGATTAAGGTTGTTTTTAATTACGTATTGCTTAAAAAAATAAACAAAAAATACAAATTACTATACATTTAATGTTGAAAAATATGTTTTAAACTAAGTTTAATTGAAATTATACATTGCTATATTAACACAAACAACTGTCTGGTACCAAATGACAGTTTAACTACAGTCTATGAATTAACATTTTGCGAATTGGGTTACGGTTTTAGGGGATTAAGGTTGTTTTTAATTACGTATGGCTTTAAAAAAATAAACTCTGTCTTTAGTCTTTTTATTTATGCTGAAAATAGTATCAATCAAATATATACCACTCCGATATTACAGTCTGAATAATACAAATAATTGTAATCTTTGCGGAGTTTCGTCATGGCCTCTTGCCTCAAAACATGCTTGCCAGTGACTGCTGAAAAAAACAAAAAAAAACACCAGCTACGATTGAAGTCCGTAGCGGAAGCGGCGTGAAAAACAAAAACAACTAGGGTTTAGGGTTTAGGATTTGGGGTTGGGGTTTAGGTTTAGTTTAATGGAAAATAAATAAATAATTTGGGCTCTGTTTTTTCTGAGTCACCCTGTATACAGGGTGACCCAGAAAAAACAGAACTTTGTAATAAAACAGTTAATTTTAACTAGGGAGGGTTAGGGTTAGGTTTAGGTTTTCAGTGTTTTTTTTAAGTGATACCGCTTCAGATGCAGGAAGCCAGGACGGAACTCCGCAAAGATTACCATCATTTGTATTATTCAGACTATTGTCCTCATCTTCATTGTTATCTGTACAAAGTTTCGGCTGATGTGCCCTCCGGCCTTCTTCAGGTATTTCTTGTCGGACTCGGGAACCTTCTTGTAATTGGGAGCCATCACGGAACTTTGAACCCAACCCTTTATTAGGTCCACGGGGATATCCTGTTCTCATTCCACTAACCATAGCTGGGGTACAGGTGTTAAGCTGTGTTAATTATTATTCTATGTTACTGCTGTCCCTGACCAGGATTGAACCAGCAGTCTCGAGATAACTGGCATTTAGAACTGTCTTAATCTAACTCCTTTATCTACTAGGATATGTGTTCAATTGGACAATCCAGTGTGAATTTTTTCAATTGCAAAAGTTACAATTTATTTTGTAAAAATGGATTTTAAGTAGCCTCTTGGCAGGCATCTTGATCAAAATGGATGAAAAAAACATTTTAAGTATATCAAAATAAATTATATGTCTAATATTATTTTGCTTTTTTACTGATGCTCATTATGTTACTACTTTTCGACTTAGACAAAAATTTGACCTTAAATAATCAATTTAATAAATTTTAGTTCGTTTTTAAAAATAAAAAGCAGATGATATTTTGGCAGATCCTACTCTTTTCCCTAATCATCTAAAGAGAGCTTAATGAGTAACCCAACGGCTCACGTTTTGTCTAGTATATATATATATATATATATATATATATTTGGGAGAATATGTGCTTAATTGAAGTCGAACCTAATTTTTGAAAGTTAATTAATTAATAATTAATTAATTAGGCGGGATTACCTATTTAAATGTAAGGCTAAACAAATCGAGCTCGATTTGTTTTAGCCTTACATTTAAATAGGTATCCCGCCTAATTAATTAATTATTAATTAATTAACTTTCAAAAATTAGGTTCGACTTCAATTAAGCACATATTCTCCCAAATATTGTCGTCTGTTTGTTTACTTCTCATATATATATATATATATATATATATAAAAACAAACAAGAAGTGGCAAAAAGTTAGAGAAAGCCATTTAATAATGTGTAACTTCCCTTTTCACCTGAATAACAGTGGCATAGTTATTACATGGGTTGGGCATCCCATTATGGTGTAATGGTTAGCAAGCTAGTTTCGCAGATCCATTACTACTGAATAGCAAGTTTGATCCTCGCTGAATGCCCCATACTTTCAGCCTTGTCTCATCCTACTCGTGGTAAACAGTTTGAGTAAATACCTAATCATTTTATTGGATATATCTATCCACACATATTCCAGGGCTGAGTTGTATCTGTTGGGTGTGGTTGCAAGTGAGGTCTGCAACATGTACCATACAGGCTCAATGATGTTTAAGTGTGGTGAGAACAGGGGGCGCCACTCGAGTGTCTGGAAAAATAAACAGTGTGTTTTTAGGATCAATTTCATATCACTCCCACATGGTAGGAGGTTTCTGGAACAAACCATCTTTACCAGGAAACAGGGCCAGAATACATATTTACCAACTGCTTTGCACAAGTAGGATGTGACACAAGGTCAATTTCTTAAGTGTTTGAATTCAGAGTTTCCCTTCTCCTAGACTGGTTACCTAACCAAGGTTAAAGAGCCCAGTCTGCCCTTCTATTTATCCCTAGCTATAGGGAGAATAGTTGGATTCATACCTTACGCAAGGGTATTAGCACTATGGGAAATGCAAACAGCCTCGTCCCAGGTTTGAACTTGTGTCCCCATGTCTATTTTCTACAATGATAACCATTACATCATAATGAGCGCTTACTCAATATGTAATGCCAAAATATGAAGGTGTCGATTTTGTTAAGGTGTTTTAAGTTGGTGCTACTTTTCATACTTACATATATATATATGGTTCGACTTTATTTAGACGGTCTATTATTTGGGATATGTTATGATTAAGTGGGTATATAAACAGAATGTCGTCGATATAACGGAAGTAATAAGAGTCTGTAGGTAAAATGTATGTGAAAGGTCCAGATTCAAGGAATTCAAGGAAAAGACATGCAAGGACGCCGCTAAGGGGCAATCCCATAGGTAAACCAAACTTTTGTCTATAAAAAGTGCCGTTGTATTGGAAAAAACAATTTTGGGTACACAATTTACTGATTTTTATAATGGTTTGGGTTGGTAGGGGTAAGCTGATGTTAGATTTAATATCAACAACATTCTATATCGACGACATTCTGTTTATATACCCACTTAATCATAACATGTCAAAATAATAGACCGTCTAAATAAAGTCGAACCAACTATCAATTTCACACATGAATTAGAACACAAAAACACTTTATATATATATATAAATATATATACACACAATCAATAATATATTATGGATATTATTATCTCGTTACTATTAGTTTCATGCTTACACAATCCTCAGATGAGAGTCGAATGGTTGAGATTTTAAAAACCAGTAGTTTTTTTAGCATTTATATAAATGTGTTCATGCAATGAATGTTATAATGTTAAAGTTTTTTTTGTTTTTTTTTAAACTGGGGCTTGTTTAGCATTATAAATACTAAACAAGCGACAGTTTAAAAAAAAAAAAGATTGAGCATTATAACATTCCATGAGGTGTAGTAACTGATATCATGGTGTCAATAATGCTACTGTTGTTAATCTTTGACTAAAAGTACTCCAGTTTTATGATTATGGGGTTATAAAAGGTAGTTGGATATTCATGGTATGTGTTCTTAGGGTTTGCTTTTAACACCGTCTTATTTGGTGGTCGTGCTGAAAGGAAGGAATTCAAGGAATGAAAAAAGAAGAGACAAAAGGTGGTTTTATGATTTAGGCTTTATTCACTGGTCATAGCCACCATGTGGCAAGGAAATATCTTCCTGGCCAGTTGTAGTGACTAGACACAGTTAAGGCCTAAACTTGAATGGCCAAGAGATTCTCTTTGGGGTCGGAGTTGGGTCCTTTTTTTCCACACATGCATGGAGGTTCTTCCAGTGAAGGCTCATGGGAGTTTATTTTTTATTTTAATTTTATTTTAATCCCCACATGATACAGACTCACCTAAGAGCACTTGATTTAATTGCCTGGTGAATCCCTGTCAGCCTACAGGGGGGTCTGAAAGTTTTGTCACTCCATATATATATTTTTTTAGAAATATAATAATTATATAACACAACCCAAAATTCTAGAAAATAATTGAATTTTTAAAGATGTTTTTAGAGGTAAAATAATTACATAACTTATGTTATATTATTTAAATAAAAAATAATGAAAATTAAAACAATGACAAGACTTTCTACACTTACACTTTCACTTACACTTACACTTTCTATAAACTTACAGTAATAAATTTTTTATTTAACCAAAAATAATGAAAATTAAAACAATGACAAGACTTTCTACACTTACTTTCACTTACACTTACACTTTCTATAAACTTACATTAATAAATTTTTTATTTGAACAAAAAATAATGAAAATTAAAACAATGACAAGACTTTCTACACTTTCACTTACACTTACACTTACACTTTCTATAAACTTACAGTAATAAATTTTTTATTTAACCAAAAATAATGAAAATTAAAACAATGACAAGACTTTTTACACTTACTTTCACTTACACTTACACTTTCACTTTCTATAAATTTACAGTAATAAATTTTTTATTTAAACAAAAAATAATGAAAATTAAAACAATGACAAGACTTTCTAAGCCATCGACCCCTTTTCCTCTTAATTTTCTTTTTTTGTGGACGCCCATAGCCATTACACAGTAAAAAAGGGTCTTATATTTTTCACTTATAAAAAAAGGAAATATAAAAAGATATGAAAACACCACAAAGTGCTGTTAAAGTGAAAACATTTTATAACATAGCTGATATTGAACAATATTTCAATTTTATGAAAATCATCATCAGAGCTTGTTTATACTCTGTATTGTTAAGAGCGAAGACAAAAATCATATGAGTTCAAAACAAAAACCTTGATGTTGCAAAAAAGAAGAAGAAAGAAAAAATAAAGGAATTATATCCAAAATTAAAGAAATGGTAAATAATTATCCTTTATTTTGAAGGAAAACTAAATTATTGCGAATAAACATATTTAACAATTAAATTCTATATTCAAAGTTAATATGTCGTGATCAATGTAGAAATTTAATTCTCAGTAATGACAATTGTTCTGAAGTCGAATTGCTCTAGGGACCATTGAAATATCACCATAGAGCCCCAATTGGATTTTTTGTTTTGTTTTTTGTTTCCATGTGTGTGTGGTAATATTATTTGGCCCCTGTTTAAGAACTTGGTTTCTCTAGAGTTTATATGCAGTCATATCACAAAGCAAATACACCAACATTGGAACTGCGGAGTCGAAAGTTCTACATCAGGAATTTTTGTTGTTCATTCAAGAAATGAAAGGGTTATTTAATGATTATTGATAATAATATTAAATATCTTGTACAAGTATGGATAAATAAACATATATTTCACACACAGAGGTGCTGTAGTTCCACAGTGCCCATATAGGAACAACTACTGTTCAACTATCAAACAGTGTTAAATGCTGTCTATGTCCAATAACTGCTACAGTTATGCTACCTCTTTACCAATTACATCTAAGGGGCACTCATTGTGTAACGGTTATTGTTGTAAGAAATAGACATGGTAACCTGATTTTGAATCCTGTACAAGGCTGTATATATTTCAAATAGAGCTAATACCTTTACAGAGGTGTGAATAGGTACACATCCAGCTTCCTGGCACACTAAAATCTAAAAGGACACAGTAAAATCATATCCATGCATTCCAGTGTTTTTCTTTTTTCTTCCCTCACCATTTCAAGCTAACTGTAAATACATTACAATAGTTTCTTAGAAATGAATTACGCAGGATAGGTTACAAGGTAGGAGTTAGACAGGAGTTAGTCCCCATAAATTTTCCTGGGGACTCATTCAACGCAAATATGCACATCCTGTGACACACTAAATCAAAAAGCTATCAGCATCATTGTCTTTAGGAAAGCTATGTATCCAACTATCTTCCTTGTCGGGTAGACTGGGCTCTTTAACCTTGGTATAGCAACCGGACTAGGAGAAGGAAAACTTAAACTTTGCTTAAAAATTGACCTTGTGTCACATCCTGCTCAGAGCAGAGGGGTTGGCTAAGTACATATAATAATTACATCCCTAACACATCATCCAGTTTAATCTATTTCTGTAAGTGAAAGAAGGCAAAAACCACCCAGTGTATTGGTGCCTCCTTTTTTTAGCACGTTATTTGTTCAGTGTATCTTCTCTTGGCCAATAATGGCTGGCTGGCAACAACAATAATTATTAATAAACAGGCGAGATCATCAATACGAAAATTAAGCAATAATCAGTACTGATTTCTATAGGAGTACAGTTTTGTATTTCTCTCTTTCACTAAAGTGTTTTGTCCTGACTCATTCATAATAGACAACACAGACAAACAAATAATTATCTGCCTAATCTTGGTTGGCCTGAGTGAACTTGAGGGAAAGATTTTGGAGGTTTGGGATCTGTTGCTGGGACAAAAGCAGAGGTCAGCTAACGTTGGGGTAGAGAGGTGGCGGCTATTAATATATAACTCTTTATAGAACCTATTGATTAGAATCTAAAATTAGATGCACTTGGGACCTGGGTCAAGTAGCACAACAATAACAACAACAACAATCAATAGGATGAAATGAACAAAGAAATCATGGATTCTGAAAAAAAAAAAAAAATGTTTTTGACCAATGAGAACATTTTGTTTTATACAAACAAATCTTTTATAAAAATGGATTAAGTTTAGGGAATTATGAAAATATTTATTCTTTTAAAATTAAATTGGTAAACTGTTTCTGAGCAACAACAACAACAAAAACAAAAGATTGCAATATCTTTATTTTTATTATTTTTTTCATTCTTTTTATTTTACCCAGTCGGTAGAGCGTTCGGCTAGAAACCACAAGGTTCCTAGTTCGATACCCACCCTCGCCAACTCAGCATATGAGAAGCACAGGGATCTGTGCGGTAAAGTAAGGAGCTGATGGTAGGTGTGGCGCTCCACCTCAGACGCTAAAAATAATCTCCTTGGTCTAGCGCTAGTGAAAAGGGGATAGACTCCCTCGCTGTATGGCTCATACGACGTCAGGCCGCCCCGACGACATTTCTTTCTAATCTTATTTCTGACAAGGTTTATGGCCAGTTTAGCTCGGTTGGTAGAACATCCACCTAGGAAACACAAGGTTCTGGGTTCAATACCAGCCCTTGCCAACTCAGCAAATGGATAAAGTTTAGGGAATTATAAGAATATTCATTTTTTTTTTTTTTAGATTGGCAAACTGTTTCTGAAAAAAAAGAAAAACAGAATTAAAAGAAAAAAAATTTTTATAATCTTGTTTCTGACAAGATGTAGGGCCGGTTTAACTCAGTTTGTAGAGTATCTGCCTAGGAACTCCAAGGTTCCGGGTTCAATACTGACCCTTTCCAACTTAGCGTATGAATAGCATAGCTTAGATAAGTACAGTAAAGTGGTGGAGCTGATGGTAGGTGTGGAGATCCACCTCAGATGCAAAATAATCTCCCTAGTGCTAGTGATTAACTTCCTTGCTGTCCTGCTGATACCGAAAACTTTATTTTATTTATTTATTTTTAAAAAACTTCTGACAAGGTAATTATTGAAGTCAGTCAGTCAGTCTACTATTGATTTGAACAACAGCAACTGGCCAAGCACAACTGAACCAGTGTCAAGACAACTGGTACTTATGGGAATTCAGAATAGCCCACTCATGCATTTGGGTGATTCCATTCCTTGAGTCCTGATTGGCTACTTGGTTTCTATGATGTTTCTGAGGCTTCATAAATAACCTGTCATTTTGCAGTAGTCTTTGCAGCAAATCAGGTTCGTATTAAGTTATGACTGCTTGCTGCCTTGTCTTACCAATTTGACAGTAATTGGAACTAGTATGATTATTCTACAGTAATCAGTTGTTACCACTATCAAACAGTGTTAAATGCTGTCTATGTCCAATAACTGCTACAGTTATACTACCTCTTTACAAATTACATCCAAGGAGCACTCATGGTGTAACGGTTATTGTTGTAGGAAATAGACATGGCAATCCAATTTCAAATCCTTACAAGGATTTCAAACAGTGCTAATACCTTTGCAGTGATGTTGATAGCTTTTTAATTTAGTGTGTCCTGGGATGCAAATATTTGCTTTGAGTGAGTCCTTGGGGAAAATTCACAGGTCCCAAATAAAGCTAAAATCCTACCTTGTAACCTATCTGTGTAATTCATTTCTAAGAAACTATTGAAATGTATTTACAGTTAGCTTCAAATGGTGAGTGAAGAAAAAAGAAAAACACTGGGATGCATGGATATGATTTTATATTTTTGTGCATCAGGGATGTGTACCTATCAGCATCTCTGCCTTTGAGAAAGGTATGTATTGAACTATTCTGAAAAAATTAATTTTGCTTCTTTTTTTTAATTCCATTTATTTATTGAATGACCCTTGTATATTGAGAGAGAGAGAGAGGGGGGGGGGAGAGAGAGAAAATAAATAATCATGTCCTGTGTTTTGTCAATTACTGATTCTACTTCTGTACACCCAACTTCATTCATGCAAACACATCAGAAAAGCAACATTAATCATTCCTGTTTTTTTTGTTTTTTTCCTTGGAGCCAAGAATATAATTAAGATATTTCATTGCTATAAACAAAAACATCACCAAAACAATTTAATATGTAGAAACGCATTCATTACCCAAAAACTGATTTAATGATTTGCCTTTTTCAATAATGAAAAGCATAAAACCTACAAAATGAGGAAATCCAATAAGATACTTGGGATGGGGCGCGGCTAATGGTTGGGAAGGTTCAGGCCAAAAAAAAGTAAAAAAGAAAAGAAAAAAATGGCCTTTGATAAAAAATCTCAAATGACTGTGTTCGAATGTTAGTCAATATCATTTTCTGGTTTATCTTCAAAGTTACAAAGGGAAAATAATTGCTATCTAATAATGGACTCTATCCATTTTTTACTTATTTTTTTGTATCAAAATGCTGGGAATCTGTCTCCTCCCATCTGTTTTTGTTGGTTTGCACTATACACTTATATTCTTACAAAATCTATTCATAACTTAGAGTTCTTATCTTCTTGTGCCCAGGTGGATGAGCAGTTCATGACATGCAATACTCCACTTTGGCCCTATCTTGGGCTAGACGGGTGGTCGGAGAGGCCCCCTCTGATCAATCGGCTGGTCACGTCAAGCCCTAGCACCTATATGATTTTCCCAACCCTATTGCCCTTATGGCAAGCCCCAACTCCTTTTTATCATATGGGTGCTAGAAGGCAGTGGCTGCGGGTCTACATGTCCTGGGAATGACGTTAAACTCTATCTGATGGTGAGGTTCCAGTTTTGGAGGTTTGGGGAATGTGGAGCCCCCCATTCATCACCATTGCTCCCTGGTCCACTCTGACCCGGAGTGGTAGTACCTGTTAGGGTCCCATCTATGGGTTAAATAGAAAAATGTGTTTATAAACAAAATTGTATTATCCATTGAATTGATTTATTTCAAAACTTTATCGGCATTAAATGACCCACTGAGGTTGATATGCCGTAAAACAAAACAAACAAAATTATCTTCTTGTTTCCCCCTTTTTGCTCATGGAAAAGAAACTTCTTTTTTTTTTTTTTTTAATTCATTTTTGTTTTCTAACAATGAAGTTAATGAATTTTCCTTACTCAACAGAAGAACTTCTTAAAATCTTAGATTTATTGTATTTTGTCTACCCAAGATAAATTTTGGTTTGGGGAATATTGGAAAAAGTTGAATTTGCCAATTTAGATTAAAGTATTCATAACCTCATAGGTAGATAATTAGTTTTAAAATAGGAATTTTCGTTCTTCAATTAATGTAGGTAAGAAAGTACTTTTCATCTGGCTGAAATATCAGATGGCCAAAGCAGTTAATTTCATTCATTGACTTCAAAAAAGTATCTATTTTATTTATGTGTACCTTTTTCTGAAGTGGTTCAAGTGCAGCTGTATAGTTCCATCATTTGTGTTGAACTTTAATGATAATGTACTTTGATCCAAGGCAGAGTTGTCAATCGATGCATAAAATGATCCTATAATCTTTTATGGTTATTATGCAAGTTGAATGATAATATACTTTGATCTGAGGCAGAGGTGTCAATTTATACATAAAATGATCCCATAATCTTTTATGGGTATTATGCAAGTTGAATGATAATATACTTTGATCTGAGGCAGAGGTGTCAATTTATACATAAAATGATCCCATAATCTTTTATGGGTATTATGCAAGTTGAATAATAATATTCTGTGATCCAAGGCAGAGGTGCTATGCATAAAATTACCCTATCATTTTTATGGGTGTTGTTTGGTTTGGTTTGTTTTACGGCATATCAACCTCAGTGGGTCATTTAATGCCGATAAAGTTTTTGAAATAAATCAATTATTGGATAATATAATTTTTTATAAATACATCTATTTAACCCATAGATGGGGATGGGTATTGTGCAAGTTGAATAATAAAAGGCTTTTGTCATAGGCAGAGGTGTCAATCTATGCATAAAATGATCCCACCCTCTTTGATGGGTATTATGCAAGTTGAATAATTTAAAGCAACTTTTGCAATTACCAAATTATTGATAATAATTAATTTGAAAAGCTGATGGAATATTTGAAAGATGTCTATCTTTGCATATTTTTTTTTTTTACCTTTGATTTAAAACATGACCAAAAAGAAACGGGGATAATTTTAATCAGAGATAAATTTGCAGTTATTTAGCAGCAGTTTTTTTTCAGAACAGTTGAATTAGTTCAGAAAACAAACCATCTGGACTTTAGACACGTCAGTATTTAATTATATTCATTTGTTTATAACATAAAACATATGAGCAGTTTAACAAGTGGGCTTTCATCTGTACATATGGGCAATCCCTGCAACCAGTGTCATGCACGCATCGGATTACACTAACCCTCCCATTTGGTGCAATAGAGATATGTTGCCACAGGACTGGAATCTCTAGGATCAGGGTCACCTAGTTTATTTGTGAAGTTGAGAAAGCTGATCATATACTACACCTTAATCTCAGCTTGAAGACTGGAGAAAAGTTGGTTGTTTGAGCTAGATAAATCCTCCCTTTTCTTTATCTGTTTCTTAGTTGTGATAATTGTTGTTGCTAATTGCTAATTAGTTGTGACTAAGGAGACATTATAAATCTGAAGGGAATTTCTTTCATGAGTATCAGAAATAAACATATTTAAAAAAAAAAATAGATACCCTTTATGTTATTGATACTTTTTTGACGCACCTTGTATATAAAAAATGAGTTAAAATATGTTTAAAAAATGAGTTAAAAATTTGAATACCCAACAATAATAAATAAAACAAAAACGTTTTCGGTATAAAATGACCCAACAGTTAACATTCCGTAAGATCCACCCAACTAACCTCTACGCAATGTGGACCCCCCACCGCCTAACATCTTTCCCCAAAAATTTTCTTTAGACCTCTGTAATATGTAATTCAGAGTCACCTCCTCTATTTTATTATTACCTCCCCTTTGGAGAACTCTTTGGTGTTTTTAAGAGTATATAAGCTCTCAATAAACTGTAACATTATTTTAAGTAGAATAAAGCTTAAACTTATACGTGTGTTCGTTTATTATTACAACCTCTAAGAATAAGTATACCCAATTTGTCGAAAAATCCGTATTTTTAGAAAAACAAATTTACCCCCCCCCTCCGATTTTAATGTAGGATATACAAGACCGATAATTAAAAACAGTGAAATATGTTAACAATAACAATATTTGTTTTATCTATTCTCACTGACAGGGAATACAGTGGGATGGTTTTGGATACAGTTCAGCTCGATGTGTTATACGTGTGCTCACATACCATGGGCCGGTTCTTGTCTGCCTGACTGTCCATATTTTTGTTTCCCTTCCTTTCCAGAGTATCTGGTTTGAATCGTTAGGGGGAGATAACTCTCCCTAACACCTTAATTATGTAAAGATAAGTAAACTTATCAACAATGTAATTATTAAACAAAAACTAACATCAACAGTCCCACCTTGTCGGCTGGGGCGTTAGAATACAGTGACTGCATCTCTGCAGAGGGGTAAGACACTCCTTAATGGGGCCACCTGTTGACTGTGGGTGGCGACCCATGATGCTTATGGATGGAACCCAGGTAGCTGAGCAGTCCATGACATGCAACTCTCCACTTAGTAAGGGTTACTTAGGCTAGATAGGCGGTTGGAGATGCCACAACCAATCGGCTGGTCATATCAAGTCCTAGCACCTATATGACTGCCCAATCCCTATTGCCCTTATGGCAACACTCAACCCTTTTTATCATATATGTGCTAGAAGGTGACTGGGGGTCTTCATGTCCATGGAATGACATTAAACTCTATCTGATGGTGAGGTTCCAGTTCTGGAGAATTTGTCACCATTGCTCCCTGATCCACTCTGACCTGGAGTGGTAGTACTTGTTAGGGTCACATCTATAGGTTAAATAGTAAAATGTGTTTATAAAAAAAATTGAGTATCCTTTAAGAATTAATTTATTTCAAAACTTTGTCTGCATTAAATGACCCACCGAGGTTGATATGCCGTAAAACAAAACAATCCAAACCAATCTAAAAAAAATTTGGCTTTGGGTTGCCCTTACTGTGCTTTTAACCTGGACTATTTGCATATCTGATCATGATTATATACTTATAACTTTTTATTGATTGATCTTTGCTGGATACCCCATTCTTGTAACCTTGTGTCACATCCTACCTGTAACAAACAGGTTGGGTAAAAAAAAAAAAAAAATTATTTACCCAAACCATTCACTGCAGGTAGGATTTTACACAAGGTCACATGAATGGGATATCCTGCAAGGATCAAACTTACTTTTCTGTAGTAATGGATCTGTAAGACTTGCTTGCTAACCATTAAACTACAACAGGACATTTAGTAAATATCTACTTTCTTTGGTTGAATTTAACATGCAATGAATCTACACAATAAAATCTTTATTTTACTCTATCATAAAGTTCCTTATTGGCATCCACTGTAAAAAATATTTAGTCACTTTGTCTTGCCCCCCCCCATTTACTAATATACATATTTACCAACCCCTCCACACAAGTAGGATGTGACACAAGCAGATATGCTGATAGGTACGCTGTCCTGCATCACTGATGCAGAAAAATCTAAAAGGATGTAGAAAAATCATATCCATGCGTTCCATGTTTTTTTTTTCTTCCCCCACCAATTCCAGATAACTGTAAATACATTTCAATATTTTCTTAGAAACGAATTACACTGTATGTGGTACAAGGTAGGGGTTAGAAAATTTTGTTGTTCATAGATAAAAACTCTGCAATTTATTAAGAAACTTTAGTTATGACCCATTCAAATCAAATCCATGTGTCCCAGGATGCACTAAATTAAAAAGCATCACTGCACAAGGTTAATTTCTTAAGCCGAGTTTAACAGGTTTGAATTTAGAGTTTTCCTTCTACTAGATTACTTGCCTACCCAGGTTTAAGAGCCTTGTCTGCCCTACTATTTACCCATAGCTGGTGGGTGAATAGTTGGATTCATCTTTCCCAAGGATATTAACACTATATGAAATGCAAACTCTCACCCAGGATTTGAACTTTTCTCATCGTGCCCATTTCCTACACGGTAATGATTACACTACACACATTTACTGATATAAGAAGTTTGATCTTCTCTTAATGCTCTTGTGTCTTAGCCTTGTGCCAGATTAGGGTAAGCTTAGAAGTTCTCCATAGTAATCCTGTCAATTTCTGGTGTACATATTTACCAAACCCTTCGCATGAGCAGAATGTGACACAAGGTCAATTTTTTTAGGCAGAGTTTAACAGGTTTAAATTAAGAGTTTTCTTTCTCCTAGACTGGTTGCCTAACCATGGTTAAAGAGCCCAGTCTGCTCTGCTATTTACCTATAGCTGGAGGGAGAGCAGTTGGATGCATACCTTTCCCAAGGGTATTAGCACAATGTGAAATGTAGACAGCCTTGTCTAGGATTTGAACTCGGGTGGACGAGTCCATTTCCTACAACTCTAGCAATTACACCATGTGACTCCATTAATTTCTGGTGTAGGGGAATATTTTTAGGCTCATCCTAAAAGTTCTTGCTAAAAATGATAAAATCTTTGTATTTGATGATGAAAACTTGAAAATTCATAAAATGTCCTTGTTTCTCGTCTGCCCTCTGAGAAATGAAAGTGAACATTGAAGAATTATTGGGCAAGTTAATGTCACAATAAATTAAACCTAACACAAATACGTCTTTCTTTACACATCTCGTACTAAATCACTGTAAGTAAAAACTTGCCGCTTGACTGAACATGAAGATAAATTATTCTCGTATCCAGGTAAAAATCAGGCAAACAATTTGTGTGGCTGACAGATTCAACCTCAGATAAGAACAAATTGTCAAATGGGCGTTAAGATACGATCATATAAAATGGTCATTCTCTCTTTTCTCTGAGGAGTAGTTCAAATCTCTTCTCTGACCCTTTCTGCCCTACTATTAAAATCTAACTTATCAAAGCTTTCCTATGAAAGCAATAAGACAGCAGGTGTTTTAACATTTTGAATTCTCTGCAGGTTTTTTTATAAATTACTTTTTTTCTTTTCTTTTTTTTTTTGTTCACATTTGTCCATATATGATGAGGGGGAAGTCCCCATGGTG
Source organism: Doryteuthis pealeii (assembly GCA_023376005.1). Classification (NCBI taxonomy): domain Eukaryota; kingdom Metazoa; phylum Mollusca; class Cephalopoda; order Myopsida; family Loliginidae; genus Doryteuthis; species Doryteuthis pealeii. Next base: position 80,386,134 of record CM042146.1, on the reverse strand, counting down.
TAATGGCTTATGTGCTGAACCATGACATTCTAGTAAGCAGATTTTAAATTTAGTTGCACTATTACAAGGGTGAGTCAAAAAGTAATGCCATTTTGTTTAGAACAGGTTTTGTTTACCAACTACCCATACATCAAAATGAAGCTGGTCTTCTGTGGATCACATCTCTACTTCTCCACATAATCATTGTTTCTTTCAATTGCAATTTTCTACCTTCAATTGAGAGCATGTATCCCTGCCCCATAAAATTCTGCTGACTGTTCTTTGAGCCACTTCTTCACTACAGATTTCACTTCCTCGTCACTGGAATAATGTTTGCCTCTCAAACCCTCTTTCATAGGACCAAAGAGATGGAATAAGACTTGAATAAGACTATCATCTCTTCGGGCCCCGAAAGATTTAAAAACAATCTCCCTGGTCCAGTGCTAGTGAAAAGCAGTCTGGCCGATACCAAGAATAGGCTACTCTGCCACCATGTGTTCAACTGAACAATTCAGAGTCAATTTTTGGAACCTAGTGCAGAGGGTACATCAGTTAAAATGTGCATATAACAATAAAGATGAAGACAACAGTCAAAAAAATTTAAATAGTACAAGCTACACTAATTCCTATTTTTTGGTTGGTAGAGGCCAACCATTCTCATGGGTACATCCTTAAAAGACATTCTTTGTTTGGATTCTTGATTTAAAATAAAATCTCCCTGGTCTAACACTAGTGAAAATGGGATAGACTCCCTTGTTGTCCTGCCAATACCGAATAGGCCACTCCACCGACTTTACTATTAGATCCCATGTTTGGTTGGTAGAGTCCAATCATTCTATTGGGTACATCCTTAAAAGACATTCTTTGTTTGGATTCTTGATTTAAAATAAAATCTCCCTGGTCTAACACTAGTGAAAAGGGGATAGACTCCCTTGCTGTCCTGCCAATACCGAACATAGGCCACTCCACCGACTTTACTATTTGATCCCATGTTTTGGTTGGTAGAGTCCAATCATTCTCTTGGGTAATTCCTTAAAAGACATTCTTTGTTTGGATTCTTGATTTAAAATAAAATCTCCCTGGTCTAACACTAGTGAAAAGGGGATAGAATCCCTTGCTGTACAGCCAATACCGACCATAGGCCACTCCACCGACTTTACTATTTGATCCCATGTTTTGGTTGGTAGAGGCCAACCATTCTATTGGGTACATCCTTAAAGACATTCTTTGTTTGGATTCTTGATTTAAAATAAAATCTCCCTGGTCTAACACTAGTGAAAAGGGGATAGACTCCCTTGCTGTCCTGCCAATACTGAACATAGGCCACTCCACCGACTTTACTATTTGATCCCATGTTTTGGTTGGTAGAGGCCAACCATTCCCTTGGGTAAATCCTTAAAAGACATTCTTTGTTTGGATTCTTGATTTAAAATAAAATCTCCCTGGTCTAGCACTAGTGAAAAGAGGATAGACTCCCTTGCCAATACCGAACATAGGCCACTCTGCCGACTTTACTATTTGATCCCATGTTTTGGTTGGTAGAGGCCAATCATTCTCTTGGGTAAATCCTTAAAAGACATTCTTTGTTTGGATTCTTGATTTAAAAACAACTCTCGAAATAACAGATAACTATTCAAATTACTGAGAATTTTAACTTCCTTTCAGACTAAGTTTGAATCAATTATCTTTTAATTACAACTTCTAATTGATATTTCTCATGAGCTGAACTAGAAAAAGAAAAAAGGAGACTTTTTTTTTTTGTTTTACTTTCAACTTTTCTTTGAGCACAAGACTTTCTGAAGTGATGTTATCATTGTAAGGTCAGATTTCTTGGGGCTAAAAACAAATGTTTGTAAAGAAAACAAATGCTATGAACATGGTTAAAGAAAAGAAAACATTTTAGGATCCTTCTGATTGCCATTCCAAATTAGATAACGACTGTAAAATACGATTCAACCAGAATTCAACAAATTTTATGCCAGATTTTAGCTCAAGAGATCATCAATTCGTCCTTGGAATTTATAAATTTGCGGGGGAGTGAAACTGAGTGTTCTTTTTTTCTGTGAGACATTTTTTTGCTACTTTTCCCAATGGAATTTTTCATTTACAAAATGAAAAATTGGGAATGATCTTAAATATTTCTACTTTTATTTCTTTTTTTTCACACATGAAAATATACTTAATGCTTATCATAATTTCTAAAATTAACGCTTTTCATTAGATAACTAATATGTGAGTGTATTATTGTCATATAGTACGTAAATAATGAGAATGGTATCATCTATTTTTCTTATAAATGATGTTTGATGAAACAAGAGAGAAGCAACAAGATCTCATAGGACTTGTTAATTCAACCTAGTAATTACTAATCACTCTGATCACCTTCTATCTTTGTTTAGTAAACCTTTTCCCCTACCTTCAATACTTGTACAAGAAAGCAGCTGTACGGCCACCTGCCACATATCACCCAAACCATCCGAGTAAGATGGACAAGACACATGGGACACTGCTGGAGAAGCAAGGACAAACTCATAAGCAATGTCCTCCTGTGGAAGCCAGCACATGGGCACGCCAGTGTGGGCCGACCAGCAAAGACATACATTGATCAGCTCTGTGTGGATGCAGGATGCTGCACAGATGACCTCCTGAGAATGATGAGCGATAGGGATGGATGGAGAGAGATTCTCATGGATATCCGTGCGAACAGAGCGACCTGATGATGATGATGATTTCTCTGTTAAGTCTAATACTCAGGTTGTTGTGCTGAGAGCACGGATTCCCATGACTTTCTTGCCACCCCATCCCTATTTCTACTGACAAGTCTTCTGCACAGCACCCAATGTCCTCACAGAGCTGCTGAATGTAAGTTTTTGCTGGTCAGCCAACACTGGTATGTCCATGTGTAGGTGTCTAGAGAAGAATATCACTTATGAGTTATTCTTTACTTCTCCAGTGTTACGTTTTTAAGGGCCATTGCTTGGCCTTAAAGCAGAAGCGCTTATCCAGTGGAATTGTATCCTTGATAAAGAGTCCCTCGATAATGAATCCTTTTAGTTACTAAAGTGATCTCAGTTACTGGTATACAGTCCTTCGATAATGAATCCTTTGGTTCTTCTGGTAAAGAGTTCTCAGTTATTGGTAAAAAGTCCTACGACAATCCTATGTCTGTCATCAGTGAGCGCCGTTGTAATTATGACCAATATGGGGGGTTTAAATATTCTATCAGTCACGCAGTATTGCTAGTGATTAGCTACAAGAGTCAATAACGTGACCTTGGTCAGTCTATAAATCTATGTGGGGAATTAGCACACACCTTGTAATACAAAATATTCCAACATCCAGCAGTGTCCAGCATGTTTTGTTTGTCTTACTTGGATGGTTTGTGTGATAGGAGGTATGTAACTGTACAGTTACTTTTTTGTGGGGTACTGCTTCCAGGACTTTTTCAAGGCAGCATCCATGAGTAGTTTCCATTTACCTTTTTCTTCAAGCATTTATCAATCAAAAATTGATTTTTTTTTAATTGAATACCCAACAAGAATGAATTTAAAAAAATGTCTTTGGCATAAAATAACTCCAGCTGGGTTGATATGCCCTAAAATCCAACCAACCAACCAACCAACAAAACACCTTGAACTTTTTCTCATTATTAACTTCATCCAGTTTCTATTAGTGCAAGAGCAGCAGATATGCATGCCAATGCAACCCCACCCACAGATTTTTAGAACTTCTTGATATAATATTTTTATGCTGTTGATACTTTCAGGTATGATACGGTTAAGTTGTTGGGTACTTTTACTTGTTGATCAATCCAAAGTCAGACAAATGCAAGTGGTGTGAGTAAGACCACCCAGAACCGATGTACCTTCAAATTTACATCTCGGCAGGTCAGTGGGATCGTCAGTCCACAATTTTTTACTAATTTGTGAAATGAGGAAGTTGAACTCCTCCCTGTGGATTGTGCAAAGTACTTCAGATTCAGATGGGGAAAGATTGCCTGAGCTATGGAGAAGGCAGAACTGTGTCCTGTTTCCGTTGCCATAATGTAGGCCATATGTCCTCTTCATCAATTAAAAGTTTGGAGAGGAAATAACTCTTGTTAGAAACAGTGATTATTTTGAAAATGGCTACTGCACCAAACACACCCAACTCTAGGACTCTTTTACCTCCCTTCATGACGCTACTTTTGGGATTGATTAATATTTTAATCTTATAAAATAACTGTAAAGTTTTTAAATGCCATCTTTTGGTCAGTTGAAAAGGGCTTAAAGAAAGTCCTGTGTTATGGAATCCTTTGGTGATCCTTTGGTAAGCGTATAAGTCCTATCCTGCGTATTGGTAAAGGTCCAGTGTTTTAATCCTATGTCCGTCGTCAAAGAATGTCAACATAATTATGACCAGTAGGGTCGGGGTTAAGTATTGTATCAACCTCAGAGTACTGCAAGTGATTGGCCAATAGTTAGATCACATGATTCTGGCCTAGTCTATAAGTAAGAGCAGGCTTTTAACACACACCTTATATGTCAAATTACTCAACAATAACTACATTTTAGGGAGTAATAAATCAAATAATCTTGGCTGAATATAGTTTAAAACCTAAATGACCATAACAATTCCTTAAAGTTTGATTGAAATTAGGCCTAGAATAACATTTTATTCCTATTTCTTTCATGAAAAACTCCAAATTTGACATGCCCTCAGAAATTCAAACTCTACCTACTGACCTAAATAATGAAAATAGAATTGTCTGTTTTCTAATTAAATGTCTGATGAAACCTCGAAGAAGAGAAACAAGATCTCACGGGACATGTTAATTTAAACAAACTATTGCTATTTACTCTGTTCACTTTGTATCTTTGCTTAGTAAACCTTTTTCCCTATCCTTAATATTTGTACCTCATTTATATACCAATCTGTATGAACTAATAAAATCATTCTGATGAAGTCTATGAAATTAATGGAGAGGAAATATCAATTGAACTGTTTGTTATTCACCTTTCCAATATATTACCTATATATATATATATAGTGTATTTATATAGATAAAAGGTGGCTTACCGGTGAATATGGGCACGATCGTTGGAGGTGCACAAAATCCAGGGGTTAAGTCAGCGATAAAACAAATACAAAGTGCTCAATACAAAGTAGAGCAAATTTATAAATGCACAAAATCCATATATATATATATATATATATATATATAGATTAAAATACAATTATGTAACAAAGACAGAAATTGAATCTCTCGTTATTGCAGCACAAGACAATGCCATATAAACAAACTATACTGAAGTGAAAATAGAGAAGACGCAACGGAATCGCAAATGTAGGATTTGTAGAGATAAATATTAGGAATACCAAGGAGTGGGAGAGAAAGAAGTAATAGGAAAATAATTTAGTAAATTCCTTTTTAAATTTAAAAAGTAATTTTTTAAAATTCATGCATTACAATGATCGTTTATTATAGGAATTGTTTTTTCTAATTATTTGGTTTATATTATTTTTTTAAATCTTTAAATGTAGCCCTAAACGCATGAGTGTTTTGAAATTAGTTGTATCCCAAATACTGATAAGAAAAGAATAAAGACAAAGACAGAGTTGATAATTCAAAGAAGGTTTTATCGTGCATAAGTTGCTAAAAACTTATTCTTTTAGTAGTCATAAGTTATGTATATATATAGTAAGTTACAAATTATATAAAACACTTATCTGTTTGAGTAAAGAGTTTCTTTGGCAGCTTCGTTATAGTTGTGAGCTGGTCATTCTTTCTTGAATACTGCTGCTATGCCGCCCTGTCGACTGCACCTCTGCAGAGGGGTAAGACTCCCCCAATGGGGCCACCTGTTGGCCTTGGGTGGCGACCCGTGATGCTTAAGGATAGAACCCAGGTGGATGAGCAGTTCCAGACATGCAATACTGCACTTTGGCCCTATCTTGGGCTAGACGGGCGGTCGGAGAGGCCCCCTCCGATCAATCGGCTGGTCACGTCAAGCCCTAGCACCTATATGATTTCCCCAACCCCTTTTTATCATATGGGTGCTAGAAGGCGGTGGCTGAGGGTCTACATGTCCTGGGAATGATGTTAAACTCTATCTGATGGTGAGGTTCCAGTTTTGGAGGTTTGGGGAATGTGGAGCACCCCTTTATCACCATTGCTCCCTGGTCCACTCTGGCCCGGTGTGGTAGTACCTGTTAGGGTCCCATCTATGGGTTAAATAGAAAAATGTATTTATAAAAAATAGTATTATCCATTAAGAATTGATTTATTTCAAAACTTTATCGGCATTAAATGACCCACTGAGGTTGATATGCCGTAAAACAAAACAAACCAAACAAACCAAACTGCTGCTATGTTGTTCTATTGTTTCAACCTTTCCATTAGACTGTTTATTCATGTTCTGTTCAGTTAAACTGCTTTTTCTATTCTGTCCAATTTTCTAAGGGCTCTACACCTGCTGGGTTCAGTCTTAGGGTAGGATAATCCATATTATTATTGGTATCCCATATGAACCGATACAAAGACAGATATATCAAAGGAGGTTTTATCATACGTAAGTTGCTAAAAATATATTTTTTTAGCAGCCGTAAGTCATATAAGGTAAGTTACAAATTACATAAAACACTTATCTGTTTGGGTAAAGGGCTTTGTGGCAGCACCGTTAAAGTTGTTAGGCTTGTATTTCGTTCTTGAGTACTGCTGCTGTGTTGTTTCACCTGAGAAATAATGGGACTGTCTATTCTGTTAGACTGCTTTTTCTATTTCAGACTTTCAGTTAGACTGCTTTTTCTATTCTGTCCAATTTTCTAAGGGCTCTATGTCTGCTGGGTTCAGTGTTAGGGTAGGATAATCCATATTTTTCAGACTGGGTATGATGCTAGACTGAATCTACCCAACAAGAATGAATAAAGCCATAAAAACTTTGGCATAAAATAACTCAAGGGTTGACATGCTGTAAAATCCAACCAATCAGACTGTCATTTTGAAATCATTTAGTAAACATTACTATCAATAACTAATAAAACTCTGGCAAGATTTGAACTTGTGTCCTCACAGCCTACTAATATATATGGCCCTGTATGTCACCTAAGCAGGCAGAATTCTAACAGGCCAATTCATTTTATAGACAATTTATGTCTGTTTTGAAAAAAATTTTTTAAATTTACAAACTTGTCTTTTTTCTTCAGAAATGTAATAATAAAAGATAAACTAAATAACAAAAAAAAAAAAGTTTAAAAATTATGCAGTAATACAAAATAAACACATTGACAATTTATCTATGATTTCAGGTTATATCAGAAAAAAATTAAACCTTTTCAATGTGAAATGTATTCCCTGGTCATAGTAAGCAATGATGGTGATGATACTACAGAGAAACTATTTCTCAAAGAAAACTTATAGTTCCATCTAGCCAAATGTTTGCGCTTTAAGATTTTTTGAAACAATATATATAATACAAATTGGCTTGTTAGAATTCTGCCTGCTTATGTGACATGTGAGGCTGTATATAATGGTAGGCCGTCGTGTCCCTTATCTTTGAGAGCCTCACTTTCCATGACAACACTTTATCAATTAAGCCATGATGACTAATCAGTAACATTCAAATTTAGACATATATATATTTACCAACCCCTCCGCACGAGCAGGACACAACACAAGGTCAATTTCTTAAGCGGAGTTTACAGGTTTAAATTCAGAGTTTTCCTTCTCCTAGACTGGTTACCTAGCCATGGCTAAAGAGTCCAGTCTACCCTGCTATTTACCCATAGCTGGAGGGAGAGTAGAATTCATACCTTTCCCAAGGGTATTAGCGCTAAGTGAAATGCCTATTACCACGTCCAGGATTTGAACTCGGGGCGACGAGTCCATTTCCTATGACTTTAACCATTACACCACACACTTCCTACAAGATGTAGACATATAACTCTGCTTTTTACGTCTCCAAATACCATCTTCTTTGTTTACATTTTGTACACTGGTTGTATTAAATGTAAGTAAGTAAAGTCGATGGGGCAGCCTAAAGTCGGTATCAGCCAGTCAGTGAGGAAGTCTACCCCCTTTTCAATGGCGCTAAACCAAGGAGATTGTTTTTTTAGTGTCTGAGGTGAAGCGCCACACCTACCATCAGCTCCTTACTTTACCGCACTGATCCCTGTGCTACTCATATGCTGAGTTGGCGAGGACCGGTATCGAACTAGGAACCTTGTGGTTTCTAGCCGAACGCTCTACCGACTGAGCTAACCCGGCCCATTTCTAAAATGAATCATTGTAAATCAGTATCAATTCAATTAGGATTTCTTTCTTCTGCTTTTTATTACTCAGTATTAGCTGTTATAAAGAATTCTGAGGTATGAGTTATCGTCCTTGTCTACGAGCCTCTGTATCGAACGAACCAATCACAAGCCAGCATACTTTGGCGGCAAAGCCAAAGAGGCAAATTCTTTCCCTCTCTTTTTGATTCAGTTCTCAATGGAGTCAGACGTCAAAATAGAACGTCTATATCCAGTGGAACTATCAGATGGCCGTAGCTAAGGGACTTCGATAACTAACCCTACCTCAGGATTTCAGCTAAGTGGACAAATTGTAAACATTTGTGCAGACAAAGCAAAAAGTCTGCAACCCTATTGTTTTATGTCTATAATACATGTCTTATTCCAATTCTAGTTGTTGTCCCTTATCTTTGAGAGCCTCCCTTTCCATGACAGCACTTTATCAATTAAGCCATCATGACTAATCAGTAACATTCAAATTTAGACATATAACTCTGCTTTTTATGTCTCCAAATACCATCTTCTTTGTTTACATTTTGTACACTGGTTGTATTAAATGTAAGTAAGTAAAGTCGATGGGGCAGCCTAAAGTCGGTATCAGCCAGTCAGCGAGGGAGTCTACCTCCTTTTCAATGGCGCTAGACCAAGGAGATTGTTTTTTAGCATCTGAGGTGGAGCGCCACACCTACCATCAGCTCCTTACTTTACCGCACTGATCCCTGTGCTACTCATATGACTTCGATAACTAGCCCTACCTCAGCATTTCAGCTAAGTGGACAAATTGTAAACATTTGTGCAGACGAACCAAAAAGTCTGCAACCCTATTGTTTTATGTCTCTAATACATGTCTTATTCCAATTCTAGTTGTTTGGTTTATTCTTTAACTCTTAACCTGTCTGTCATCACACTCGTGGTTATCTTCATATTTTGCAAACTTTGTTAAAAGTCTATTTCTTTATACTGTAATTGTCTTCAATCTCCTTCATTGTCTCATTGGCAATTCAGTCTCGAAAGACTATGATAAAAGTTTTTGTGTGCCCCTGAGGTTGCAGCGCCTCCTGTGACTATGAAGTCCTATGTTTGAGAAACATTCTCGACCACAGATTTTGCATTTGTAGGTTGTCCCTGTAGATGATGATGTCCCGATGCTTTGTTGCCGTTGCTTTCTTATGGACCTTTTAGCTTCATGATGTTGTATCAGGGTGAATTCTGATGTGTACAGGCCTCTATGGAGATTCTGCCGCCACCGAGGGTGGTCTTGAGCCAAATTTTCCCAGCTGGAAGGGACAATGCCAAAGCACCTGAGATCATTTTTGCAGACTGTAATTGTCTTCAATCTCCTTACTGTGTCAATTATCAGTTTTTAACCATGAAGGTAATACCAAAAGTAAGGTCACCAAAGTGCGGGGGATACAGGGAAACTGGTCATGTGGCTATTGGTGCTAAGATTCTTGTGGCCATTTTTAAGCTGCAGGTGAGAGCACTTTACAGTGGAGATCCCTTGGAGCATTGTTTGATGAGTTTTGAGTAGGATCCTATGATCCTTGGGTTTTTCAGTGTTAAGCAGAATCCTTTTTTGTTCATCCGTTTTAAACACAAGCAACTGAATGCCTTTCCACCAACGCCCTTAAATAGTTAACCAGCCACGTAATCGAACATGTTGATTGACCCATTGAATCCACACGACCACAAAGAGTCTATAAATTTAAGTTATGACCTCCAGCACACCTTATATAGCAAAGTATTCCAACAATTGGCAACACTGTTGTGTTTGTTGTGCATGCACCTGTTACTGTGTGTACCTTGCTGCTATGCTTAATTTTGGCTTGGCAGTCATTTCTGTTGGAGCTCCTGATTGATACTACCATCAAGTGTGAAGTTCACACATTTATTTGATTTTTGAATGCAAAAGGCATTAAACTGATTGAAATTTATTGTCAATTAACAGAAGTGTATAGCGAGTCATGCATGGATGTCAAAAACGTCCACAAGTGGTGTAGGGAGTTTGTAGCAATGACGAGGTTCAACACTTTACTCAACGACATGGCAGCTGTTGGTGTTTTTGGTATATAAGGCGTGTGGTAAATGACCACTTCTACTTATAGACTCGCCGATACACATGTGACCAACCTATTGACGAACCACTGGCAGTATTCTGCTGCTGATATTATTATCATTTATACTGGCTGTTCTGGTCATACCTGCACATATTGCTTTGAGCCTTCATGGACGATGGATCATAGGATTATATCACTGGACCTTTGACACTACATAGGATTCCAAAACTTAGGACTTATTCACTTACCAAAGGATTCTCTATCACAGGACTTATTCACTTACCAAAGGATTCTCTATCACAGGACTTATTCACTTACCAAAGGATTCTCTATCACAGGACTTATTCACTTACCAAAGGATTCTCTATTTATTCACTTACCAAAGGATTCTCTATCACAGGACTTATTCACTTACCAAAGGATTCTATAACTCAGGACTTATTCACTTACCAAAGGATTCTATAACTCAGGACATACTTACTTATTTACTTTAAGTTCTTTACAACTGGCCAAGGATGGCGGCTAGATACTTAACAGCACCAAGCTGATATGACATGGCCATACAAACACTGCCACAGTGCCTACAAAAATGCATCTGTAGCGTTTGTTTGTATTCGCCTGGTGGAGTTGTCTGCCCCTTTTAGTTTGATGATGCCCGCTAGGGCACCAGTATAAAAGCGCCGGTTTCAAAGCCTTTCGCTCTCTTTATAGTTTCAGCAACTACGAGCCACATGGGGTAGATTCTATCTAAACCCTCTCGTGGGGCTCCGCCCCCCTTACATTACTGTAAGTTCTTTACAGCATGGACTATCGCTAGTCTCATGTCTGTACTCTTTTATGTTATACTCTGTATCTTTCATGAATGTGTCTATCTTTATTTGTGTAACTCTGTTTACCTTATTATGAACGTTGTATCTACTGTTATCCATGTGCTGTGTTATTAAATGTTTGTCTATTAACCTTTGTCGGAGTTATTTGTATCCAAATTATGTTGAACATAAAACCATCTTTACACATCGATTGATATGGCGATTTTATAAACAAATAGTTACATGTTGAAACTTTCATTGACAATAGACGCTTCTGTGATTTCTAAATATTTGGGAGACCTTGCCTTTAGGATTACCTAGTAATTTCTTTTGACTTATTTTTTTGTTTTTTTTTTTATGCTAGTATAATAATCTTGATTTAACTCTCTCTCACTCTTTTTCTTTCTTTCTTTCCTTCTTTTCCTCTTTCCATTATGTTTGATTAAAACAGATTAGCATTATCACTTCCACATGCTCACCCCCTCTCTCTATTTTCCCCCTACTCCCTTTCTTTCCTATATATTTTTTTCTGTGTAACATGTCCTTTTTCTTACCTTTCTTTCTTAGTAATAAAAAACGGAATGGTCTATTATTTAGCTGAAAGGTCACTCAGATTCAAAATCTTGCATACATATTAATAACCTTCTAACTAAGGAAGTTTGGTATGTACGTGTCGACTCATAACTCTAAAAAGAGAGGTCACTCAGATTCGAAATCTTGCATACATATTAATAACCTTCTAACTAAGGAACACACCAAATTTGATTATTGATTTTTCTGATTAAGGGATATAATTAATTAAACAAAAATCAAACGATTTTCAGAAACCATCATATACCTGCTGCTGCTGCTGTTGTATCAGCAGGGGCTTGCCTGCTGGCTATATTAGCACTCGTTGGTGTTCCTAAAAATGTTTTCGTCTGGTCATGGACCAGGTACTTTTGCTAGTATATATATTTCATAAGAAATAAGAATTCAGCAGATAAGCAGCACTAGATAATCAGGATTTACATTTCTGCATTTCGTCTTGGACAATTTGAATGGTCTCATTTTTAACCAAAGGGTGTTGCAAGATGTTTGGTTTGGTTTGTTTTGTTTTACGGCATATCAACTTCAGTGAGTCATTTAATGCCAAATAAGTTTTGGATTCATAGCAATAGTTTGGTAGAAAACAAATGTATATATGTATAGATTTTAACTATTGTTCAATTACTCATATTTTGAGTACAATCTCTCTCTTTTTAGGAAAAGTAAAATCATGGATGGTCTTATTTTTGTGAAAAGTTTTTTTCAAATGGAACAAGAGTATCAATATATAGATTGGAAATTAATCCGACAGAATGAATTTAACATTTTGAAAAAACAATTGGTAATTAATATCTGCTGACAGATCTGTTTCGACGCCTTAGTAGAAGGGTCATCATCAATGAGCAAAAATTTTTACGGTTTTTTATCCTTTCTTTCAAAAAATTTTTCGGTTTTTTATCCTTCTTTCTTTCGTAAAAATTTTTGCTCGTTGATGATGACCCTTCTACTAAGGCGTCGAAACAGATTCTGTCAGCAGATATTAATTACCAATTGTTTTTTCAAATGTTAAATTCATATATAGATTATGTAATCATTTGTAGATGGTTAACAATACAACATAGAAATTTTCTTCCTCCATTGGGGAATGTGGAGCACCCCTTCATCACCATTGCTCCCTGGTCCACTCTGACCCTGAGTGTTAGTACCTGTTAGGGTCCCATCTATGGGTTAAATAGAAAAACATGAGTTTATAAACAATTGTATTAAGTCGAACCAACCAAGTCACGGACCAAGATACTTGGCTGCAAAGCCAAAGGGCAAATTCTTTCCCTCTTCTTTGATTCAGTTTCAAGTGAGTCAGAACGTCAAAATAGAAACGTCTATATCCAGTGGAACTATCAGATGGCCGTAGCTAAGGGACTTCGATAACTAACTTAACCTCAGGATTTCAGCTAAGTGGACAAATTGTAAACATTTGTGCAGACAAAGCAAAAGAGTCTGCAACCCTATTGTTTTATGTCTATAATACATGTCTTATTCACAATTCTAGTTGTTGTCCCTTATCTTGAGAGCCTCCCTTTCCATGACAGCACTTTATCAATTAAGCCATCATGACTAATCAGTAACATTCAAATTTAGACATATAACTCTGCTTTTTATGTCTCCAAATACCATCTTCTTTGTTTACATTTTGTACACTGGTTGTATTAAATGTAAGTAAGTAAAGTCGATGGGGCAGCCTAAAGTCGGTATCAGCCAGTCAGCGAGGGAGTCTACCTCCTTTTCAATGGCGCTAGACCAAGGAGATTGTTTTTTTAGCATCTGAGGTGGAGCGCCACACCTACCATCAGCTCCTTACTTTACCGCACTGATCCCTGTGCTACTCATATGACTTCGATAACTAGCCCTACCTCAGCATTTCAGCTAAGTGGACAAATTGTAAACATTTGGTGCAGACGAACCAAAAAGTCTGCAACCCTATTGTTTTATGTCTCTAATACATGTCTTATTCCAATTCTAGTTGTTTGGTTTATTCTTTAACTCTTAACCGTCTTGTCATCACACTCGTGTTATCTTCATATTTTGCAAACTTTGTTAAAAGTCTATTTCTTTATAACTGTAATTGTCTTCAATCTCTCTCATTGTCTCATTGGCAATTCAGTCTCGAAAGACTATGATAAAAGTTTTTGTGTGCCCTGAGGTTGCAGCGCCTCCTGTGACTATGAGTCCTATGTTTGAGAAACATTCTCGACCAGAGATTTTGCATTTGTAGTTGTCCCTGTAGTAGATGAATGTCCGATGCTTTGTTGCCGTTGCTTTCTTATGGACCTTTTAGCTTCATGATGTTGTATCAGGGTGAATTCTGAGATGTACAGGCCTCTATGGAGATTCTGCCGCCACCGAGGGTGGTCTTGAGCCAAATTTTCCCAGCTGGAAGGGACAATGCAAAGCACCTGAGATCATTTTTGGCAGACTGTAATTGTCTTCAATCTCCTTACTGTGTCAATTATCAGTTTTTAACTCATGAAGGTAATACCAAAAGTAAGGTCACCAAAAGTGGCGGGGGATACAGGGAAACTGGTCATGTGGCTATTGGTGCTAAGATTCTGTGGCCATTTTTAAGCTGCAGGTGAGAGCACACTTTACAGTGGAGATCCTTGGAGCATTGTTTGGATGATGAGTAGGATCCTATGATCCTTGGGTTTTTCAGTGTTAAGCAGAATCCTTTTTGGTTCATCCGTTTAAACACAAGCAACTGAATGCCTTTCCACCAACGCCCTTAAATAGTTAACCAGCCACGTAATCGAACATGTTGATTGACCCATTGAATCCACACGACCACAAAGAGTCTTATAATTTTAAGTTATGACCTCCAGCACACCTTATATAGCAAAAGTATCCAACAATTGCAACACTGTTGTGTTTGTTGGTGCATGCACCTGTTACTGTGTGTGTCCTTGCTGCTAATGCTTAATTTTGGCTTGGCAGTCATTTCTGTTGGAGCTCCTGAATTGATACTACCATCAAGTGTGAAGTTCAACATTTATTTGATTTTGAATGCAAAGGCATTAAACTGATTGAATTTATTGTCAATTAACAGAAGTGTATAGCGAGTCATGCATGGATGTCAAAAACGTCCACAAGTGGTGTGGGAGTTTGTAGCAATGACGAGGTTCACACTTTACTCAACGACATGGCAGCTGTTGGTGTTTTGGTATATAAGGCGTGTGGTAAATGACCACTTCTACTTATAGACTCGCCGATACACATGTGACCACCCTATTGACAACCACCTGGCCAGTATTTGCTGTAGCTGCTGGATAATTGATAGATCACATGCATTCTGGCCAGCTATAAGTACGAGCAGCTTTACACCACACCTTAAGTCAAATACTCAACAATAACTACATTTTAGGGAGTAATAAATCAAATAATCTTGGCTGAATATAGTTTAAAACCTAAATGACCATAACAATTTCTTAAAGTTTGATTGAAATTAGGCCTAGAATAATATTTTATTCCTATTTCTTTCATGAAAACTCCAAATTTGACATCCCCTGGTGTGGGAAATTAGTTGTATCCCAAATACTGATAAGAAAAGAATAAAGACAAAGACAGAGTTGATAATTCAAAGAAGGTTTTATCGTGCATAAGTTGCTAAAAACTTATTCTTTTAGCAGTCATAAGTCATGCATATATATAGTAAGTTACAAATTATATAAAACACTTATCTGTTTGAGTAAAGAGTTTCTTTGGCAGCATCGTTATAGTTGTGAACTGGTCATTCTTTCTTGAATACTGCTGCTATGTTTTTCTGTTGTTTCAACCTTTCCATTAGACTGTTTATTCATGTTCTGTTCAGTTAAACTGCTTTTTCTATTCTGTCCAATTTTCTAAGGGCTCTACACCTGCTGGGTTCAGTGTTAGGGTAGGATAATCCATATTATTATTGGTATCCCATATGAACTGATACAAAGACAGATATATCAAAGGAGGTTTTATCATACGTAAGTTGCTAAAAATATATTTTTTTAGCAGCCGTAAGTCATATAAGGTAAGTTACAAATTACATAAAACACTTATCTGTTTGGGTAAAGGGCTTTGTGGCAGCGCCGTTAAAGTTGTTAGGCTTGTATTTCGTTCTTGAGTACTGCTGCTGTGTTGTTTCACCTGAGAAAGAAGGCGACTGTCTATTCTGTTAGACTGCTTTTTCTATTTAAGACTTTCAGTTAGACTGCTTTTTCTATTCTGTCCAATTTTCTAAGGGCTCTATGTCAGGGTAGGATAATCCATATTTTTCAGACTGGGTATGATGCTAGACTGAATCTACCCAACAAGAATGAATAAAGCCATAAAAACTTTGGCATAAAATAACTCAAGGGTTGACATGCTGTAAAATCCAACCAATCAGACTGTCATTTTGAAATCATTTAGTAAACATTATCAATAACTAATAAAACTCTGGCAAGATTTGAACTTGTGTCCTCACGGCCTACTAATATATATGGCCCTGTATGTCACCTAAGCAGGCAGAATTCTAACAGGCCAATTCATTTTATAGACAATTTATGTCTGTTTTGAAAAAAGATGTTAAAATTTACAAACTTGTCATTTTTCTTCAGAAATGTAATAATAAAAGATAAACTAACTAACAAAAAAAAAAAAAGTTTAAAAGAATTATGCAGTTATACAAAATAAACACACTGACAATTTATCTATGATTTCAGGTTATATCAGAAAAAAATTAAACCTTTTCAATGTGAAATGTATTCCCTGGTCATAGTAGGCAATGATGGTGATGATACTACAGAGAAACTGTTTCTCAAAGAAAACTTATAGTTCCATCTAGCCAAATGTTTGCACTTTAAGGATTTTTTGAAACAATATATATAATACAAATCGGCCTGTTAGAATTCTACCTGCTTATGTGACATGTGAGGCTGTATATATTAGTAGGCCGTGGTGTCCCTTATCTTTGAGAGCCTCACTTTCCATGACACCACTTTATCAATTAAGCCATCATGACTAATCAGTAACATTCAAATTTAGACATATATCTATTTACCAACCCCTCTGCACGAGCAGGATGCGACACAAGGTCAATTTCTTAAGCGGAGTTTAACAGGTTTAAATTCAGAGTTTTCCTTCTCCTAGACTGGTTACCTAGCCATGGCTAAAGAGTCCAGTCTACCCTGCTATTTACCCATAGCTGGAGGGAGAGTAGAATTCATACCTTTCCCAAGGGTATTAGCGCTAAGTGAAATGCCTATTACCACGTCCAGGATTTGAACTCGGGGCGACGAGTCCATTTCCTATGACTTTAACCATTACACCACACACTTCCTACAAAATTTAGACATATAACTCTGCTTTTTACGTCTCCAAATACCATCTTCTTTGTTTACATTTTGTACAATGGTTGTATTAAATGTAAGTAAGTAAAGTCGATTGGGCAGCCTAAAGTCGGTATCTGCCAGTCAGTGAGGGAGTCTACCCCCTTTTCAATGGTGCTAGACCAAGGAGATTGTTTTTTTAGCGTCTGAGGTGGAGCGCCACACCTACCATCAGCTCCTTACTTTACCGCACTGATCCCTGTGCTACTCATACGCTGAGTTGGCATGGACCGGTATCAAACTAGGAACCATGTGGTTTCTAGCCGAACGCTCTACCGACTGAGCTAACCCGTCCCATTTCTAAAATGAATCATTGTAAATCAGTATCAATTAAATTAGGATTTCTTTCTCCTGCTTTTTATTACTCAGTATTAGCTGTTATAAAGAATTCTGAGGTATGAGTTATCGTCCTTGTCTACGAGCCTCTGTATCGAACCAACCAATCACGGACCAGCATACTTTGGCGGCAAAGCCAAAGAGGCAAATTCTTTCCCTCTCTTTCTGATTCAGTTTTCAACGGAGTCAGACGTCAAAATAGAACGTCTATATCCAGTGGAACTATCAGATGGCTGTAGCTAAGGGACTTCGATAACTAACCCTACCTCAGGATTTCAGCTAAGTGGACAAATTGTAAACATTTGTGCAGACAAGCCAAAAGGTCTGCAACCCTATTGTTTTATGTCTATAATACATGTCTTATTCCAATTCTAGTTGTTGTCCCTTATCTTTGAGAGCCTCCCTTTCCATGACAGCACTTTATCAATTAAGCCATCATGACTAATCAGTAACATTCAAATTTAGACATATAACTCTGCTTTTTACGTCTCCAAATACCATCTTCTTTGTTTACATTTTGTACACTGGTTGTATTAAATGTAATTAAGTAAAGTCGATGGGGCAGCCTAAAGTCGGTATCAGCCAGTCAGCGAGGGAGTCTACCCCCTTTTCAATGGCGCTAGACCAAGGAGATTGTTTTTTAGCATCTGAGGTGGAGCGCCACACCTACCATCAGCTCCTTACTTTACCGCACTAATCCCTGTGCTACTCATATGACTTCGATAACTAGCCCTACCTCAGCATTTCAGCTAAGTGGACAAATTGTAAACATTTGTGCAGACAAAGCAAAAAGTCTGCAACCCTATTGTTTTATGTCTCTAATACATGTCTTATTCCAATTCTAGTTGTTTGGTTTATTCTTTAACTCTTAACCTGTCTGTCATCACACTCGTGGTTATCTTCATATTTTGCAAACTTTATTAAAAGTCTATTTCTTTATACTGTAATTGTCTTCAATCTCCTTCATTGTCTCATTGGCAATTCAGTCTCGAAAGACTATGATAAAAGTTTTTGTGTGCCCCTGAGGTTGCAGCGCCTCCTGTGACTATGAAGTCCTATGTTTGAGAAACATTCTCGACCACAGATTTTGCATTTGTAGGTTGTCCCTGTAGATGATGATGTCCCGATGCTTTGTTGCCGTTGCTTTCTTATGGACCTTTTAGCTTCATGATGTTGTATCAGGGTGAATTCTGACATGTACAGGCCTCTATGGAGATTCTGCCGCCACCGAGGGCGGTCTTGAGCCAAATTTTCCCAGCTGGAAGGGACAATGCCAAAGCACATGAGATCATTTTTGCAGACTGTAATTGTCTTCAATCTCCTTACTGTGTCAATTATCAGTTTTTAACTATGAAGGTAATACCAAAAGTAAGGTCACCAAAGTGCGGGGGATACAGGGAAACTGATTATGTGGCTATTGGTGCTAAGATTCTTGTGGCCATTTTTAAGCTGCAGGTGAGAGCACTTTACAGTGGACATCCCTTGTGGCATTAAGTTTGAGCCGATTTGAGTAGGATCCTATGATCCTTGGGTTTTTCAGTGTTAAGCAGAATCCTTTTTTGTTGGCCCGTTCATCCATTTTAAACAAGCAACTGAATGCCTTTCCACCAACGCCCTTAAATAGTTAACCAACCACATAATCGAACATGTTGATTGGCCCATTGAATCCACACGACCACAAAGAGTCTATAAATTTAAGTTGTGACCTCCAGCACATCTTATATAGCAAAGTATTCCAACAATTGGCAACACTGTTGTGTTTGTTGTGCATGCACCTGTTACTGTGTGTGCCTTGCTGCTATGCTTAATTTTGGCTTGGCAGTCATTTCTGTTGGAGCTCCTGATTGATACTACCATCAAGTGTGAAGTTTACACATTTATTTGATTTTTGAATGCAAAAGGCATTAAACTGATTGAAATTTATTGCCAAATAACAGAAGTGTATAGCGAGTCATGCATGGATGTCAAAAACGTCCACAAGTGGTGTAGGGAGTTTGTAGAAATGACGAGGTTCAACACTTTACTCAACGACATGGCAGCTGTTGGTGTTTTTGGTATATAAGGCGTGTGGTAAATGACCACTTCTCCTTATAGACTCGCCGATACACATGTGACCAACCTATTGACCAACCACTGGCAGTATTCTGCTGCTGATATTATTATCATTTATACTGGCTGTTCTGGTCATACCTGCACATATTGCTTTGAGCCTTCATGGACGACGGATCATAGGATTATATCACTGGACCTTTGACACTACATAGGATTCCAAAACTTAGGACTTATTCACTTACCAAAGGATTCTCTATACAGGACTTATTCACTTACCAAAGGATTCTCTATCACAGGACTATTCACTTACCAAAGGATTCTCTATCACAGGACTTATTCACTTACCAAAGGATTCTCTATCACAGGACTTATTCACTTACCAAAGGATTCTCTATCACAGGACTTATCACTTACCAAAGATTCTATAACAGGACTTATTCACTTACCAAAGGATTCTCAAGATTCTATAACTCAGGACTTATTCACTTAACTCAGGACTTATTCACTTACCAAAGGATTCTATAACTCAGGACTTACTTATTTACTTTAAGTTCTTTACAACTGGCCAAGAATGGCGGCTAGATACTTAACAGCAGCAAGCTGATATGACATGGCCATACAAACACTGCCACAGTGCCTACAAAAATTCATCTGTAGCGTTTGTTTTTATTCGCCTGGTGGAGTTGTCTGCCCCTTTTAGTTTGATGATGCCTGCTAGGGCACCAGTATAAAAGCGCCGGTTTCAAAGCCTTTCGCTCTCTTTATAGTTTCAGCAACTACGAGCCACATGGGGTAGATTCTATCTAAACCCTCTCGTGGGGCTCCGCCCCCCTTACATTACTGTAAGTTCTTTACAGCATGGACTATCGCTAGTCTCATGTCTGTACTCTTTTATGTTATACTCTGTATCTTTCATGAATGTGTCTATCTTTATTTGTGTAACTCTGTTTACCTTATTATGAACGTTGTATCTACTGTTATCCATGTGCTGTGTTATTAAATGTTTGTCTATTAACCTTTGTCGGAGTTATTTGTATCCAAATTATGTTGAACATAAAACCATCTTTACACATCGATTGATATGGCGATTTTATAAACAAATAGTTACATGTTGAAACTTTCATTGACAATAGACGCTTCTGTGATTTCTAAATATTTGGGAGACCTTGCCTTTAGGATTACCCTAGTAATTTCTTTTGACTTATTTTCTTTTTTTTTTTTTTTTATGCTAGTATAATAATCTTGATTTAACTCTCTCTCACTCTTTTTCTTTCTTTCTTTCCTTCTTTTCCTCTTTCCATTATGTTTGATTAAAACAGATTAGCATTATCACTTCCACATGCTCACCCCCTCTCTCTATTTTCCCCCTACTCCCTTTCTTTCCTATTATATTTTTTCTGTGTAACATGTCCTTTTTCTTACCTTTCTTTCTTAGTAATAAAAAACGGAATGGTCTATTATTTAGCTGAAAGGTCACTCAGATTCAAAATCTTGCATAGATATTAATAACCTTCTAACTAAGGAAGTTTGGTATGTACGTGTCGACTCATAACTCTAAAAAGAGAGGTCACTCAGATTCGAAATCTTGCATACATATTAATAACCTTCTAACTAAGGAACACACCAAATTTGATTATTGATTTTTCTGATTAAGGGATATAATTAATTAAACAAAAATCAAACGATTTTCAGAAACCATCATATACCTGCTGCTGCTGCTGTTGTATCAGCAGGGCTTGCCTGCTGGCTATATTAGCACTCGTTGGTGTTCCTAAAAATGTTTTCGTCTGGTCATGGACCAGGTACTTTTGCTAGTATATATATTTCATAAGAAATAAGAATTCAGCAGATAAGCAGCACTAGATAATCAGGATTTACATTTCTGCATTTCGTCTTGGACAATTTGAATGGTCTCATTTTTAACCAAAGAGTGTTGCAAGATGTTTGTTTGGTTTGTTTTGTTTTGTTTTACGGCATATCAACTTCAGTGGGTCATTTAATGCCAAATAAGTTTTGGATTCATAGCAATAGTTTGGTAGAAAACAAATGTATATATGTATAGATTTTAACTATTGTTCAATTACTCATATTTTTGAGTACAATCTCTCTTCTTTTAGGAAAAGTAAAATCATGGATGGTCTTATTTTTGTGAAAAGTTTTTTTCAAATGGAACAAGAGTATCAATATATAGATTGGAAATTAATCCGACAGAATGAATTTAACATTTTGAAAAAACAATTGGTAATTAATATCTGCTGACAGAATCTGTTTCGACGCCTTAGTAGAAGGGTCATCATCAATGAGCAAAAAATTTTTACGGTTTTTTATCCTTTCTTTCAAAAAATTTTTATGGTTTTTTATCCTTTCTTTCTTTCGTAAAAATTTTTTGCTCGTTGATGATGACCCTTCTACTAAGGCGTCGAAACAGATTCTGTCAGCAGATATTAATTACCAATTGTTTTTTCAAAATGTTAAATTCATATATAGATTATGTAATCATTTGTAGATGGTTAAACATACAACATAGAAATTTTCTTCCTCCATTGGGGAATGTGGAGCACCCCTTCATCACCATTGCTCCCTGGTCCACTCTGACCCTGAGTGTTAGTACCTGTTAGGGTCCCATCTATGGGTTAAATAGAAAAACATGAGTTTATAAACAAAATTGTATTATGTATTACGAATGAATTTATTTCACAACTTTGTCGGCATTAAATGACCCACCGAGGTTGATATGCCATAAAACAAAACAAACCAAACCAAACCAAACCAAAATTTATTTCTAACTGCATTTTCTTCCTTTAAATAAAATTGGTGGTCAGACATATGAATAATCTTGAAAACTTTCTGATGCTTTTCTAAAATTAGACTGGTCCACATTTGTTTATTCATTTCTAAAAATAATTCTTATTTCTCGATGTTTACAAATTGACCAAAGATTAAACAGACCAGCGATAAACTGACCAATGATAAAGCAGGTAATTGATTCTACATAAAAAAAGAATGTCTGATGTTTCCTTTATTATGAGTAGCACAGCAATCTGTGCGGTAAACTGAGGTAATGGTAAGTGTGGTGCTATTTCTCAGACACCAAAATAATCTCCTTGGTCTAGCGCTTAGTGAAAAGGGTATAGACTCTAGAAGCAGGTAATTGATTCTACATAAAAAAGAATGTCTGATGTTTCCTTTATTATGAGTAGCACAGCAATCTGTGCAGTAAACTGAGGTAATGGTAAGTGTGGTGCTATTTCTCAGACACCAAAATAATCTCCTTGGTCTAGCGCTTAGTGAAAAGGGTATAGACTCTAGAAGCAGGTAATTGATTCTACATAAAAAAGAATGTCTGATGTTTCCTTTATTATGAGTAGCACAGCAATCTGTGCGGTAAACTGAGGTAATGGTAAGTGTGGTGCTATTTCTCAGACACCAAAATAATCTCCTTGGTCTAGCGCTTAGTGAAAAGGGTATAGACTCTAGAAGCAGGTAATTGATTCTACATAAAAAAAGAATGTCTGATGTTTCCTTTATTATGAGTAGCACAGCAATCTGTGCGGTAAACTGAGGTAATGGTAAGTGTGGTGCTATTTCTCAGACACCAAAATAATCTCCTTGGTCTAGCACTTAGTGAAAAGGGTATAGACTCTAGAAGCAGGTAATTGATTCTACATAAAAAAGAATGTCTGATGTTTCCTTTATTATGAGTAGCACAGCAATCTGTGCAGTAAACTGAGGTAATGGTAAGTGTGGTGCTATTTCTCAGACACCAAAATAATCTCCTTGGTCTAGCGCTTAGTGAAAAGGGTATAGACTCTAGAAGCAGGTAATTGATTCTACATAAAAAAAGAATGTCTGATGTTTCCTTTATTATGAGTAGCACAGCAATCTGTGCAGTAAACTGAGGTAATGGTAAGTGTGGCGCTATTTCTCAGACACCAAAATAATCTCCTTGGTCTAGCGCTTAGTGAAAAGGGTATAGACTCTAGAAGCAGGTAATTGATTCTACATAAAAAAGAATGTCTGATGTTTCCTTTATTATGAGTAGCACAGCAATCTGTGCGGTAAACTGAGGTAATGGTAAGTGTGGTGCTATTTCTCAGACACCAAAATAATCTCCTTGGTCTAGCGCTTAGTGAAAAGGGTATAGACTCTAGAAGCAGGTAATTGATTCTACATAAAAAAAGAATGTCTGATGTTTCCTTTATTATGAGTAGCACAGCAATCTGTGCAGTAAACTGAGGTAATGGTAAGTGTGGCGCTATTTCTCAGACACCAAAATAATCTCCTTGGTCTAGCGCTTAGTGAAAAGGGTATAGACTCTAGAAGCAGGTAATTGATTCTACATAAAAAAGAATGTCTGATGTTTCCTTTATTATGAGTAGCACAGCAATCTGTGCGGTAAACTGAGGTAATGGTAAGTGTGGTGCTATTTCTCAGACACCAAAATAATCTCCTTGGTCTAGCGCTTAGTGAAAAGGGTATAGACTCTAGAAGCAGGTAATTGATTCTACATAAAAAAAGAATGTCTGATGTTTCCTTTATTATGAGTAGCACAGCAATCTGTGCGGTAAACTGAGGTAATGGTAAGTGTGGTGCTATTTCTCAGACACCAAAATAATCTCCTTGGTCTAGCGCTTAGTGAAAAGGGTATAGACTCTAGAAGCAGGTAATTGATTCTACATAAAAAAAGAATGTCTGATGTTTCCTTTATTATGAGTAGCACAGCAATCTGTGCGGTAAACTGAGGTAATGGTAAGTGTGGTGCTATTTCTCAGACACCAAAATAATCTCCTTGGTCTAGCGCTTAGTGAAAAGGGTATAGACTCTAGAAGCAGGTAATTGATTCTACATAAAAAAGAATGTCTGATGTTTCCTTTATTATGAGTAACACAGCAATCTGTGCGGTAAACTGAGTAATGGTAAGTGTGGTGCTATTTCTCAGACACCAAAATAATCTCCTTGGTCTAGCGCTTAGTGAAAAGGGTATAGACTCTAGAAGCAGGTAATTGATTCTACATAAAAAAGAATGTCTGATGAAACATCAGACATTCTTTATTAGTTTTAGATGTGTCTATGCCAAAATTTCTTTGGTAAGGATGAACAATATTTTTAAGAATGGAAACAAATACTATTACAGTCAAACCACCTGTTTCCACTAGATCACTGATGTTAAGCAATGATGAGCCTGTTCAATAATTAATTGGGTGACCACTTAAGCAACAGCAGGTACTGTAAGCAACCTGAGTCCCTTGTTTATAAAAAATGACTTGATTCAGCATCAAATGACCCAAAAGAGGGTTGATATGCTGTAAAACAAAACAAACCTATCTGATGGTGAAGCTCCAGTTCTCAATTTCTGGGGAGTGTTGAGTACCCCTTCATTGCCATTACTCCCAGATCCACTCTGGAGTGGTAGACTCTACTAGGGTCTCATCTATGGGTCATAGGTCTTTTTAAAAAAGATGATTTGTATTCAATATGTCCATGTTTAAAAGAAAACCTCTTAGGAAGCAACTATACAAAAAACATGAATATGAATGCAATTTCCTAACCTCTAGCCATAAAATAATCCTAGACAAGTTGACATGCCATTAAAATCTATCAATCAATTAGGAAAATAATGTTGCTCATAATGGAATTAAGTTTTATGGTTTGGTTGTAGAGTGTCCGACTAGGAACCACAAAGTTCTGAGTTCGATACTCAGCATATGAGTAGCACAGCAATCTGTGCAGTAAACTGAGGTAATGGTAAATGTGGCGCTATTTCTCAGACACCAAAATAATCTCCTTGGTCTAGTGCTAGTGAAAAGGGTATAGACTCCCTCGCTGTCTGGCCGATCCCGACTTTAGGCCACCTCAACAACTTTATTTACTTACTTAGCTTAATGGTATGTCAACCTTTGTGGGTTATTTAATGCCAAATCCATCATTGTAGAAGAACAGTAATGGTATCATTTAACCCATAGATAGGGGTGGATGAGAAAGTTCATACCTTTCCCAAGGGTATTTTTCCGAAAGTGAATGTAATAGCATGACTGGAGTTTGAACTCACTCACTACAATGACACAGTTCAGGCACATTATCAACTACACCACGGGGACTTCCCTAAGATTTTTGGATGTTAGCTGCTCCCATAACATAGTAAATAAGCAGCCAAAAAACCTTTAAAAGGAGACTGAATCTGTTTAGTGGATGATAGCTGTTTTCATAAGATAGCAATAGATACAATTTCAATTTGGAAATTAAAACTAAATTCCAAGTTGGAATTGGAGCTCTCAACAACCTGTCCTTTGACGTCTAACCTTTCACACCAAAAAGTAATTTTGTTACCAACTCTAGCTACAAGGTAACTGTCTAAACCCTGATAATAAAAATGAAAAACAAACAAAACATTCCACCCAGAATGGAATGTCCTTTTAATAAAAAAAAAAAAAAAATTTTAAAAAATGCTGATGTTTTGCTAGTTAATTTCCTCATTCCTTCCTGTTGGCATATTTTTAATTACCAAATGAAGAAAATTTAATAAACAAACTAAGAACTCTATAATCTATCTAGCTTCAAGATAAACCCCAGCTCTCATTTCTACCTTGTGTTTATCATTAGTGGGAAAGGGGTAATTTGAAATGACAGTCACTGACAAGTCACCCATAATCGTCTGGGTAACATATATTGGTCAGGAATTTTCAGCGCTATGCATTAACTGTAACTTTAGCCATTGTTTGACAATAAAAGACAAAAAAAAAAAAGACAAAAAATTTATCAGTTTTATATTGTATAAAAAAAAAAGTAAAGTCGTTGGGGCAGCCTAAAGTCGGTATCAGCCAACCAGCGAGGGAGTCTATCCCCTTTTCACTAGCGCTAGACCAAGGAGATTGTTTTAGCATCTGAGGTGGTGCGCCACACCTACCATCAGCTCCTTACTTTACCGCACAGATCCCCGTGCTACTCATACGCTGAGTTGGCGAGGACCGGTATCGAACTAGGAACCTTGTGGTTTCTAGCCAAACGCTCTACCGACTGCGCTAACCCAGCCCTATATATATATATATATATATATATATATATGATATTGCGGTGTGTTATATTTATAAGTAAGTAGTGCTCAATATCGTTGATAGAGAATGTATATTTAAGTTAGTGTAGTAAGAATCTTCTTGCTATTTCACTTGTTGGATTTTAATACTTACTTAGAGATTCGAGTGTTTCCCACGGTGAATTGTCTTCATGTCCACACGACACTAAGTTTTATGTTGTATACTTATCTAATTATTTTGCTTTTCTAAAAATGGTCATCTAAGTCTGTTTGTTTGGCACTGTTTTTTTTTGTTTTTTTTTTTTAATACTTTGTATTCCCTTATGTATATGATATGAAATTTATGTCAGTCTATGAAAGATTGGGATGATTTCTATCCCAAAGTTTCAGTGATAATGTATTTTCAGGAAATTTATGCTTTTAGTTTAGTTTATGACATCTGTCAGTTTCTCTTGTGACCATAGATCTGTGCCTGGATCTCAACACAGACCTGGAAAAATTTGTATGAAAAACTTCTAGTTGCCCATGCTGCAGGTCTCCCCTTTTCATGGCACTGACATTATCCAAGACAAGGACAAAGTGCTATGTAATTTTGCATTCTTGGCCAACAGATGGCTCCATCGGGGGGAAGGGAGGTCTTACCCTTTTGTAGAGATGCAGTCAGGATATTCTACAGCCCCACCCCAACAGGGTAGTTTCATTTGTGATTTTCACTGTAAAAGATGCTGATCTGAACAAGTAATACATTTGTTAAACAAATCGTTTCTTTTTATATTGGATAAAATGTGTCAAATATTCTTATGAGTATATTATTTTATTTTTAAGAGTGTTTTATAATTTGCTTGAAGCATTGTGTATATATTGGTTAGGAGGTTGATTTAGAAGGCTATCACAATGCAGGTGTAAAGAAAAAATAATAATACGGTAACAATGATGTTGTGTGTTAACCTGTATTTAATTCTTGAATTTTCGAGATAATATCTCTTTTTCAAAAGATCACTACAACTGAAGCAGTCTAGTTATGGCATTTCTTTTTAAATGAATTTTTTTTTTTTTTGAAAATGATGGTATTTTTATATAACTGTATTCTTGTGTTGTACGTTTACGTGAATGCGGGTTTTTTTGTACTTGTGTGTATGTTGTCATTTAAAAAGAAATGCCATAACTAGACTGCTTCAGTTCCAGTGATCTTTTGAAAAAGAGATATTATCTCGAAAATTCAAGAATTAAATACAGGTTAACACACAACATCATTGTTACCTTATTATTATTTTTTTCTTTACACCTGCATTGTGATAGCCTTATAAATCAACCTCCTATTTTATTTTAATTTTAATTTCTTTTCATCCCAACAATTCTGACCATCAACTCAACAGTAGTAAATGGTGTAGATTGGTAATAAAGAATAAACTCCAGGCAAGACTGAGACACGCTTCCCTTTTATATATATTTATCTAACGTTATGAAAAGTAAAGGATTGGGTAAATCCAACAAAATCACAGAATCTCTAAAATATTCCAAAACAAAAAATATTCCAATCCTCCAGCTTTCACAAACCTTCACAGACAACAGTCACCACACACTAACTTACCATCAGTCTATCAAATATCTTCAATGGCAATAAATGAACCCATATCCCACAAATAAACCCATTAACCTTTTTCCTTCACCTCCTCACTCACACATCCAACCCTCCCCTCTTTCCTTTCCTTTTGCCTCTCATCTTATCACTCTGTACATCCCTCTCATCCTCTGCCCACCCTAAAAATTACCTTTTCACTACAAAAGTAAATTGTGGAACCCATTTTGTCTTTAGAATGACTTCGAAAAAGCTTCGCAAATTCAGAGGTGAAATATTATTTGAACTAGCAAATATATGCACCCTCCGGGTGCAAGTATTTTAGTTAAATTTTATAATAAAATATGATATTAGATTAGAAAGGCTAATGAAACTGAATAAGAATGTAGATAAAAAGATTTTGAACAGAGGGATATGATTGAAAAATAGAACAACTTTGAAACTAACTCTTCCATCATTTTCCGTTACTCCCATCTTTCATTGGCAAATTTTCCTAATTAAACTGTTTAGTTAAAATAGGAAGTAAAGAATAATATTACAGTTATTTCTTCTTGTTAAGGGATTTCTTTTAAGATTTATTGAAGAGATTTTTGCTCATATTCAATAAGATAAAACCAAACAATTAGAAATCAATAATACTAAACATATATTTATTAAAATCAATTTTTTAAGATCAATATGCAAATTAGCCTTCCCATTCATACTGTAAACCTCTATTTTGTTGTATATATAAATACAATTGCATGTTATTAGTATGTAGATCCGGCCAACGCTGGAGGTCCAGTGGCTTCGGCCCTGGACCTTTTTACGAGTTAATAGCGTCGATCCCAGGGGGCCATCCCCCCAGGCAACACCTGCCCCCTTGATTTAAAGGGGCAGGGCTGGGTTTATTGCCCAGTGCCTGAGGCGCCCCCCTTGAGGGGGAATGCCGACGGGATCGACGCAATTTTTCACCTGCCACTCCATGAGCTTCGGCTTGTGGGTGGTCCCACGTTAATAGGGACTTTGTGCCTGACCCGTACAAGTGGGGTACGCGGTAAATACCATGTAGATATGGTCAACAGTGTAAGTAATGTAAAACAATTTTATTAATAATTGAGGTTTAAATAAAAATAAAATCATGGAGAATATGATGTAAATAACTAAAGGAATTGTGACTTGTATAGTAATATAGTT
This sequence comes from Doryteuthis pealeii, assembly GCA_023376005.1. Taxonomy (NCBI): domain Eukaryota; kingdom Metazoa; phylum Mollusca; class Cephalopoda; order Myopsida; family Loliginidae; genus Doryteuthis; species Doryteuthis pealeii. The sequence continues at coordinate 80,356,927 of CM042146.1, read as the reverse complement.
TCGGTTACAGACAGACAAACCCACAATCTCCATTATAATAAGATTTTGTTGTTGTGTTGTTTTATCCGCATTTTTCCTCTATTTTCAACCACATATTTTTATCTGTTTATTTAGTTTATTTATCTTATCAAGTTTTGACATCACTTAGTTTAATATTTAAAGATGTGTACAGTAACTGTTGCAAAACTATCTCTGTGCAAATTTAAAAGAAAAACAATAGAAAAATGCAGATAGCAATGTACAAATGCTAAATATCTCTCTCTATATAATGTTAAAATATAAATAGATAAATAGGTAATTTATGAGGAAGTGCGTCCCAGTCTCCCACCTCAAAAACTGCTACCCGGTGACTATCAAAATAACAACCCCAGCTCGTCGTAATTCTTGTTTATTTATCGTAATTTGTCGTAATTCTTGTTTAGATATGAAGATGGATATATAGTTTTGAATAGACTGAGATAGATAGATAGATAAACAAACAAAATAATATAGATAGATACAAACAAATGGAGATAGATATTTTCGACAAGTAAATGTATTTGGGGGGGGGTCGCTTTTTTTTTTGTCGTAATTCTTGTTTATTTAAACTAAAAATAAGACATTAAACAAACATGAATAATAAAAGATCTTAGTATTTAAAGTAATATACATAAATATGAACAAATTTAGATAGATAGATGGATAGTTTTGAATGGACTGAGCTGGTCGTTATTTTAATAGTTACCGGGCAGCAACTCTTGAGGCAGGAGACCCGGACGCACTTCCTCATAAATTACTGATAAATAATAAAAACTCTTATGCCAAAATCACACACAAGTTAAATATAATGTATTTTCAGTTTCATAACATAAGCTATTTAAGTTACATTCCTGAATAAAAGTAATTTATACAGAAATCATAAATTAACAAATAATGAGTATAAATGTGTACATAATTCAACTATATATAATTTGTAATGAAAAGCAAGTGAAATTTAAGAAAGAAAGAAGAAAACTAGTAAAAAAAGGAAAGAAAAAAATGTCTAAAGGTAAAGCAACAATTTTTCCAAGTAATCTAATTTCTAAAAGGAACTTATTCTGGTTGTGCCAATTTGAACTCAGCGCAGAGTTCTATAAAAGTGGTTTGTTTGACTTTGTCCGAGAATGAGTAGCTTTTATTGGATTGAATCTCTCAAAATCACTCACTGAATGATGTCCAAATATAACGGTAATCCTTTTGGCAAGAAGGCCAGTTGCATGCAGTAAATCCACAAGGCGGGGGCGTTGCGGTGGGGGTATGCAAACAAAATCCAGATCCAACACAGATGGATGAGAAGAATAGCTGAAATCAATAATTTGTCTTGAGTTTATTGTGGGCCAAAGAACTGAGAATGATAATAGAAGATTCCATGAGATTTTCTAGAGGTTTGTTTGATTAAATGTTTAAATGCAAGAATTTCTTGAGTGTCCTTAAACAAAGAAATCTATGCGTGAGATTTTAGACAGTCTTATTTAGCAAATGCTCTGTTTAGTGGGTTTTTTTTAATTAAAAAGAACCCTAAAAAAACACCTCAACAGAGGGCAGAACATTGTGTTTATAACATACACGATTAAAGATTAGGACAACAGTCTGAAATATCAAAATTATTCATATCAAGCCTCATCACGTAAATACAGACAAAAGAGCCCGAGGTTACAGTGGCAGAACATTGTGTTTATACATACCACATAAAAGATGAGGACAACAGTCTAAATACCAAAATTATCATATCAAGCCTCATCACATAAATACAGACAAAAGAGCCCGAGGTTAGAGTGGCAGAACATTGTGTTTATACATACCACAATAAAGATTGAGGACAACAGTTTTGAAATACCAAAATTATTCATATCAAGCCTCATCACATAAATACAGACAAAAGAGCCCCAGGTTTAGTGTCCTGAACATTGTGTTATACATACCACAATAAAGATGAGGACAACAGTTTGAAATACAAAATATTCATATCAAGCCTCATCACATAAATACAGACAAAGAGCCCAAGGTTAGTGTCCTGAACATTGTGTTATACATACCACAATAAAGATGAGGACAACAGTCTCTAAAATACCAAAATTATTCATATCAAGCCTCATCACATAAATACAGACAAAAGAGCCAAGGTTAGTGTCCCTGAACATTGTTTTATACATACCACAATAAAGATGAGGACAAACAGTCTGAAAATATCAAAATAATTCATATCAAGCCTCATCACATAAATACATACAAAAGTAATGCAATTGTATTATTTCTAACATAGGAGGTGTTGTTTATAGTTGAAACTAAATTTACTCTTGGAGAATTTACTGAATTCTATTGTATCTTTTTCAAGTGACTAATAAATACTCAGAAACAAAGATTCTGCAAGTTGATTTGTTTTTGACAATCTAAACTTCCATTTTTGAATTCTCAATATTAACAGATATGGAAATCAATAAAACTTTAATTAGTAAATACTTGATTTATTAGAGACAAAACTATGAATGAAAATGTTTACAGCTTCAGAAAATCATTTCTATTGAAGAAAAAGTGGTAGAAAAAAACTTAACAAATAACATATAAGCCTAATTAGTAACATTTAATTAAATATTAATAATAATTTACTAAGATAATTTATTCATTTTTTATTTTTTAAATCTCAATATCAACAGATATTTAGGTTTGTTCTGGAAATGAAATAAAACTTTAATTAGTAAATACTTGATATAATTAGAGTTAAAGCTATGAATGAAAAAGTTTACATCTTCGGAAAAATTGTTTACATATAAGGAACAATGATAAGAAAAAAAATCAAAGAATATACAGTTGAGCTGTAAATAAAGGATGGAAACCCTGGCTGAGCAGTCCATAACATGCAACACTCCACTTAGACCCTTACTTAGGTTAGACGGGCAGTTATAGAGGCACCTCCAATCAATCGGCTGTGACATCAAGCCCTAGCACCTATATGATTGCCCGAACCCTATTGCCCTTATGACAAGCCCCAACCCTTTTTATTAATATGGTGCTAGAAGGCAGTGGCTGAGGTCCTGTATGACATTAAACTCTGATGGTGAAGTTCCAGTTTCTGAGAATATGGAGCACCCCTTCATCATCATTGCCCCAGGACCACTCTGACCCTGAGTGATAGTACCTGTAAGGGTCCAATCTATGGGTTAAATAATAAATGTTTTATAAAAATGTTATTTATTTATTTCAAAACTTTGTTGGCATTAAAATGACCTACCAATGTCGATATGCCGTAAAACAAAACCAAACAATGAGAAATTAGATTTTATGCATCCACTGCCATTGACCAACTTTAATGGCTGTTCATTTCCCTTTGAACAAAAAAAAAAATATCCTTAGTACTTTCATTAACCATCACCATTGGCCACCATAGTTGAGAATCATGATGTGGCGTCTCACCACTAACAAAATTGTCTCCTCTTAAAAATACCTGCAGGGCTACCCTTAAGGACAAAAGCCACAGGAAGAAGAACTGCAACACTGTGTCAATACCACTGAAGTATGGTCAAGTTTATCATTCCTGCCTGTCCCACATTGGCCTGGGTGCGACCCGTGACGCTTAAGGATAGAACTCAGGTGGAGGAGCAGTTCATGACTTGCAACTCCACTTTTGCCCTATCTTGGCTAACGGGTGGTTGGAGAGCCCCTCCGATCAATCAGATGTCATGTCAATCCCCTAACAACCCTATGCCCTTATGGCAAGCCCCAACCCCTTTTTATCATATGGGTACTAGAAGCGGTTGACTGAGGTCTACATGTCCTGGGAATGACTTTAAACTCTATCTGATGTGAGGTTCCAGTCTGAGGTTTGGGGAATGTAGAGCAACCCATTCATCACCATTGCTCCCCTGGTCCACTCTGACCCGGATGGTAGTACCTGTTAGGTCCCATCTATAGGTTAATAAAAAACACGAGTGATAAACAATTGTATTATGCATTAAGAATGAATTTATTTCACAACTTTGTCGGCATTAATCACCCACCGAGTTGATATGCCGTTAAACAAAAAACAAAACCAAACCATCATATGTTAAGAACAGTAAAAGATAAGAATAGTTGACTGATAAATGGCCAAATCATAATGATTCCCCTCTTAAAATTTTTTGACAGAACTTATTATATTCTAAAGTTATTTCCGTCATTCTATAATTCTATTCCTCTTAAATAGATTCCTTAAATCCTTTTTGGATTGTGTCCTTCTTTCTCTCTCTATATGTTATGATCCATAAACAATGGATCTTGTCACATAACTGGTTTGAGTCTGGATTCCATTTTTTACAATCACTTTCAAAGTTTGTGAGTAGAAACAAAAGCCAATAAAGATAAGAAACAGATTTGTACCTTCTGTTGCTTCTTCTTCTTCTTCATCTTGTAAGTACGACTGGCAACTTTTAATGTTAAAGAAATCAATGCTTATAAACTGAATCAATATCAGACACTTCCAATTTGCCCCCACAAGACAGGATTTTATCTGCAGAAGATCATCATCTTTATCAGCTTTCCTAATGCAACCTTTATCCACCTTTCCTAATGTTTATCTTGTAGAATTGTCAAAGAATGACAGAAAACTGGACATCTACAGATTTGCCTTTCATTTATTTCATTCAGAATAATGTAGTTCCTAAAGTACAAGACTGACCAATAAACAAAGAGTTTTTCAATCTCATTTTAAATTAGTATTTCATTTTGCAAATATTTTACTAAATGGCTCTCGGTCATAAAACTCAGACCATCAATCTTCTGCATTAACATTAGACCATTAGTGGAAATTATATTAAAATAATTATCATGGTGGTCGTTTTAATTTCTACAAAATAAAATGTTATGGCTGTTTTTTCCCATTTAACAGCTGTCCATGATTATATTGATACTTCTATTTAGAAAAGTGAACAATTCTAGTCAGCATTTCAGATTATATTATTATATGAAGAAATTATATAAAAAGTTTTTCAACATTCTGTTGTATCAATTATAATAATAAATTTTCCAGCATTAAATAACCCATTGCTATTGTTACCAGCATATCAACATATGCTGTAAAATGAATAGTAAACAAAAAAAAGTAAAGTTGCAGAGTGGCCTATTATTGGTATTCAGCCAGAACAGATTGTTTTGCATTGAGTGGCAGTACTACACCTACCATTAGTTTACAAAACCATACAGAAATGAACCTGAGCTACTAGTGTGCTGATTTGAGAGCCAGTATCAAACCTGAACCTTTGTTCTAGTAAATCTCTACGGGACTGAGTTAAACCAACTCAAACCCGAAACGAAGAGAAAATGGTAGTAGCAGCACCAATTTCTAATTAAGTGGCTACTCAACTTTATATACTTAGAATTACTTGGAATTAACTGATTTTCTAATTAGTGCTTTACTCAACATTTGATATACTAGAAATTTACTTAAACTGATTTCTAATAGAGTGGCTTACTCAACATTTGATATACTAGAATTTACTTGAATTGAACTGATTTCTCAATTAGATAAGTGGGCTTACTCAACATTGATTATACTAGAATTACTTGGAATTGAACTATTTCTTAATTAGAGTGCTTCTACTCAACATTTATATACTAGAATTTACTTGGAATGAAACTGATTTCTAATTAGAGGCTTACTCAACATTTGAAATATACTAGAATTTACTTGAATTGAACTGATTTCTAATTAAGTGGCTTACTCAACATTTGATTATACTAAATTTACTTGAATGAACTGAATTTCTAATTAGAGTGGGTTTACTCAACATTTGATATACTAGAATTTACTTGGAATTGAACTATTTTCTAATAGAGTGGCTACTCAACATTTGTATACTAGAATTACTTGGAATGAAACTATTTCTAATTAAGTGGCTTACTCAACATTTATTACTAGAATTACTTGGAAATTAAAACTGATTTTCTAATTAGAGTGGCTTACTCAACATTTGATATACTAGAATTTACTTGGAATTGAACTGATTTCTAATTAGAGTGGGTTACTCAACATTGATATACTAGTACTTGAAATGAACTTTTCTAATTGATATACTAGAATTACTATTGAATTACTCACTACTAAATTTACTTGGAATGAACTGATTTTCTAATTAGAGTGGGCTTACTCAACATTTGATATACTAGAATACTTGAATTGAACTGGTTTTTCTAATTAGATTGGGCTACCAACATTTGATTGTTATTACTAGAATTACTGGAATTAACTGATACTAGTTGGAAATGCTCTTTAATCTTTGTTGGCAAACCAGTCTAGGGAGAAGAAAAACTCTGAATTCTAACTGTTAAACTTCTCACTTAATAATACCTGTGCTCACATCTCACTTATGTGCAGTTTGATAAATAATTTACTTGAATTGACCACCAAATACTAAATCAGAAAATGCTGAAACTGTCTTTAAAACAAGCAATACATTACATTTAGTTTCAGCATTTAAAGAGTTCCAATGAATACAAAGTTTTTTTTTTTTAGTTTCTCTTGGTTCATTGTTAATCATGAGGTTTTCAAAGTGAAAGTAAAACACAGAAAAATGTATAAGCTTTCATTCATCTGGTCTCTGATTGCTAAGTAAATTAGGGAAAAAAATCTTTGGAGTGGAAAGATTTAATGTTTAACTCATAGATTTTTCTGTCTAATTAATTCTGTCATAATTAGACAAATCTATACCTCAAACTATTAACCCTGATTAAAAACCTGTAGACATTGTGGAGACAGTCCATACTACAGTAAGACCATTAAGGGTGGATTTGTTGTTGTTTGGGTGGGGAAACTAACAGGTTAATTGAAATGATAAATCCTTCTCATTTATAATATCAATCAAAAAATTGGAATTGAATGAGCAAAAAACCTTTCAATTACAACTAAAAGTTTAAATTAATTAAACATTTTAGTAGTCAAACTTTAGAAATATTTTGTCTTATTCTATTAGTGTGTATAAAAGTTTGGAACCATATTACCTTTAGGCACCCCTTTTTGATCTCGATAAGAAAGGACATTTTTTCATTTACACCGTCAATATCAGTTTGTTGTTAGACAATTTTTAGAGGTTTTTTAAATTATTTAAAACTAACCTAACACTAACCCCTAACCCTAACAAACAACCGAGGATGTGTTAAATGAAAAAAATTACTTATGAATCAGCAAAGCAAAAGAGGTGCCTAAAGTCATATCGTCAATTTCTACCTATATTTTAATTGAAATTAATTAGTTAATAACAACTAGTACATACATTATTAATTAATGAACAAATATTTTTAAAATTATGAAAACATTCCAGGGATTTTCAAATTCTCTTTTGTAAAACAATGTAATAGAAGTACATGATTACTGGAGCTAAACGTGTTCACTGCTCACGATCAATCTTACTCTTTGCCAAACTGCCATTTTTATGCTGCAGATTATCTGCATAAGATGCAGTCACACATTTAAAAAAATAGGCGAAGCCGTCTGGGGGGCAGTTCTCCTAACAGGCTTCGATACCCTGTTATAGTCTTTACTTCTATGTGTACTGAAGTTTTGTGTGTTGGTGTAATTTACAAATATCGTTACACTCATCTTTTAGCTAAACCAACTGTTTACAAACACTTTAGCATAAATTGACAATGAAATTTGACTTAATGAAATTTGAAGATCTTTAAATTTATGACAAAATAAGGAATCGAATTCTTTTGTTTGATAAAGTTTAATTAATAAATTAAACAATATGAATGTTGCTATTCTATTTGTCTGATACCATCTGTCTTCAATACTGATACAGAACACTAAAAACTATATATATATATATTATATAAAGTATATATATATAATGAAAAAGTTTGGCTCCAATTTTCATAAAGAAAATGACGCTCAAAAATTGCACACATCTGATTATTTGTTTTATTAGGTACTTTTGCCAGTACCTGGGACAACATGGAGTTATTTGCATTCCCAAGTGCACATGAAAATGCTAGCATAACCTGTTGTCCATACTAAGATTTTCAATTAACCACATTTGTTAAATCGCTCTAATGGACACATAATCACCATCATATGTCACCCTGCTGAAAAATTTTTTTTAAAATAACCAAAAAATCATCGGAATAATCAGAATTTAATGAAATTTTTTCAGTGCTTGAATCTTAATGAAAAAAAATATAATGCACCAGTTATTTTTATTAAAAACTTTACATTTTTTTCATGTTCAATTAACTTTAAACCACGATAACCTGTCGTCAGTTACTGATGCTAAATGGCTCACAGAATTTCCGAAATTGCCGTCAAGACGAATTTCTGCATCAAACAAGGATTGCATAGTCTCTATATTTGCTGAAGTCGAGTCGAATGCCCACCCTATGGTTTAATCTCAAACGACAGAAATCTGTATAGAAACTGATGTCCCACGGTTAACGCGCGCCTAGTGGTCACATAAAAAAACAACTCTTTTTCTCCAAACCTTAACATAATTATATCTCCCAAATACAAAAGAATACAAACAATTACTTTTTTGCTTCATCTGCTCTCAAACCAAAAACGTCTGCAGTCAAATAATATTTCAATGGAACAATTTTATTTCTGGCCCAGCATGAAGAATTTAGAATTTCTCTGCGCCTCCTACTTTACAGGATACGCCCTCCTCTCTAGTTCCAACCACCAACCGAATTCACTTCCGTCAAACTGACAGGGCCTAAGTCTTCTCTACTGAGTGTTTTTAAATGACATTTATTTTTTATTCAATTTTCAACAAATTATCCTCTTTCTTTAAGTGGAAGGAAACAATAAAAAGATCTCTTCCAGACAACATGGTCAATTTCTTCCGAGCCGATACATCAGTCTGGTTACTTCAATTAGAAAACATCTCCATTCACGACCCATTAAAAGATAACCTGCCTCTGGAAGTCCTCTGCACCTGAAATTCCACTTGATATGTCATTTCATAGCTAACATCTGTTTGATTCTCACGTCAGATCACCCAATCGATTATATTTCCGTGGCTTTTTTCTTCTTTTTTCTAATTTCAAAACCTAAATCAGGTCCACACGTATGTTGAATCTTTTATGCCTCAAAGATACAATTCAAAGTTAACTGACCTGAAAAAATAAATTTTCAAATAAAATAACTGGCATTATATTGTTTATCATTAATATACAACACTGAAAATTTCATTAAATTCGGTAATTCCTTGATTTTATATTTTTTTTATTATTTGCGAAGTAACATGATGTGAATTATGTCCTTAATGTAGATAACCAAACATTGCTAGTGTGTTAAACATCAATAGCTTTGTCAAAGTCTTTTCCATCCAGCTTCCATTCAAACGGAATAAGCAAAGGAAGGTGATTACAATGAATGTATCAAAATTATTCAAAAAACTTATTTATTATTTTAAATAAATCCATTAAATATTAAAATTTTTTAAATAAAAGTCGTCAGGGTGGCCTAAATTGGTACAGCCATACAGTGAGGAGTCTATCCCAACTTTTTACTAGCTCAGACCAAGGAGATTTGTTTGGGTCTGAGGTGGTGCACCACACCTACATTCAACTCCCACTTTACGCATGGATCGATCATGTATCATACGAAATCTTTGTTGAGGGCGTTATTGAACTGGGAACCTCATGGTCCTTAGCTGGGACACTTTACCAAACTGAGCTAAACCGGGCCCATTTAAAAATAAAATCTTTAAAAATGGCATGTTATTACAACAAGTTAAACACAATATTATTATAATTATTTTTTTATGAATAAACTATCATTTTAATGAAGCATATTTTAAATCAATCTAATTAACATTGGTGACATAGTTGATATTCTTCTTGCTGTTACTAAGATTTCAAACCTTACTATTACTCCCCTCCCCCCTCTCTCACTTGAAACATCTCTTTCCTTCCATTTAAAAGCATTCCCTATGGTGCAAATATGTACTCTTATCCAATTAGCCCATTTGGGTTCAAAATATTAGCTTACAGTGTTCTAAGTTTCATGATATCAATCACTGTGTACGCACCAAACTTTATATAATAACAGATAGAAATTGCCATTATCTTCATGTGAAATCTGAGGAATAAAACACTTTTCAGATCACCCTTTGACCAGAGCACTTACCACTTTCTCAATAATTTAAAATAGATCAGCCCCTTGCCAGCTGGGGCTTTAGAATACACCGACCTCCACCATGAATTGGAGCCACCATGACATTACAAACACCCCCACTTTGCCCTTACTTAGCTAACAGCGGTCAGAGAGCCTCCCCTCTGATCAATTCGCTGTCACGTCAACCCACACCCTATATGATTGCCAGCCTATGCCCCTTAGTTAGGCAACCCAACCCTTTTACATAGTCTAGAATGCAGTGGCTGAGGTCTTCATGTCCATGGCATGCAATAAAACTCTACTTGATGTAAGTTCCAGTTCGAAGAATGTGGACACCCCTCATCCACCATGCTCTTAGTTAAACCACTCTGACCGGATGTAGTACCTGTTAGGGCCCCATCTTTGGTTAAATAGAAAATTTGTTTATAAGAAAATTGATTAAAAAAATTTCTTCAAAAGTATCATACGACTTTGCCAGTATAAATACCACTAATTGATAGTGCCGCAGAACAAAAACAAAAATTAGATTTTTTTCTTTTCTTTTTTCGCCCCTCAAAAATTAAGTTTAAACAATCAACAAATATTTGCACAGGTTGACTCAAGATATCCCCTCTAACATTTGTACATAATATTATACAAAATATAATTTACATTGCATCACAAACACACTACATAACACGGTCATTGCATACACACACAAATTATTAACAGCGTACTAAAAATACACTATATTAATCCACAAAACATACATAACCAAGATACCAAACACAAATACGCCATATTCATACACACGCATGGATACGATCATAATCACAGTCTATATGCATTTTCATCGCACGCCCATGACAACATATGCACACGTACAAACAAAAAGGTGCATCCGACATCACGTAAACATGCAACACGAAAATACAGTTAAAAAAAATGCACGCATTTAACCATTTGTACCATTTCTTTCATTTTTCAAAAACTATTCGTTTTACTGACGAATCACTAGCAAGAAAACCGCTGGGCTGAAAGATTGTTCCTATGAAAATGAATAAAAGCTAAACCTTTTATTGTTTCATTTATTTATACTAGCAAAATATATGCACCTCCAGATGCCAGTATTTAAGTTTTTAATAAATAAAATATATTAAATTAGAAAGGCTGATGAAAACTGAATAAGAATGCAGATAAAAAATGATTTGAACAGAGGGGATATGATTGAAAAATAGAACAACTTTGAAACTAACTCTTCCATCATTTCCATTACTCCCGTCTGTCTTTGTTAAATTTTCCTGAAATTTAACTATTTAGTTAAGATAGGAAGTAAAGAATAGTATTACTGTTATTTCTTCTTGTTAATGGATTTCTTTTAAATTTATTCCTGAGATTTTTGCTCATATTCAATAAGATAAAACCAAACAATTAGAAATCAATAATACTAAGCATATATTTATTAAAATCAAATTTTTAAATCAAAATGCAAATTAGCCTTCCCATTCACCACAACTGTAGATATGGTCAAAGTCTTAATGATGTAAAACAAATTTTATAATAATTGGTTTTAAAATAAAAAATAAAATCATGGAGAATGTGATGTAATAACAAAGGGAATTGGGATTTGTATATAATTATAGTTTCGGTTACAGACGGACCAACCCACAATCTCCATTATATATTATATATATATATATATATATATATATATATATAGTGTGATGGTCACTATTTTGTGTTATGTGCCCGCATGCAAAGCATGTTTGGTTGACACCGCGACCTCATGCGTATTTGCAACATTTAAGCCAGCCCCGTCGTTCTATAACCCCCCCACCCCGCCCATAATATACAAACATTTGTAATCTTAAAGTTAATAATATTCAACCCCACTCCTCAATTAACTCGACAATATACATCACCTCCACATCCAGACATGGAAAAAAAAACACACACACACAAACGCTCACACTAAGCATCGTTCAAATGTCGCACATTCACAGAACAACTTATGTGTGTGACCAGTTACCCCACGTACGCAACCTTTATGCTGTCCATAAACACTCATACATTCAAATTACCACCACATACATACGCACATCATTTTATCCAATCATACACATCCCATGTCTATTGAATTTTCTGAAAATTTTTTTGATTTTCCTTACATTTGAAACATCTTCACCTGATGATTGCATTGCATGAAACCAATATGGTCGTGAATGTTCCTTTGTCACCTAATAAATAGATATGTAAAACCTTTATATATTATCTATATATATATATATAATCTTCAAACCTTCACCTATAAAAACCGAGTGAAGAACCAAAAATAATTTCTTGCTATCTTGATTTAATTTTCTTAGTTACAGCAGAAAGACCTTCTTCCTCTGGGCACCAGACAGAAAAAAAAAATGGTGGCAGTTGAGTTTATTCAAATATTTAGAGATTTTAATCACAATTGCTAAAACATTACACATTTTGTAGCCACTGATGACGCAGTTAACTTACATTATAACAAGAAAAAATGCAGCAAGAATCTTATATTATTTTTATTATTAAAGCTTTGTTTTTCCTTTGCAAAATAGATGTTTACTGATATCTTTCTTCACTGAAAATGATATTATTCATGAAAGAAAAGAATATCCTTTACATTATATTGGGCGAGTTAAAAAAAGTAATGCCATTTTGTTTAGGACAGTATATATATTTATCATCCCCTCTGCACGAGCAGGATGTGACACAAGTCAATTCTTAAACGTGAAGAGTTCAGAGTTTGAATTCAGATTTTCCTTCTCCTAGAACGGTTTGCCTAACCAAGAGTAAAGAGCCAGTCTCCCTATTAATTTATCCATACTGAGGAGAGTAGGGATTCATACCTTTCCAAGGTATCAGCGCTAAGTGAAAATGCAATTAGAAGTATAATACCAACACAGGAATTGTCTCATACAATCAAAATTTGAAAGCTCGTCCTCCGTGGATCCCATCCCTATCTTCTCCCACATACTCACCATTCTCTCAATGCAATTTCCACTTCGAATAAGAACATGTATCCCTGCCCCATAAAATCTGTTGACTGTCTTTGAGCAACTTCTTCACTACAATTTCACGTTCCTCGTCACTGAATAATGTTTGCTTCTCAAACCTCCTTATCATTCCAAAGAGCTGATAAGCAAGAGCATGGAGGGTGCGAAGGGTAACAAGGTTGTTCACCCAAATGAGCAATTTCCCCCTTTCCGAGGCTTGTGTGGTCACATTGTGAGACATTGTCAAGTGGTTTTACTCATTAGATTCTGCTCTGACCCTTCAATTAGGTGCTCCCAATTAGGTCTTAGTTTTATAAAAAAAATTTAATGAATATAAAAATGGCCATACTTTTTGACTAACCTCATGTTACAAAAATTATTCAATTCATGAATGTTCCCACATATACCTACACTAAAAAAAACAAAAAAAAAACCCTATAACTTACACCCCTGTGTTAGCTAAACAGTATAACTTTGACAAAGGGTCAGTTCTCTTCCTTCCAATGCACTTGTTTAAGGTGGGAGAGATCCTAAAATGAAACCGCAACATTAACCCATTTTTGGTGTGAATCTGTCATTCAATTGGTAAGCCTATTAGTAAGTCTCAATTTCCCAACACCGTTGTGAAATAAGAAAAAAAATCGTGGGCGCCATAAGATTTACACACCCATCAACTATTGTTTTTGTTTTTTTAAATTCAACAGAATGACTTTATCCAACAGTAAAACTTGCTCCCACTTCCTTCAAAATGTATATATTAAATTTTTGTCTGATGTGACAAATCTAATTGCTTTTT